>JAHXMU010000393.1:507640-591645 GCA_019455685.1 Philornis downsi
TTTTTCATATTACTTTTCCATTGGGCTACTATTTCCATGAATCCTTGATCTTTTCCCAGATCTATCAAAATACAATATTGAATAAAACCAACTGGCTGTCAGCTCTTAAACTGACATTGGAGAGCTACGAGCTCGACTCATAAGTTCGATTGTAGCTATTATTGACTTTCAAATGTAATATCTGTGAATCCCAAAAGTAATATTTGATAACGTCCAAGTCTATTTGCCTGCCACTAAATCAAGAGCATCAACACTGTATCATCTATCCAGGAGGATTAAATCTGTGTAGAAATGTTCAGTATTAGAAAATAAAACTCCTTGACGCTTACTACAATGTTATGTTTTGTTCCGTATAGGGCTTAATGAACTGAATCTGTTTTCAGAATTTTATTCAGCTAGCTTTGGCGAGATACCCGTTAAAACAAGTTTGTAAAATGACTGATTTTTGCGTGAGAGTGGACGAGGAGAGTAGCTAGCTTGCACACAAAGAAATGCAGGATCCTCTCAATAATATACAACTGGTTTCCCACTGGCGATAGTTGTGAAGATGTCGGGCAATGAAATGTTCATAATTGAAAAATGGGGTCATACCCGTAGCACATTCTGAACCAGCACCATTTGGAAAGTGAAGTTTGAGATTTTTTTTTTTTAAATTTCAATGCAATGTATCTTGAATGTTAAAACTTTTCAATCTTTTTTTCGAATTTTGCAATGGTTTTCTTCGAATTTAAATCAAGTTTGTTAAACGTATTGTGCTATAGTTAACAATATATAATGACCGCAAGGCGCAAGTTAGCGCTAATTGTAGCCCGAATTCTATTGAAGGTTTATCAACCAATTTTTCTTAGTAAAAACATTCTTCAAATGTTCAATAAATTATTACAAATATGGCCCAATATTTTTCTTTTTGTTTGAATTGAAGCTTAGTTGAATATAAAATTAGCAATGTAATTCAAAATCAACAAATTTTCTTTAACTTTGAGAATTAGCTGGCATTTTTTTTCATTGTTTTTTCGACAATCCATTGATATGTACTGGGAATCAAACACAGCTAACTAAATGTTATGGAATAGTCATTTTATACACCCTCTAAGCCTATCGTTCCTTTTGTAACAACTAGAAATACCCATTTAAGGTTCCTACAATACTTATATATAAAACCTTAATATCCCTAAGAATACATGCCGATTTTTGTATATCCATTCAAAATCGGCTTGGCAGGAAAAACTTGCTCATTTAGAATCTTTTGAAATTTTTTTTTTGTTTTTTAAGAGCGAACTTTTTTCGATATTTTTCTAAACTTTGACTGTTAGTTAAAAGTAATATACTGTAGAAATTTATAGATACATAAAAGAATCATCACACTTCATACACTTTTTAATGACACCGCACTGATTGTGGGCATGGCTATTTTAAAGTCGTCCTTGGCGCTGTTTACAATACAGATTTATACCTCAAGTGCATATTATGAATGTATATGTTACAAATAGGGCATTATTGTTGATGTGCCATCATGGAATAGTAATAGTATTGAGATCTGGACAATAACATAAAATTAATTGTTGTAAATAGAATACACTGAATTTAGACTATCCGGTTTTTTGTTGTAGTGGCATAAAGTAGTTTGCCATCTTCTCAGAGTGCTGTTGTGTGCATTAAGGATACGTGCTCCTATATATTGGACATGGAAAATTGCTTTACATGTTGTTGATTTTTTTTTTAATTTTGCTATTGCATTTAGTAATAATCATATTATTTTGCATCTTCACAAAAGACGTGAATGTGCAAGTTCGAGCATACTCTACTCTATATTACGTTCAAAGTGTGTTCAATACAAGAACATTTGCATTTTGAAATTGCGCTACGTTTTCGAACGTAGTTCTCGTTCTTACTAACGCGTTAGTTAGTATATGCATCGTGCTGAAAGTCTTGATGTTGCCATGAATGAAGTTGGAAATATTTGCTACACATCGCTAACAAAACCGTGGCATCCTTCGGCAGCTCTGTAGGGGTCGTATGATTCCATCTTGTCTGATGCCAGGAAAACCCATACACGCACTTGAAGAGGGTGGGTTGGTGGTTATAGGCTGGTTTAGGTGGTTGTAGGCTGGTTTATTCCTATCTGTATACTAACCGTATCGGCAGCATAGCATCCATCGTCATCATCATCAAAACACGTTGGCTGGAGCACAAGATATTGCCTTTTCCGGGTGCCAGAGAAAGTGCGTGGCAATAGATGCCTTTGTATTGCTGCTGGTGCTTAGGCTTTTGCCAAATGTTGCAATTTTGCAGCATCGTATGTTCGGCGGTTGATGCTTGCGGCAAGGCCACCGAATACTTGCTGTTGGAAAGGGTCATTTGTTCATTCATTGTTGCTGGAGCTGTCAATGTCGTTGTTGTTGTTCTCATTTCCCTGCTTTCTTTTTTTCAATCAAAAGGTTTCCCAGCAGCGGAAAGCATGGGTCGGGGGCCTTCATATTCATATCTTCTCAAGCCCACCAAAGGAGACAGAAGGCCTGCTAGTTTTATTGCATTTATATTTCCTCTTAATGTGGGTGCTCTCTTAAAATGGCGATCTTTTAGAAACTTTTGAAAAGAAGTAGTTCAGAACGATTTCAAGTCACCGCACTGTTGAAAAACAAAAAGCTGTCCTTGGGATTTGGTCTTCTTTAGCAAACCTAAATAAATTCCATAAATTCTATAAGACCTTCTTGGAGAAGTTGTAGTGGAATGTTTTGTGGGCCAAAAGTTTTCCATATACTCGTATCTCGTATAACGAAGGCCCGCAAGTTTCCGCCGCAGAGTTTCTTTCGTCACACACACATTTGCACACATTTGTTTCAGCTGAAACTCAGTGTGTGTTTGGTTAACCCCTGTCAAATGAAAATTTGCATAAAATTTAACAAAGGCCTAGGTCGGTACTTCAATGCGTACCGTGTGTGTGTGGGAGCGCATGTGTTTAGAAGTGTGCAGGTCCAACTATCAGGACACCAATTGTTGATCGTGCCTGTGCGTTTGTGTGGACGTGTTGGTATTTGTCCGTCCCCGCATGTGTAAACAAAGTGCCAGTAATGCACGCATACACCAGTTGTGATGCATATTTTCCACAGTTGTGTTTTGACTGATCGACTCAGTTTTCTAAGCAAAATATTTCGACACAAAAATTCTCTTTGCTTCTCTAAACATTCACTCACACACTTGCACCTTCCCCCTGTGATGACGTGCCACAGCCACAGCCACAGTCAGAGCACGAGGCATTCGTAGATGGTAGGTAAGGTACTACATGCCACAGCAGACATATGGTAATTTCATACGAATATTGCAACGTAGAGGGCAGTTTAGTCGAAAACTATGAAAAGTTGTTCGAAACTTGTTTGTGTTGTGTTTACATTACTGTTTTTGAAAATGTTTACAGAAGTTGGAGCAATATTTTTTTGTCTGAATCGACTATCTGCCGCATAACATTAAATATGAAAATATGAACGGCAACAAAGGCAACATCAGAGGTTTTGCCAATATCATGCAACAAACATTAGCAATTTGTTAAAAGGGAAAATACATACATCCTTCCACATATCCCCACATCCCCCGTTTTGATTAACCCATTTATGTACAATACATGGACCAGAGCAGCAACATCCTTTGCAACAACAGCAACAGATTGCTTAGTGCTTCTTTCAATGCAGCACAATTGTTTATGTTGATGTTCAACCGAAATACCTAAAACCCCACTCCCCCTCCCAACGTAAGAGAATTGCAAAAATAGTTTGTTTGCTCGGTTTGTGGCATGTTGTTGACATATAACAACAAGCCAAGCAACCAACAATACAGCGACAGCAACCACATCACCACACACACACACACACACTCCCATTCATGTTTACACGGATACGAGTACACATGTACAAGTAAATGCTACGTTTCTTTTTGGCCAATAACAAAATGTGGGCAATTGTTGTTACTCTGTACAATTGGCACAACTGCAATTTCCATCAATAACATGCGAAATATTTACGTTAATCTCTCATCCCCTCCCTTGCTCCCACTGTCCCTCCCCTGGTCCGATTGTTTTTATCTCACTTGCCACACACTTTTAACACAGTGGTAATTTAATTGAACGAACATTACGGCTGAGAGTCACTTCTGGTTAATTGAAAGCAATTAAGTGTAAAATTACAAACTTTGATTGCAGCTGCTGCAGTTCAAAATTCTGATGTTCCTGCCACTGCTACATACGGACGTATTTCGACTTTGTTTTGCTGCTGCAACAAATTCTATATAATTATCATTATAAATTTCACTCAATATGTCCGTGTCCATGTGTATACATATTTGTATGTTTTGCACTTTAAAGCGTTCTGTTGTTCAGACTGCAAATAACGGCGTTGTCGACGATTTTATACCGGAACGTCATTTACTTTTCTATTAAGCACCAAATATGAGACAATAATAGTGTATGGATGAGTCAGATCGAATAATGTGGAAGAAGGGTATACTTTATACAGGGTTATCCATTTACTATTTTTAAAAGCGCTGGTCTGACAAGGCTGTCAGCTGTTAAATACCTGTCATCTGAAGTGTTATTTATTTAGTGAAAGGTTTGCCCTTTACGAATATGGATCGTTTAAGAACCGATGAATGCTTAAAAATAATCAAAACTTACTAAAAAATTAGTAATTCAAACCTGAGGTTTCAATCGAACAAAGTATTCTTCAGCGATGAAGCCCATTTCTCACTCGGTGGTTACGTCAACAAGCAAAATTTTCGCATATGGGATTGGAAAACCTGGAAGTGACTTTGGCCTTTGTATCGTAGTTTTTCGAAAACTTTCGAAATCCACTGGTGCAACATATCCAAAGACGGTCACTTAAATGACACTGTATTTCGTGCATAATGACAAGATCCAAGGATTATAATTAAATACAGGTTTCATAAAAATCATAGCTTTATGTGTGTTTTATTTGACTTTATTTGACAACGAAAAATGGATAACCCTATAGTATCCTGTAGGCTATGTTTTTACAACCGCCGTTCGAGTACTTGGTCAAATAACTTTCATGCTAGAACATTTTGATATAATACAGCATTTGAGATACACATCTAATTCCGGGGAAAAAATTGAAAAATTTCTTTGATCTCATTTTTTTTGTCAAATTTACGAGTATTGTCTATCTTTGATTTCGAATTGCTCAACAGTTTTCGTAGCGTGTTTTCACTTCTCGGGCACACCGAAAGTTCGAAACATAAGCTAAAGAAATTTTCTTGTTTAAGTTCTTTTTTCTTGTCTTCTTCCAGTAGATTTCCATCCATTCTTTTCACGAATCCACTCTGTCGTCCAATGTGCTTAATTTTTACTGTATTTTCACAAAATGTTTCTTCGACTTGGAGCAATTATTTCTTTAAATATTTTTAAAACAATGTAGATTTTTTTCTATAATAACTCAATTTTAAAATTCCGGCTCTCTTGCTTTTAGGATATAAGGATAATAAGACTCAAGATAACTCAAATTCACTATCATTTGTATGTCCTTTGCAGCACAACTTTGACGATTTTAATCAGGGGACTGAAAAATCAAGTTCATGATGACTACGAACTTGGACTTATGACTTAAATTATTTTTGAAAAGAAATGTTTTTTTTCAATTTTGACAAATCAGGCTAAAATCACTGCAACTCATACAACTTTGGCCTGGCCTGGCCTGGCCCTAGGTTTTCGTTGAAAGCATAACACATTATAAACAGCTAGCTGTAGAACGATACTTCTAAAATTTTGTCCACGAATTGAATAGGGGAGTGCTTAAACCGGTCAGTGAGTTTACAATAATTTGTTTCCTTAGACGATATCTGTTTGAGTGATGTTATTGATATTATTTAAAAGGGTCTCATATACGATTCGTTTTTAACGCTTTAAAATAGATTTGTATAATTTTTAAAATCGAAAATATGCCGAATTTTAAATTACTTTCTCTAAAAGATAATATATAGTTCCACGTGTTTATAGGATGTACAAATTTATTTGCTTAAGCAAGTGTGTATTTAGTATAAATGCGCATAAAATTATATGGAATTTTTTGTAGTTTTTTTTGTTTTTAATTTAAATATTTCTTTCCTCCTGTCCAACATACTGGTATATTGGCAGACCATTATCAGTATTTATGGCTTCTATAAGAGATAAATTCTAAAAATAACAAATTAATCTTCATTTCGCTTGAGTCCCTCCCCGATAAAATGTCAAACAAAAAATAAAATAAAAATAAAAAATAAAAACTACAACAAATTCCCTTGTGTCTAATGAATGAGATGTGAGAGAGCTTCTCACACCCAGTGAGGTTTCACGCATTCTATATATTTTTTAGACTCTCTTGACGGAACCTACAGCTTAACAGCGATTCCGAGCATCAATTTGAACAGCATACTAAACTTGTCGAGTACTCAACTATTCGAAGTGTTCGCCAGACACGTCGCGGTGACCGCCACTCAAGTAATGGTATTAACATGGTTGTATTGGGGTTCCAACCCCACGCCATGTCAAACAATACTGTGCTAAAATGTCATGACAATTTGATCTGACATTTAATTTCAACTGAATCTTCCATTAAGCGAGGTCGCGATTCATGATTTATTTCCAGTGACCATCTAAAACTAAAATTTGGATTTCTTAAAGATGATTTGCAAAATTTGCTCCTAAATAACATGTCTTTTGTTCGAGGACTCTTAAATTTCATATATTCCCTTTTTTCGCCCGTCTTATTAAGCCAGTAATGACATTTTTACAGTCACTCTTAAGTTTTTTTTTTTCAAAACATTTCAAATAAAATTATTATAACTGGGCCGTTATTCATCCGATCTTCATTTTCCGGATGTCAATTTGAGAATTTTGACTGCCGCTTTTTAATGATTTCGGGACTTTTTGGTTTTTAAGTTCATGAAATTTAGTTTCACAAAATCGTAGATTTTATGATTACTTTCAATAAGTTGGGCAGGAAAGCCGCTAATGTATAAATCAAAATAATATCTAGATTCAAATAAAAGTATAAGTACATCTTGCAAGGGATGATCGTTCAGAGGATGCCAGCATTTAATCAATCTTATTAGAAATCACTTGAAAAAACACGCGCTTAGCTCGCTAACGATTAAGTCCATCATCAAATGATCATCAATGTATCATCATCAAATGATCCAAAATTTATTTCCACGTAATGTGCACATCAATTTATTGTCACGATTTACCTTAAAGTTTATATATATTAATTTGAATAATAAAAACAATTTAACAAACAATTTAACATTTAACAAATGGCTAATACGTAATATTTTTCTTAATTAAATACATCAACCACTGTCGACTCCTTCTGGTAATTTTCCGCAGTTTCGTACCAACTTTAAGTCCTCAACAAGTATTATAAAGCATCCTCTTTACACCATCCAATCAGCGAAAATAACCACAAAGGGAAGCTTTAATCATAAAGTATAAAATTAACTGTTGTCGGTGATGGTTGCACCAAAATGTTAAACAAAAAGCAAGGAATTAACACGCAACACACACGAACGAACACACGCACGAAATACTCTCGCGCTTAAAGCCGCCATCTGTGGGCGGAGCAAATGGACGCTTAATCATGGTGGCCAACTAACAAATGGCGAATGAAGGAAGCAAATATATTTAAAGCACATAGAAATCAAGCCAAGTACAACAAATGAATTTAATTCGTATTTCTGCTTTTTTTTTTTTTTTTTTTTTTTTTTTTTTTTTGGATTGAGTAAAGGAAACATCGTCAAACGGGTTTGTATTCATTTTGGAAACATGGAAAGCCAGGCCCACCTCTTCTGGGCCCCCGTCGTTTGAGGGGGAATGTTAACATTGAGTAAACATTGGCGAATGGGATAGCCACAGACATACTCTTACACACAGGGAAATGCATTCAAACAATGCTAACTAAAGTAAATAAGTTCACATTTTTTCCATTCGTTTAATGGCTTTTAATAGACGCATAAATTACACTGTGAATTTAAATTCCAAATTGTTCATAATGCTGAGCACAGGATTCAAGGCATAGGCTCAGTAGCGGAATCGGCAGGGCTTTCTGCGTAGACGGAATTGATCAGTATTTCTCCCTCTTCCATCCATTTGTTGTGTTGTCATGAATTTCGTGGATGAAAACTTGATTGGCGAGAAAACATGGCATAAGATTTCCAAAATTTTCACGAATTTTTAGTTACGAAAGCTCTCCAGTAGATCCTGACAAATAAGATGTCTTATACCATAGAGAGAGATCAGAGATCATTCCTCAGTGTTGTCTTATTTTGAATCAGCCGTAGATCAGAGGATATCATGTGTGGTTACAAACCAGTAGGTCACGAGTCCAAATACCAAAGACATCGGATTAAAAATTAAACACATCATAAGTGACAAATTCGATTTAAAACACCTCAAAGTTATAAAATCCAAGAATTTTTGTAATGTTTGTGAATTAGAAAACCTCCTCACATCGTTACTCCACCTAATTTGACGCGAAGCCTGTGGAGTGAGTAGAATCTTCAAAAACATGCCCGGGTGAAGGCCTTTAAAAGAGCGAAATCTGCTACTGATGGTTGGTCACTGGTATAAATATAGCGCTCTATTGCTCACTTTGTACATTTATCGCTGTACATACAATAGTCAGCATTGGGCTCTCTATTAATTTATTTACTTCTTTTTTGTGTTTCGTTCATAATACATTGATGTTTTAACAAAATCAAACTTACACCAGACATGCATTTCCGTTGCAAAATGAAGAACTACGAAACATATCGACGGTTGCAGGTTCCAGAGAGGTCGACTTGACTATGCTGTATATACAAATATGTACAGGTCGAAATTATATGCTGTCGTTTCAATGTCTATCTTCTCAATATCTATCCTTTAGCAATATTGATCAAGTGAACTGATCTATTTGCCTCACTCATCTTATGCGCTTTTGCCGAAGGTTGACTGGTTTGTGTTACATTAAGGCAGCCACTTGAGACATTTAGGTTGTCTGCCAACCCAAACAGATAGAGAGTAAACATAGTGCGGCGAATTTTGTGTAAACAGGACATCTGTTGTTTCGATCCAGGTAATATCGTAGCACAGTTAGTCTACCAAGTTCATCGATTTAACTATCAGCATATATCGTAATGCGATTACCAACTTTGAGTTCACATTCACTAAGGGTCTTTGTGGCCTCCTGAGGTGCCAGTAATTCGATCTGAAAAATACTGTAGCCATCACCCAGCTAAAAAAGCTTGTCCAGGCCTGCGTGATGCTTTATTTCTTGCTTAGCATTTCCAAACGTTGTCCTTTTTTACAGCTTCCCGCCCTGCAAGGCATCCAAAGCTACTGATGGAACGAGCTATCGTCGTATGTAGCCACTCAGTTACTCTCGGATATAGCCTCTTACCTGCGGTAGTATCTTCATACCTACCATACCATACCTTCAAAGCTTGAACACTCGTCTTCATGCTTTAAAGTCCCTGGTTCAATTCTCAATTCAACGTTTGAGTTTGAGAAGATTTTGCTTTAGTTGTTGGTTACTGGAGTACTGGAATTCTTCGTCTGTATATCGAGATTGAACTTTGTGCAATTGAATGAAATATGTTCGAAAATTTAAAATATCGATTAGGCAATTTGTATGAAAGGTATCTGTTTACGTGCACAGTTTTCCTTACCCTGATAGTTGTAAGTTTTAATTTTTACCACCACTGCTAAGGAAAGAGCTTTCACTCCACCGTTCTAGCAGTGTAATAAAGCGGTATTCTAACTCTCAGCTAGCGATCGCCCAAGCATCAGTACTCATTTTACATCCGATATATAAACTACTTATTTGAACGTTTAAAGTCCATGTTTTGGTAAAATAATCTTTATTTTGTAAACCCCAGAAATAAAAGGTAAAACCTTGTCAATAAATGAAAATTCATTGGATTATAAATTCATTAACCCCCCGTTTTTCTCATTTTCTTTCATATGAAATAAAAACACTGTCCGATCAACCCCCCGTATTAACAGTATCTAAAGGACCTGGTTAATGGATCATATTTTCCAGAATTTTGTCAAGCATTATGAAGAAATATAATAGACAAAAATTGAGGTTATTTTAAACGTCTAATTTGAAATGGATTAATATGAAATATTTCTGGTCGCCGGCTACGATTTGACAAATATCAGGAAGCGCCTGTTTTAGAGACGCTTCATAAAGATTAGTGACAGTTGTCATGTCTACAAGCCAGTAAGACAGGCGGACGTAACTCAATCGATTTAAAAACTTATTTTGATACTTTAAACGTTTCTTTCCGGCCGTTACACATAATAATAATGATAAAAATAAGATATTTTCAAGTACCATTTTCTCTACCTGCTCTATGAGATGTCACGAGCATAAATTTCGATTCGATCGATATTACATTCTTTACTGAAGAGCATAAACTTTTGTGTATTCCTAAGTAAAACATAGTGCAAAAAGAATCATTTATGCACGATTTCAAACGATTAGCAATAGTAATTGCCTGATACCTCAATAGATGCTTTCAAGTACAGGGTGACTGATGGGCGTTACTACATTAAGAAACTCTAATAACTCTTTTGTTTAATTTATATAGATCATTTAATCTTTAAATGACTTAATAATTAAAAAAAAAACGTAATAATAATCAGTATTATGTCTTTTAATGGTATTTGAAAACAATTGCATTTAAATGACATTCACGCTCATTATTCATGCATTGCTTTACTTCACGGAAAATTGTTGGTTTTATTTTACAAAAGTTCTTTTTGCAATAACTACACCAAGTAAAGCTCAGATGAAATAGAATCAGGAGGAGACCCTGATGACCAACAGAATGTGGACATCAGCTTATTGCAAAATTTTACTTGCAACTCGATCATAACGTACCTGATGTGTTTCAGCATATTTAGGTAACATTTTGATAGCAACATTCATCAGACACCCTGTGATAAACGCCGATAAGTAAAAACTTTTGAAATATTATAGTTCGGAATCGGTGTTGAGACACCCGTTTAAGTGATTGAGAACGTAAAAAGTGTGCGACCTCCTCTATCATATATCGCTGTCCAAAAAGAGCCGGATCCAATTATTTTGTACGAATTTGATGCTCGGATCGATTAATGTTACTACGCGGTACGTAGCCGGATAATAGATAAATTACGAAAACGAATTGAATGAACGCCACGCCAAACCAAATATGCTATCGCAGAAAAATTGTCCGCTGATGCCTTTTGAAACCACCAACACATTTTTATCACAAATTTATAAAATTTTATTATTTAAAGGCCAACAAAGAGACAAGAGAAATTCCAAATATGCAAAATGTGTCGGAAAGGGAAGTGAGTTAAAAGCAATTGATTGTGTGAACATATGTATGTGTAAATATACCTCTGTGTATGTATGTGTTTGTGAAACGTATGGAATTCGCTATTAGCCGCCATAGCTGAGCACAGCCAGACCGAACAAACATTTAAATGCTCGAAATATCACCAGCCCTGTAGTACAATTTGGAGTCAGTCTATTGTGCTGGGAAACACAAAAGCGAACGAAAAACATTTTTAATGCTCTTCGCTGTTTTTGTTCAATCGTGTGATTGTTCTGTGAAATAAACAATAAATGAAAATGCTGGCTTAACAGTAATGGCCGCCTAAATAAACAGCATGATTCACTGAAATTTTCAACGATTTTAAATATCCCCTAAAGTAGACAGCTGTTTTCATTTACAGTAATGGCAGCTTTAAACTATGCGGGAAAGTTCAAATGTAGGAAAGAGAATAAACTTAAATGGATCAATAACGATTTCTTGAAACAGATTTACTTAGCCGTGGCAACAACCTCGACATTGATCATTATCGCTGTTTCGAGCATCGTGGGAAGTCAGATGAGCAAATGTTGACGGAGGTAAATAAGTGGCAAATTCAATCGCTAAAACAGGCGAATTAGAACAATCTCAAGTCTCAGTTATCGCCTGCCCAAAATTCTTACTCCAGTTGCCGCATTCAATATTAAAATGAAATTTTTGTGGTACAAGATTTTTTATTGTCAGTTCAAATAGCAATAGTTGCATTGTATCTAATCTAATTCATTATTAAATTTATATTGCTTTAAATCGATAAGGAACTACCGCAGTATTTGCGGTTATCATAGTTTTTTTTCATTTTTTAAATCTAATCTTTTGTTCGGTGGAAACCTGTAAACATTATTTTAATGTCAAAAAATAATTTGGAATGTAATCCTGATTTCAATTCTTACCTGCTCAGTGTTAAATAAGAAGTTATAGGTCCAATTATTTTTGTCCCAATATTAAATGAGAAGGAACTCTTAATTTTAGCTGATGCAGTGAAATCACCAACCTAATATGTCTTACTTGAACGGAGGCTAAGTCGTACCTATTATACAGACCTATGCTTATATATATACATATGTATGTATATATGTATATGGACCAACAAATAAAGAAAATAGTTCCCAGAATTTGTATGTAGATTACTAAAAGTCTTATCCTTTCGAGGGAGATTTGGCCGCTCTCTACTGCTCCGATAATTAAGTTAATTATCGAAAAATATTGGTGCTGAAATGTTTTATCCATTCGTATAGAAAAATGAAACGGTACGGTACGTTGCTGACCTTAGTTATCAATCTCCATATATATTAAAATTTTCTTCTGATGATAATCATATTGTTAACGGGGTGACAGATAGAAGGTATGCTTCTAGTATAGTGGATGTTCGATAAGACTGAGCGTAAGAACGAGTAAGATTGAGCAGAGAGAAAACCGCATGTAACAAAGCACAAAGAGAGCAGTTGTTGCACGTGCTGTGAGGAAACGCTGTATGGAGAAGAAAGGAGAAGCATTCATCTTTATACCCGAAATAAACTACTGTAAAAAGAGCGAGAGCGGGATCAAATAACATACAAGATTGAGATGAAACTCAAAAAAATAATAAAAAAAAAAACAGTAAAAAAGTAGTAAAAATTATTCATTCAATTTTTTAAAACCCTTTTTCAATTATCACCTTGGCAATAAGATAACAAATAGTATCTTTGATAGTACAAATGAGTTCAAATATACGCAAAATCTAAATTATGCAAAATTGTGTTCCGATAAATGGTACGAGTATTCATTAACGTAACGAAAAGGCTTTCGCAAAATATCATCCACATTGCAAAAGTTTGGCTACACAAGCAGTTTGTATATTTATATCCATTTGCCGTCATTAGAGAGTGGACAATTCAAATATTTCTTTTGTGCTTCGAGCTGTTAAGAGAACCATACAAAACTAAATCTTGTTCACAACTGGTACCCATTCTTTCCATCTGAATACAGTAGAACTCCAATTATCCGAATCAATTGGGACCGGACCACATTCGGATAATCAAAAATTCGGATAATTGGATTTTTTTCTGAAAAAAGGGGATTTTAAAGTAAAAGAGCTTATTTTTGGCATTGTATGCATTAGTAAAGTAAAAAGAAGTAAAAGTACATAAAAAAAATATATAAAAATAAAAGAATGTACATATGTACATATGAACGAGTAGGAGGACAACAACACAATGGCTAATGGCTTCGGATAATCAGCGATTCGGTTGATCGGAGTTCGGATAATTGGAGTTCTACTGTATTTAGTTAATTTTCTTAAGCATTATTAATTGATTTCGGCAGGAAATTCGCTAAAAATAAGTCGCAGTCGAAACAAAAAAGGAAAATTCGCCTTTTATTTCAAAGTTAGCGTTTTTAGTTATGAACAATCGGCATCGTGAATGGTTGATCGCGCAAATGCATGATTGTGAATGAAATCCCAAGACATCAGCCAATGTCAATGAATATATAACGGCTTCCACAATAATTTTCATTGTCGGAAAATGAAAATCTTCCACAATAATTTTCATTGTCGGAAAATGAAAATCTATTGTGAACGACACAAAAGAGAAGATTTCCCTGGTGCGCCTAGTGAAGACAATAAATTTTCGTATCAGTTATTACGAAGGTGTGAATAGTCGCTAAATGCACCATGGACAACAACCACTATAGTATTTTTTTTTTTAAATGTTGGTTACAATGGGTTTTTGTTTTCAGCTATCGAATGTTATCGTGCAGTCAATGTCCCCTGACAGCAGTTTGCGACCATTCATTTTCCTGATCACCCGCTCACGATGCCGATTATTTAAAATTAATAACTTTGGCTTTAAATTGAATATTTCAAAACGCGTTTCCGGATAACGTGATTTGCATGTCCAATATTTCAGATTAATAATTTTAGTTTCTCTTTGGCAGAGTTTCGAAAAATGTTTTAGATTTTCTCTTAAGTTCATTTCGTTAGGTTGGGTAAAGAATAACTGTATTGAACGTAATAAAATGTGATATTCATCGTAACTGTATCTGCACAATTACGCCGTTGATCTTAGGCCAATCCACAATTGTTTAGCTGACCATAACAATTCAATTCTAAGGAAACCTATCAAAATTAATATCGGGAACAGAAATAGAATTGTTTCAATGTGATTTTGGTTACGCAGCCCTATGCTAGACGTTTTCTTGACTTTGCATACTCTATAAAAATCATTTGAAATTTATGTACCGCCAAAGGATTTACTGGATTTACTGGAGGGGCTCATTATGGATTGCAAGGCGTCTTCCAATAGTATGATACAACTTAAGCTCATCGGATAGGCCATGATAATTGGCGTGGTTATTTAGCGACCAGCTTTTTAGACACCCTTTTCGTTCGGCAATCCTTTTTCCTTTAGAAATGAGATTGCATTGCATTGTAACAGTCTTTGCAATCGGTGCGAAAAGATGAGTTATTAATCCTTATTTCCAAATTTACGTAAAATCAATGTGGGCTGTACATTATTTTGCTACAGATGTGTGCCTAAATGAGTTTTGTAGCTTACAACATTCTTGTTTTTGCGCCGATGTCATCGGTGTCTAAAAGTTGTGGAAAAAAGAAAACAATTTATTTCTTCTTCACAAGGACTTATTTCTGTCAAGGTTTCAACGACATAACTCTCACTTTACGTACAACTTTTAGAGCTTTATAATAATTAAAGCAATGACATTTAAAGTTATAGTGCTCTATACAGCCTTTCACCCCGTGACAAACAAATAAATAAACACCTGGGGTTGCAAGCGAAGAGCCCACCTCCAGTTGACAATCAATTTAGTTTGGAAAATATTATTATACTTACACTTATCAAACACAATCTTTTGCTGCCGATGTGTAATTGTGATAAAGCCGCATAAATTAGCGATGTTAATTAAATGACACATCTGCGGCAGAAAGCGAACAAGTTTTTTTTTGCGCACTTCCATGTTCATGTCCGGCGATCCTGACCCCCATTGCGTTCTTTTCGATGTTGTCATTACAACACAAGTTGCAATCGTATAAAGGATATCATGATGATGCTGCAGAAGTTGTTGTTATTGTTGCCTTAATTAAAAAGCATAATTTTATAATATTCCAATGTGTATATTTAAAATCATCAAATGATACTCATAAATTTAAATTGAATTAAAAATCAATGAATAAATCGCATTTTGAAATCATTCATCCACACACGTCCGGCCGTTCGGCCGCCCGCTCCACCTTTTGCAAATAGTTAAACGCCGGTGTAGTCTCCAAAGTAAATAATTGCATTTTTTTTGTAGAGATTGGTATGGTGGCGTTGAACTTCGGACCCGTATCTCTAAAATAAATATTATCGCTGCGTCTATGAATATCGTTAAATCGTACAATTTAAACTCATTACCTAAATAGATAATAGCCGTGTTGATGATGGACATCGATAGGCGAAGAGCTGCGCTGATGGGAAGCGCAATCGGAATTGTAATTTTTGGAAGGGAGGGGGGTCGTTGCGTGGCAGGGTGCCTGCTCAATATTGTGTATAGGTTGTACACATAATTTATGGCAATTTTTCAATTTCCCAATATATATAATTTTAAATCTATGGAGAGAACAAAATATAAATATATAAATTGCCAATCAATGACACCCACCATGTTTTCTATGCTAAATAAGTATTTGTATGTGTGTACACAACAACACTGCCGCTATCTCCATCCCTGTGTCTATGTGTGTGTGTGTGTGTGTGTGTGTGTATGAGTGCAGTAATGGTAGTGGCGAGCACTGAATGAGATTGAATAAATGAACAAATGCAGAAGTGAACTATCGAACGAACGATTGAACGGGAGAACATTCGAACGAATGTCCTTTTCAAACGGAAATTGGTGATTCAATCACAGGAAGTGTCAACGGTTATGGCGGTTGTAAATGATGTTCATTCGAGTTCAGTACAAATACTAAATGTACGTGTGTTCGTTTGTCCCTCTGTCCTCGATTCGACCATCCTTCCGAGTGGGTGGGAGAGTGTGAATGTTTGTGCGATAAACAGATTTAACGGAGACACTTTTTCACGATAAATTATGCATGGAGATGGTAATGGCGGCGCAAGGACTTTGGTGCTGATGATAGCAGTGCTGGTGCTGATGTTGTTGATATCGATGCTGATGATTAAACGATACGCTTTCATTGGAAAAAAACATCGATACAAATCGAATTGGAAAATTAAATGTAATTTTTAAGGAACTTTGCCCCTTCCATCGGCAACGTCACTCGAACTTTCTGCTTAGTATTCAATATTATCGACAATCAATTAATTATCGTTTCATGAAGGGCCTGGTTTGATAAGACAACATTTGAAAGCTGCAATGTAACGACGATTGCTCCACTTAAAGACAATCTTAATAGCAGAGACGCGTGAATATTATCGCTCACTTAATACATTTAATTAAACAATACTTGAGGCTGCACTCAGTCGTCGATTCCATATACGTGCAGTATCACCAAGAGGGCGGCTTTACAACATCGAAATTCCTTAAGCATCCATTCATGTGTTGATATTTCATTTCATATCTCTGGCCAGTGCAATGTGTTCAATGTCACATAAATTGTCAAGTTTATTCATTACTTAATAAACTAAAAAGCGTTGAGTTTATTAAATAATGATTTTTATTATTTCTTCTTGCTGAATTTCCTGTTCCTTAAAGAACGCCGCACGAAACGAATGCGAACTTGAATCTTATTGGGACTGATGCTGCTGAATGTTTCATTGCAACTACTTTTTTTTGTTGTTGCGATTATTCTTCATGGCATGAACGAGCCGCGACAAACAATTCATTTTCCCTAAATGCGCATTCTTTGGCATAATTTGGTCATAAAACTGCACGAGTTTCCAATAGATCTGCGTATAAAATTGATTATTTTATGTGAGTTTTAGCAATCGAACAGAATATCCAGCAAAAAGAAGGGGGGTTTGAATACACACTCTATTGCAAAAATATTATAATAATAAAATCAATGAAGCGCAAACAGCCATAAAAATCTGTAAATTCCATTGAAATGCAAAATATCGGATATTGAGGGACTGAGGCAGAACAAATGTTGTTTTCAAATTTATACAACAAATGCATACAACCAACAGCAACTACAAAAATAAACACTACCGTGAACTACGTTTTTGGCCAAATGAGGGGTTAAGTTGCTAATGCAGTGTAATAATAATGATAATATAATCAATATTTCTATTATCGCCCTACGTTCGTTCAATTCGAATGGCAAAGATGCGTACATGAAAAAACACATTTTTCATATTAATTCTGGATATAGTTAAACTTTTTATAGCCACACAATAGAATGGGGAGTGCCTAAGTTATCCCATTTGTGACAACTAGAAATACTCATCTGAAGCCCATGTCAAGTTACGGATGTCCGAGTTATTATTGAAAGCACACTTTAGCTGGAAATTTTGTATAAAAATGTCTTACAGAAATAAGTAAGTTAATTTCGAAATTAGGCATACTCGGCCCAAATTGCTTATACAAAGACTGAAAAGTGAATATTTTTACCAATTATTCGTTAACTGAAGACAACATGCGATGATGGTGTATAGAAACAATATGATTTTTCAAGAACTGAGAGTTGTGCGCGTCTTTGTGAAAAAGTGCTTTAAAAATATGCAATTTTTTAGTGGAGAAACGGACTAAGCCGACTTAATTGTGTAACAAAAGTACGTGTCTGAAAAAACTGCTCTCTCAGAATGTACTTTTCCCGGCCTCGTTTCAAATTTTTGCAGTGTTTTAAATACAGGGTGGGCCATAAGGGTGTTGGCGGTTTAAATATTCAATTAAAAAAAAAAACTACGAAACATAAAAAAAATATATTTGTATTTTTAAAAAGTATATGTAGAAGCATGGGAATTTTTAAGACTTAAAAATAATGTTGTCCAAATGGTTTCCCTCGGCTGCTTGACACTCTTGGAACCGAAGTCGCAAATTTTGGAAAACTAGTTGAAAAGTTGTTTTCGGTATTTTGTTACTTTCCTGAATAATGTTCCTCTTCAACTGCTCTAAATTGGTCGGATTATTCTCGTAGACTACCGATTTGAGGTAGCCCCTTAGAAAATAATCGCATGGAGAGAGATCGGGGCTACGTGGGGGCCATTCAATATCCCACCTTTTCGAAATGAGTTTTCCAGGAAAAACATTTTTCAGCAGCTCTATGGATACCCTAGCCGTATGACATGTGGCCCCATCCTGTTGAAACCACATCCTCGAGGTATTGCCTTGAAGTTCTTGCAAAGCTGACACCAAAAAGTCTGGTAGCATGTTGCAATAATTGTTCGCTCTAACCGTCATCGCATTCCCTCTGTCGTCCTCAAAAAAGTATGGTCCAATAATACCGGTTGTCGTTATCCCAGCCCACATGACAAGCTTAGGGCTGTGAAGTGGACGTTCATGCAAGCGTCGGGGATTAGTCTCGGACCAGAACCGACAATTTTGCTTGTTCACATGGCCATTAAGGTGAAAACTGGCCTCATCATTAAAAATCACGTTGTTGAAATTGTTGAACCGCTCTAGCATCAAATTGACAAAGTTAAGTCGGTTATTGGCATCACCGGGTTTTAATTCTTGGACTATCTGAATCTTATAAGCCTTCAAATGCAAATCACGTTTCAAAATTCGTCGTAAAGTTGTTCTTTTGACATCCAAAGACTGACTTCTCTTACGTGTTGACTGTATTTGGTACTGTTGAGCCGGTTGTTTCGAACATTCTGATCCATTTTCGTATCACGTTGGCGCTTGGAACTTCACTTAAATCGTGTAAACCGTGTTCATGCCGATACAAACGTCGTACAGTAATCACTGATTTATTGTTTTCGTAATACGCTCGGCCACAAAATGCACGCTGCACTCCCGTGTACGGCTCCATGGCGACTAAATTTCCAGGAAGCGGCGCAGCGAACAACATATCCCCCCGCTAGCCCGCGCCGCGCGTTATCTAGAAATTGAAGAATTAAATCGCCAACACTCATATGGCCCACCCTGTATAAACGTATACATTTTGAAGGTATTTGGTTAAAGACAAGCATTTATATTTAGTCTACATTTACCACTTGATCTAACTGAAAACATTATTATTGAAGTGTCCAAGGTAAAAAGATAAGGAACCATCTATAGCCTCCATAAAAGCTCAAAAATATGAAGCCCAGCTTATGTTAGCCAGTTCTGGCTTTGGACTTCCGCACTAAACTTATTTTCGTTCGAAAAGTGTATCAAAATTTATGTCCGAATTACAAATTGGTCAACAAGCATGCTATTTCTTACAGGTCCTTTTGAGTGAGTCTAAAAATAGAATGAGTGTGAATTCACTGAATGTGAACATCTCCTTCAAATCTCATCCATGAGATGCGAGGGAATTTGTTTCATCACATATGCAGGACGAAAAGAAAGCACATATCAAATGGTTTGTCAAGCTTTCTTCATTGTTCAAGCATGCTATTGTTAGACGAAATTACATCATTGATTTTATTTGTCCCTGATGTATTTTTTGGGTTTTCCATAAAAATCATTCAGGACTGGCATTCAGGAAAGCATTTTTCGCTTCTGATTACCACTTCAATTGACCTTCAACACATCGAATAAGTCCGTGGAATTTTGAGTAAGAAAATTCCATACACGGAATTTCACAGGTGCAATTTGCGTGTATTTTGAATGTTAATTGGAATTCCGTTTGCTTTTATATGATTTCATGTGTCGAAAATAATTAGCAAGTGCAGTTTTCTACTATGATGTAGAGTTTTCGATTGCTGCAAAATAATTCCATCCCAATTAAGCATTATTACGCAGTTATTAAAAGTATTACAAATGCCAGAAATACAATTGCATACACGGTAAAATAATTGCGAAATTCCAGGAACATTTTGAAAAATCCCCAACGCCATTTCTTATAATTTTGAGAAAAACATTGATATCTGGTCTCAAAAAATAACACCGAGAGGGAAATGAAAAACAATGCCAAAAAGTATTCATTATGCCAAACTGCCAATATCGTTTGCATGCAAAGTGGATCGCCCGGAATGTGGCTGCGGGGAGAAAGGGCGACGAGTGCATCAGCTCGGCCCCACAACAGTGTTTGCCTAACTGTCTGCTTTCTGTCTGCACTTCATGGTTAATGAATTACAAATAGACTTGCACGAGTATGAAAAAATATACCCGTTAATTAAATTAATTTTAAATGAGTATCTTTGCACACTCGCAAACAAACGGACATTGCCAGCATAATTGGTCGATTTCCAGCGTCCACACATCGACAACACGTCTCCGTCCCTCGGAGAGCTCTCTATGACGCGAGGAGGCTGCCTGGAGGAGTAGCAAAGCTGTGTGGAGTGAATCAATAACAATAATAATCGTACAATCAATTGAATTGATTTCATCACCGTGTCGAGCCGGGTCTGGATGGTGCGTGAGATGTTTGCATCCGATATTTAATAAATGCTTAAATGATTGCTTATCTGCCACTTACGCTCATCATGATGGTGCGTGTGCGTGTGCGTGTGACTACGATGTGTGCCAGAGCGAATGACGAGGGCAGAGTGGCATGTTTATTTGCTGTGGCATCGAAGTAATGTCATCCGGGAGCCGGCCAGCGAGAGGAGAATTCAGGGGCGAATAGCGAACGGGCTCACTCGCACCAATTGGTGATTCGATACAGATGGCTCTTGGCAATCAATACACTTTGAATTAAATGGTATTAATGGCATTTTAATATTTTGTTTCTTTCAAATGTATTAAGCGCCAATCAATCGAGCGAGTGAGAACGAGTGTTTAATTAGCACTTAAGTGTGCTTTCAGTGTGACGCAATCACGTCGGCTTCATACAAAAATAACGACCTAAATGACTCGAAAATATCACACACATCGAAACGAGAAATCCATATACATATGTAAGTGAAACAATAGCGTCTCAATTCCGTGATGCTCTTCAAATGATTGTGATATATATTTAATCTTAATCTTGCTCTTAAGTACTTCAGAAAATAGAAATTAGTAACCGAGAAGAGCCTCGTTAATGCCATCGCCTGATCCATGAGGTGTCAGTTAATGTTAAGAAAAAAGTACGCTGCCTTGTGCATTCCCGACAAGCTGTGGAGAGCGAAAAAGCAGATACCGCAACCTTTCTTTGCAACATAGACATTAAGGCATAAGAGACATCATCATTTTGGAATGATACAGTTCGGGAACTGAACTTAAACCAATTGAAAATATATTAACAAACACAATATAAAAATGTATGCATATATAAATAAGGGTTTATTGAATACACAGGGGTTTTACCGAGGTGGTTAACTGTAAATGTAGTTGTTATATCATCGTCGTCAAAAGTCCCATTGATATTATACAGCGCCAGTGCGAATTTGATCCTCCATAACAGCTGCCAAATGCCTACAAATTGGCATAATTAGTTTTGTGAATCTGGATTAGGAAATATCTTCTTCCAGGTTCATCATAACCCCCATTTAAAGAATGAGGCTTTGGCTATAACTTTTCTAAATTCACAAGGAATTTAGGACAATTTTCAATTCTGTAAAATATTCTTGAATGCCACTAATTTTTAACTGCACGCTGTTTATGCAAATAATTAATTGATCATAAGTTCAATGAACTACTAAATGCTTCATTGTGTTCATCATGTGTTCATCAGAGTGTGATGAAGTCTCCCATTTGTATTTCAGAAAAGTGCGTTTAGTATTAAACATGTGACGTCTTCCATTGAGAGTATGTGTTGATCCTAATAGTGCGTTTTTTAACGCGATGCGGATTGTGCTTTAAGTTGTCTCTCTCTTTAAAGTACCCTCGTCGTGACATTGCCCAAGTTTGCTCTCCTGCTCATGATTACATTTTTGTTGTATTCGTTCCTTTCTGGCAGCTACAGATATAAAGAAACGCACAAGCTCTGTTCAAGGGGGAGGAATCTCTAAGTAATTGGAAACAAATGACAAAAAGTAAAATGAATGAATTCCATCGTGCCTATCATGAATGTATGATGATATTCGAAACATACATATAGTCAAGATTCATCATAATGTGTCGGCTCATAAAACGAATTAAAAAAAAAAACAAAACTTTTTGATTATGATTGGATTGTCATTCGGCACAGTGGGTTGTATCACCCCAGTTGAGTAGCGAGTAGTGAAAATTTATATTTAAGCTGTTGGCTGCTGATTTTTGAATTACATCGTTTTCAATCAATCTAGTTATGTTTATGTACAGGGTGGCGCAACAGAACGTGCATATTTAAAAAATATTCAATTATGCTCAAAATTATTCATATTATTATTGACAAAATTATAATAAATACAACTATAATTTCATAGAAAAAAGTTTGATAAGTTTAATAGTTACATATAACTGTGCATAATAAACCATACGGACCAAGAAAATAAAGGAACAAAGTGAATTCGAGCGGATTTTAGTGCTAATCTTCGTGTGATCTTAACACGAGCAAGGTCTAGAATTTTTTTTTTTTTTTTCAAAATAATGAACTACTCACTTCTGTAACTGGGGAAGACGCAAATATGATTAGTGTTATTATGAAAGATATATCGCCAAGTTTTGACACCTTTTTCACATAATTGAAGGTCAGTTTTGCTAGAGAAATTAGATAGGTTGGAAGTGTAATCAATTGGCTTTAATATTATATATGTGTAACATGGGTTCAGTTGTTAAATGTATGTTATCTTGATCACTAATGCTTTAAAACAACATTGCAAATGGGTTAAATGATCTTAAAAGTAAAGCCAAGTTAGTGGAAGATCACATTAATTTTTTTCTCTTTGCCCACCAATGGGTTAATCGACGACCATCGAAGAGTAAATGGTCGTTGAAAATATCTTATTTTATTCAAAAATAGCTTGAGACAAATTGTCATAAAGAGTTCTTGTGAAAAACATTGATTTCTAAATTTTGAGCAGTGGTTTTTATAAAAAGGCACATCAGTTTGCATTGGCCGTTTTGAAAATAATCGAGTAACTTTAAGACGACTGAAACTTTCTTAGTGTACAAGAAATTTAGAACTAAAGTTAGTTTTATATTCGAGGAAGGTTTGACAGAAGACAAGAAATTTGATACGAAATTAACTCTACATAGGGCTTCATTGCTTCCTCGCATATTAAATGTTTTGATTTAAAAACCATCCGAGACATATTAAGAACATGTTCTCAAAATTTCCTCGCAATTGTTTGAATAGTGTAGGAGAATTGATCCAATATCATATAAATTATTACAACTAAATGATATTAATAGGAATGACTGACGTACACAAACGAAAAATCATACGAATATAAATTGAAATGACGTGCGCTTGACCTTTCTTGTGGCAATTGAAATGCCCTAGAAATCGTTCCAAATACCTAAAGAACACCATGCAAAAGTTTTGTGGAAGACTTTACCCGTAACCCATATTGAGCGATACAAATATTAATTGAATCATTTCCCAATGACTGACAACGAATGATTGAAGCATATTCTAATTCGTTTCACAATTTACAGTCATCATTTTGTTTTGGCTAAAACGCTATGAGCCACTGTTCATGTTCATCAAAAATTGGCTCTATAAAGCAAAAACCTAAAAAGCTACAACTTTACTCATTACTGTTCAAGATTTATAAGGCGACAAATTTTTCTTTCCTTTTTTCTTTTCCTTTTTGGTTTTGTTTTTTTTTTCTTTTTTTTTGCCCCAATTCTCGTTACAAACAACAACAAGAATTGCACAAGGGCAGAACACAGTCAAATATACTCGTACATGTGGGCATAAAAAGAATCCATCGAAATAGTGCTCAAAGCAATGCGACATCATTGCCTGGAAATTTATGATGAACATTTCATTGACAATTGTCTGGCTGCATGCAGTACGATCAAGTTTTTGTTGACGCACTCAGGCCGAACGTTTGCAGTTTCCCCCGCTTATCAAATGCCGTTCTACACCAACAGAGGGTCAGGCGGGGAAGGCGTTTAAGGGCTCAATTTTGGTGGCAGCAACAACACGTGTATTGGTTGTCCCCTTCGTCAGCAACAGACTCTGTTCCCCTCCCTGAAAAGTCTATTGCCTTTGATGATTATAATAAGTTTACTCGCACAGCGCTTAAGCACAAAAAAGGGGATAATTTGAAAGTGAAGTGAAACATTTGTAATGCAGAACAGCATTTTCCCGTCACATCACATTACGGCAAACACTCTGTCACTGGGGCTGCGAAGTGTCGTGTCGGAGAGGGATAAACCTAAACTTGTAAGTACATGAATCCAAACGCCGACATCCACTGCCACTATATCTACATCCCCAATTGGGTGGCTGCAGGAAAACATCCGGTGGGAGCGAGAGACGAAACAGTAGCAGCAACAACTGCATTTGCCATAGCAAAAGGAGATTATTTATTTGCACAAGTTGTGACATTGGAAATTATAAAAATAGGAAACTTTATGCCGGATGTTTTTGGCTTGAAATTGGAGCTCATTAGTGCATGTTAAGTACATTTTCTTGAGGAATGTCATGAGAGGAATCTTTTCACCAGCGAATCGGATGAAAATGTGGAAATGGTAAACAAATTGTTGAGCATGACTGACATTGAACAGTATTTAATTTGTTTTCCACTTATTCTGGTCTTAATTTCTGTTTTGAAAACAAATAGAAGCCACATAGCAAAGTCCCCCCAATCAAATAGGATAAATTTAAATTAATTACAATATCGTAAACTAAATGTGTAACAATGCGAATCGGGCAACGAAACGATTTCACTCACGGGGGCATAGCCGCTGCTCAATATTGCCACACCTGCACAAAGAAATGACTTTAATGACCCTACAACACGAAGCCGAATTCAAAGGCATCATTCTGCGTAATCGGAATTGCAGAGAAAGAGTCTCAGGCCGCCAGTCCTCTGCAATATTGCGTTAAAATATTATTCATAAAATCATAAATATTGTTTCACAATGGCCACAATGCGGCGGATATGCGACAATGTAGATGCGCCCGCGCAAACGATCTTCTTGGGGTCTACATTTACATTTCCTTCAACCACAGTCCACAGATCATCTGGCACAGCTAACCACTCGTGCTGCATTGTTTGGTAATTTATATGAAGAAATGCTCATTAAGACCTTGCAAAGGATGTCTGAGCAACTGCAGTCGTCGTTAAGCTTTTTGGGCACAACCGGTGTAAACTGACTGCTTGTATGTATGTGTATCCCTTCCAGCACCTTTGGCTACAAACTCCGCAGAATCTTAACACTTGAATGCCGATTGCTCGCTGCAGTCATTGTTGTGTTTTGGATATGGATATTTGCTTATTAAACGTCACATGTGCTAAATATGCAGTTGCCCGGTCTAAGCAAAAAGTTGTGTAAATTTTATTAATCGCAATTTATGATCCCATAAATATCCGACAAAAGTAAATTTTTACTTTTAAATGGTGATGCTAAAGTTGTTGCAGTTTCTGTTGCTGATGCAGATGTTGGTCCATGTGAAGAGCGGCGTTGATCATGGTTCTGGACCTCCTGTTGTGTCAAATTAACACAAATCACTAAATGAGCCTGTGAGACGCATTCCCAGTGCAACCATGTCGCATGAATGCGAATTTGAATTTTATATTCATACAAACCCCTCACATGCAAGGAAAGACATTATCCCTATTTAACGGTGTTGGTATCATTTATTAATATGCGGGCAGTCATACAACCGATATCATCTACCCGAGCGGGTCATTAAAGCGATGTCTTTATAGGTTTCAAAGTGTCCAAATGAACTGCTGTGACAGACTTTGTGAGATCTTTTCTGCGGTAGGGATTAGCCGCTTTCTGTAACTGGTGGAAAATAATAAAAAGCGACAGCTATCGCGGGCAACTGACTGATTCAATGACCACTTCTGATCACTCAAATGACCTCAGGAAGACAACTTGCATGTACCGAAACGGTCATCGTGACAATACGAGGTTTTTGATTTATCCTGTTTAAAACTACATTCAATACACATCTGATATTTTAGTTAGTGCGGTTGAAATAATGTGGAAATTTGAGTTTTGAACATGGGTTTCGTTTAAAACCTGAATGCAAATACACTTCTTAGGCGATTGAGAGAGGGTTACGCCAAATTATTGTAAAATCGTTTACTGTTAACATTTTGCTACCAATTAATTAGTGTGAGATTGGTAATTACAGGATTACTTAGGAGTTTTTCACTAAATAAATAAAATGTATTCACTCATAAACTAAAATAAAATACAAAATCTACTAATTACAAACAAGAGTTTTCCTTTTCCTGAATAAAGTTTTATAAACAACACGTCCAGCTGAATATCTTTTGTACGTTAACAGGCAATCAACGGTTATTAATAAATTTTCAAATTACGGCAAATTCGAAAAAATCCTCATAATCATAAAATAATACTTCTGAAAGACACTTGGTTTATTGGTGCCAGTTATGCTGCCAGTATGTTTCAATATCATAAATTGTATTTCATATATAATTTTGGTAACTTTGAAACTCCGTTCACTCATTTTCGACGGCCGAGCGGCCGTTATGACGATAAGGCAACGTCTCGAGAACGAAAATCCTTAAGAAAAAAAAATGCAATGACATGCAAACCGATAAATCATGAATTGAGCTGTTCCTTACCAGCCAGCAGGAACATACAAATGACTGCAGAGGCATTACCAGTACATGGCACTACAGTGGGCAGAAAAGAGTCCCCTCCATATATAAATTATAGGTTCGAGCAGAAAACGAAACAGTCGCAATGGAGAAAGAAAATAGAAAATCATTTCATTTCATTAACTCCTCTGGCCATAAAAGCTCTGGCATCGGTCATCCCTCATGCATACCAGCACTCACATATGAGCTCATGTGCAGCAACGGGCAAAGAATACGGACAAGCGAGTGAGATGTTCGCGCATGCCTGGTAAACCAATTGCGATGGAAATTTATTTTATTTGCACTGTTACTTGTTAGCGAAGAAAAGCAATTGCATTTTCCAGCCATTCTTTGTCGAATTCATTTGGAGCCAGGCATGCACAATGCGGCCGTGCACAGTTTTCCTTTTTTGCGAGGGCGTTTAAGGCATTCATATGTACCGCTTAGTAATCACAACTGAATGGAACAGGTCTCCGTGGAAGCAGCTCTTTGCTTTCAACAATCTTTTTCGGTGCTAAATCGAATTTAAAGCCGCAGAGTGTCATTGACTATTGAAATTGGAAAATAGATTTGTTATTTATAGAAATTGAGTTGCACGTTGCTCATTGACGGTGCATGACGACGCTGCACCACCACCACCACCACCGGCCAGACCACAGAGAATTGAATTAAAATTCCAAAACAGAAAAATCAATACTATTGGGAGTGCTGCATAGAACGGTTTATTGCATTGGCGATGAAGTAGTCGCGACTACCATAATGCTAAATTAAGTTCAAATCACAATGAAATCCAAAGCGGATTACTTGAACTTTGAATATTAATTATATCGATCACCAATGCGTGGCGTCCAAGATTCGGGATGGTGTTCGATTCTTCTGCTTGACTTTCAATGGTCATGGTCATCTTGGAAGTGGGCGGCAATGATTTTCTTTTGAAAATGCAGTTGCATACAAGCGGGGAATGGTCTGTGTAATTTGTGATTTCCTTATAATTTGAATGAATTTGCAATGAAATTTGCTAAATTCTAATTAAGAGAGTCAATTGCAATAGTTTTCACAATATAATGTCATGAATAACAAATTTCGCTGAAAATAATAATTAACGTTAGCAACAAAAAAAGTACGACGAGTATATAATAAAAATCGATACAAAGATGACTTTTAAAAATGTTCAAAAACCTCCAAAATTGTACGGATGCAGCAGCTATACTTGGTAGTTTTTTCTCAATAGTAAACATTTTGAGAAAAAATTCAAGGAAATTGGGCTATTGTTTTGTTTCTTTGTACTTTTTGGTGTGTACTCTATCTCCGGCATCGATCGAATATACAACTCTTTTTATTACAGTTCTCCATACATATTTATAGACAAACGCATCGAGGCTTGTTGGTTAAGAACAATTTTGAGCGCCCAACACTCAAACAAAGATAGGTGGATGTTTCGGGGATCGAACTCGCGATCATATGAATGATCGTTGCATGTAAAAAATGAGCGAAACCTAATTTTTAATGCCGGTTTTTATCATTAGTTTACGAAGTTTTTACTAGACTTATCGAACATTTAAAGATATATGGATGTTTCGGGGATCGAAGTCGCGATCATATCAATGATCGTTGCATGTAAAAAATGAGCGAAACCTAATTTTTAATGCCGATTTGTAATCATTAGTTTACGAGGTTTTTACTAGACTTATCGAATATTGGAAGTGCTGTTAGTACAACGGGGTGACCTCCGCTTAGGAGATGATAGAAGATGGTGTCGGGGAATAAAAGTGACAAATTCAATGAAAATCATAGTCCTCTACGTAGTCGAAGTTTTCATTATTGCATTAAACGATATTTTCAAACACTCAATATGTACGAAAAATTATTTGGGCGCTAATACAACATCTTTTGCGTAAGGTGATTTCTTCAAGTTTGACTATATCTGATGAATTCGATGAATGAAAAGTAATGCCAAGATGCCAGATATCGAATGAGGGCAATATATTGAAGTAATGTTTAAAGTCTGTTATTACCTAGTAAACGATGAACGTAAATCATCGTCATGTTTTTGGGATAAAATAAGATTAATGAGATCATATTCTTTTCCTCTTAGGCAAATTCGCTACCAGGAATATGATGATTTGAACAAAATGGTAAAAAGTTTGGTTGGATAATTTTTGTTTCTTTTAAAATTATGTTCATCTGTTCTTCAAATATCGTACAAATGTTACGACCTTCAATCATGATTTCCTCTAAAGATACCCTTTGGTAGTTGGATGTATAGCTTTAGACATCCAAAATTTGTTTGCTGATGTTTGAATTATAATTTCTGATTAGTTTGAGGCACCCTGTAACCATTCCTTGTTGCTGAGGGTGACATAAGTTTTTGTAGTTATTTGTTGATTATTGTGGTCTTGAAAGAATCAGTGGTTAAGCGCGGACTCGAATTTCCTTTCTTATCAGTGCGTTTTAGTGAAAAGTCAGTCATTTCTCCGTGAATTATTAATGGAAATAATTTTCAGATTTGTCTAAATTAAAGTTATGAAATATTATATTAAATTAAAATATTAAATTTGAAAAACTATTTCATAACAATTGATCAGTATGCGTATTAAATACATTATAAACTTATCACAGAATACGCTTAGGTTGATTTGTGAAAAGCTGCATTTAATAACCATATCCGTTGTTATTTCTACCATTCGCAATGCCCGCCATAAAGATAAGAGCTAACATAATCAATCATTATTTTTCGTTTTCGCTTTTTATGTCATCTATCTAATGTCATTTTATATTCCACATAACAATTGTGTTTTTATTTGCCATAATTTTATACAAATTGATCTATAAAATTTATCTCCGATGCAACTACAGCCGACGATCTCTATTAGTTCCTCAAAGCAAACGTTTTCCACATACAATTCCAAGTATTGGCTCTAAACGTTGTCCATGAAGGTGGAAATTAGTGGTACACGCGTAGTGTCAAATTAAAGTGTTGAAATTGCCCATTTTAACAACGTTTCACTAACCAACCAACCAACCAACTATCGTGAGAGATCCAACTTATAGCATCGCATTGAAGTTTGCAAACTTAATAGCAGCTACTGGCAATTGATAGTTATTTGTTGCCGATGCTCTTGCTTTTGAATGTTAGGAGCGCAGTAATCCTAATGATGGCCTGCAGTTTTTTCATGTTCCGCATTTAAATGCTACGAAATTTAATTACTCACGCACTGAGTACACACGAGGACATACATTCGCACACATGGCGACAGTAAAAACGTTTGTTGAGCTTTAATTATTTCGTCGGGAATCAGCTATCCGTAACAGTGTTGCCAAAAGCAGCCAATAAAATTATGTTAAAACATGCAAAATTCAAAAAATTGAATATCGTGAAGGTTGCATTTTTATATTGTGAAATAAATAATAGTAATAGTAATAATAATAATAACAGAAAACAGCATTATTGTTTTTGTTTTATTTTAAATACTGTCCAAGGATATCAAAACTTTTTCCACTCCGAAAGTGTTAACTCTAATTATGGGGTTTGAAATCCATCAACCCATTCTTCAGACGCTAAAAACATTGCCCATGCAGTTTATTATTAAGGTGGGGGAACAGGCACCCGGTAATCTTGGTACCAAATTAGGGCTTTACAACGTATGACTCATCAATTCGAAGTTATGAGTGCTCACCTTGCCGTGGCGCAAATTTTCCTAGAAGAAGAATAAATGGAGCCGTTTCATTGCGAATTAATCGCAATATGTTGCATTATAGTAGCGACAATCAGATTTTACGAATATCCATTTGTTCAAAATATTTCCTGTGAGAACAGCGACTAAATTCGGAAAAAAATCGCATGAAAACGATTTAATTCCTTTTTGGGACGAATTACATTTTTCAAGTTTCCACGGAATCCATTTAAATTGGGCACCGTTCTGCTTACCAAAAGTGACCCACTGGGCACATTATATCACAACTACAATCTTCGTACTAAGAAAGGTGAGGTTTTCACCCATTTACAGTTTGAGAGTAGGTTAAGGTCGTTTTGAACCTCTTTTGTAATTCGCTTTACCAGATAAGATTATTTTACATTATTTTTAAATGCACCAGCTATCCTGAGGGAAACTTCGGAGGGAACCAGCTACTAGATGGTTGGATTATTTCATATTTGAAACGGAAGTATGGGTGATTGTGGAAGATTTTTCTTTAAATAAATTTAAATTTTCATGAAAATTAGTATTCATATGGGAAAAAGTTCTGAGCATGTGTTTCATTAAAAACGATAAACGTCACAATGCAAATGCCAGATTTAGCATCCATGTATTGAGTTGCCATATTTCAGCATATAAAAGCAATCAATCCCAGTAAAAATAGAATTTATATTTTTGTAAAAAATTGACTAGAAAGTTAAACAAAACTGCATCTCATACTACAGACATTATTTAAAGAAAGGCGACAACATTTTATAATTATGACTTTGTTAAGAAAAGAGACAGACTTGTTTCAAAGAAAAAGTCGGTCGCAGAATCCTTTTGAAAGGAAAGAAGTAAATTGTAAACGAAAGCACGGTTGATTTTGAAACATTTTTTTAAAATAAATTTAAATTTTCCTGAATTTTTTTCACATAATTTTGTTATAATATTAGGTCGGTTAAAATAATTTTTTGCTGCCCAGTATTTCGGAAAATTTAATTGAATTGATCTAGAGATTTTTTGAGATGTGAATTTGGCAGAAGTCGAAAACTATTTTTTTCTAAATTCACGGTTTTGTTTATAAAGTATTTATATAAGAGATGACTTAAGAAACATTCTTAGTGATTTGCAACATGTCAAGCCTTAGTTCTGTTATAGGAAAAATTCGCAAACTTGACCACGCCCTGTTATACGAGTTACAATTTATCAATAAGATTGGCAACCTTCGAGTTGCTTTCGCTGGCGTATTTGAGATATAATTAATTAATTATATGTGATTAGTAAAAAATAAGCAGTTTGTGGGTAATCAGAGATGTTTCGGGACAACATATGTTGAATTTCAGGAACTTCTATTGAGTCTGAAATAAAAATCTAAGAGGTCTATTAGAATCTAGAAATATTCAAAAATTTAAACAGCCAGAAATTTTCGGTTATTTCTAAAACATTTCTTCCCCAGTTATAAATCTGGAACGTTATGAACTGTAGACATCATATCTAAATACTTTAAGAATGTCCAGAAAATTCTATATGCGGAAAAATATTATTTAATATTCAATCTGAGGCGAAGATTCTGAACGGGAATAAATATAAATAAAATTGCTGTCATTAACTTTAGAAATATTCTGGCTATAGGAACCTGGTTTTGCTACAAATTTAATGTTCAACACAAACTGAACAAATTCAAGATGTTATGTTTTGCCAAATTTTGTGATTGGGAAAGAACAACATTATGAATGAAATGAGCTAAAATAAAATTAGCAATAAAATCATTGAACAATATTTACAAAATTGAACGTAAATCATTTGTGGAAAATAAAGTATCTTTCATTAAAACAATTTGGGAACTCGAAAAAGTTCTGATATTCGAAATGTCTAAAATCAAAGTTGCTCGAGATTATACTTCAGTGTCCTAGACATCTGTCGAAAATATGAAAATCCGAAAAATGTCGGAAATTCTATAGAATATTACAAAAAAATTCAAGTTTTACTGAACTTACTAGCCAAAAAAAGTATTGCCGTACAGAAATGACTTTAATTTAATGTTATTTTAGGAAATAGTTTGTATTTTTACAAAGTCGAAGAAAAGATTAACATAATTTGTGAAAAACTCAAAATCATTTACAGATGTAATAAATCGTCAGATAAAATATAAAAAAAAATTTTATATTATTTTTTCGAAAATATAAAAGTTGTCCTAACGCCAGATACTACCTATAGTTTGCAACAGAAATATTACTATGGATTTTATATAAAATTACGTAACAAATACCCATACTAAACTTGACGCTACTCAATGTATAGAAATATTCCTAAGAAAAAGCGCAGATAATTTTTTTTCAAATACCCTGTGTAAGAAATTTGCAATAAAATAAAGTCTGATAAAAACACGAAAAAATCGAAAACTTAAGAAAAAGAAAATGCTAATAACTACAGAATATGGTAAAAAAAATTGGAAGTTATGTTAACCTGGTAACACTGATTAACACACTCGCATTTATACATTAATTCAGGGCGAGTTGTTCGTTTTTTTCCGCATCTGCTCAACCCCCTCCAGCTAGTAATCGTAATGGTCTTGGCAAGCATATTCCTCCAGCGCTCCCTATGACCGACCAACACACTCTCTTAAATTGGTCATTCATTGCGTGGAACAAGGAAGTACACTGTGTACGTACAGCTACACAAAGGAGATGCATTATTTTATAGCTAGTAATTTGGTAGCTCAACATAGTGCTAATTAACTTGGCTCCGATTGCTAGAGATGGTCCGCAGTTGAGCATGACCTGTTAGCTATTTTGCCATGATTTCTCATCGGTTTGTCACGTTCTCGAGCTTAGGGTATTTACGCGCAAATTTTGAAATACAACGAAATGCTGACAGTAACAGCATTTACTGTTGCAGGTTTCCGTACCCCAAGCTGAACACGTGTCCATTCCACGGTTTCAACATTCACGGAACTCGTAAAATAACAACAACGTATAGTTTTGCTGTGGATGGCACCTGTGTAATTTTTGGCAACATTTCTAATTAAATTGTAATTAAACATTAATACAAAACGTGTTACTTCGATATGTTTCCAGTTGATTATCTTCCACAACAGAAACGCCAACATTTCATTCTGCTTTTGGTCAATGGAAAAAATCAGTAACTTTTTACAAACTATCCAATGTATCCCTGAGCTTTAGGACTTTACGGCACACAATGGCAGAGTGTGACGCTTTAAGAGCCCCATCAAAAGCATCAACTGGCAAATTGCAGAAGCTTCTCTGCGTAGCCATATTTTTGAAAGGCCAAAATGAATGAATGTTCCTTAATTAAAAAAAGAAAAAAACTATTCAGTTATAATTCAGAGCAGATCCCAATAAATCTAAAGTGCTCATGGTCGCATATTCAATGGTCATTTCCACTGTGCTGGAGACAATATTTACTGTTTGGTCCACACTTGTGCCGAGCTCCATTTGTGGTTACCACTACCTGGCCAAGAAGCCACCAGCGAGAGGAGAACGCACCGAGAAGGAGGGCTAATAAATTTCCGTTACTAATCCTTTGACATTGTAAAGACTCGTATGTACGAGTGTTGTTTGCAGAATAAAGTATCACCAAGTGATTATGATGGTCAATGGTCGTTGTTGTTTGCTAGTTGCAGAAATACGGATTGAATTTATATTCCCAAAGGTTAAAAAACAAACTACATCAGGCATTCAAATTCAAATAACACAGCCACTGCGAGGACATGCATCATAAACCGGACATCGGCCAAACAATCGCATTCTCTGCATTCAGAGGCTCATAATTCTGTATTGAGTGGTGAATTATTGATTCGGAAAAATAAATTTGTCTAAAAATATTATTTATAGCCGAACGTCTTGTGCTTACTGCGGAGTAAATTAAATTTACGTAATGCTTTTAACCCAGTTAATCCTTGAATTCATATGCTTTACTCCCTCATTTCCCAACGACCACGAAACGTAAAAGTGAATCAAGTTTCAACAGATAAGTTTGGAATTGATGCATTCACCATTCCCAGTTAAACTTCAGACGTATAAAACGGTTCTGGAGTTGGAGTGGAGTGTGGAATTGACCGTCCACACACACTTCATGCTTATGCTCAATGTCTTGATGACACTTGTTGGGTTGCCACAAATTGACAAACAACAATGTTGTTCATCTGTGTGTGGATCTTCGACCCGGATGCCCTGAGCGGACATTATTAACAGTTGCTTTCCATAATCCCGTGGATCTCTTAAATAGCTGTGACTGTTTCGCCTTTTGTGTAGTTCTCGGTTTGTTTTAAAAATAAAGAGATTAATAAGGATCTGCGCTGCCCCGTACAGACTAAAAACTAAAGGGAATTTAGTTATTTTTTTATTTCAAAGAAATCCATTGATTGTGGATTTATTACTTCGATTAAAAGAAATATAAGGCAAGTCGAAATAAGTGAGAACCCAAACATCAGAGTCGCATATTAAAATCGAAAGATGTGATGATGAGATAGGATTTGAAGTACGCAGAGTCGTTGTTGCGTTAATAAAGAAATGTTTTTTTGGGGAAAATATTACAAAATAGTACAACTATTTCAATATCTGACTATGACTAATTTTCATATCTGACTATTTTTTCATTTTTCATTTCAATGGGAACTGCAGGCTGGTCTTTTGTTTAACAGTGTAATGCATTGATGTTTTGTTCTATTCAAAAATATAACAAGTATTACTTTCATCCCACCTATAGCACCGCCTACGGTTTAAGAAGGAAATAATTTAAAATCTGTCGCAAGATATGTATTGTTTGCTTATAAATCAACGAAATGGAGGGCAACACTGTCCGATAGGGGACTACGCGATAGGACGCTGCTAAGCGAATCGAATGGGTTGGACAGTCAGCGCGTTTCATCAACAGTGTAAGGATGTACCGTTTGTGCGAGGCTGTGAGACTGTAGGGAGATTTTTTAAGCGGGGCAGTTTCACTGTGTGCAGTTGCTCTAAAAGCAGGAATCATGGATACAAATTTTATATTTTTACTCAATCACAGAACAATTTGGTAACAAAACCTGGTATTTCCACCTACCAAGTGTCAATATGGCTTGACTTACCTGTAAACAGAATTGTCGAAAGAATGAAGTATGTAATGGAGACCTTTAATCGCAGATATTACTCGAGTAAAATATATGTTCTTCTACTGATGGTAATGCCCGTCATTTCAATATAAAAACTAGAATGTTTAGAAAACATGTTTACCTGGTAACGAAGTAGAAAGTTTGAACATTCGTACAATTTCACGAAACTTGTCATCTAAAATAAATTCAGAAGATTTTTTTTCCAAGAATGCGAAAACTGGAAAAAGGAATATATCGGAGTAAAAAAAATGGGTCTTTGTTGGAACAAATCTGAAAAAAACTATGAACAAATAGTAAAGCAATATGCTGTAGATATGAAAAAAGGCTCGCTTTACCAAAAAAAAAAAAAGACAGTTGATATAAAAAAAAAAAACAATAAAATCATTGAAATAAGCAGAACATTAAGAGCGGTAGTGAAAATTGTATTGAAAAAACGGTGAAAACAGATCCCTCGCAAAACGTTTGTGCGGTTGAAGCTGCTCCGTACCACCGAGTGTTGACCCGAGGCACAAAAAACACTGTACCCCAATGTAATCAATTTGTTTGTTGTTGTCTCTGACAAATGTAGCATTTCCAAATTGATGAACACCAGAGACAGCAATAATTATAACTTTTATTGAAAAAGTCTCTCTTTAAGAGTTATTTGTGAATTTTTTCGATTTTTATAAAATCTCTTTTTATTTTTCATATTCTTCCTGTTCTTCAAAAACACTTATTCAAGACCTTTTTCAAATAAAAATCGAAAATAAGTATTAGCCAATAAGATTTTCTAATTCAAATCAAAAATAAAGATCAGCCGAAGACTGGTGAAATACAAAAATCAAGTAGTCTTTTATTTCTCGTGATAATAAATAAAAATCTTTCAATTCAGTGAGTGCGCAAATGATTCTAAGTTTACCCCAAATTAACAACGATAGTTTCCATTCTAGACAACCAGAGAGAGACAACTACGATACTGATTTTACTCATAGTTACACTGCGCGACAGAAAATCAATTTTTCATATTTCGCTGACCCCGTATGGGTAAATAAATTGTAATCCGTAAACGGAGACGGACATCATGTTATGGCAAATTTTCATATTCATAATTTGAAAGAGTGTTAAGAGCATATTGAGAAGTTGCAACATGATCTATACAACATGTGGTATGGAGTTATATAGGTTTAGAGCTGAAGCAGATCAGCAAACCACTTTCAAATCGAGCCGTATTTATCGTCTGTGAACCCAGCCATGGACCAGAAAACAGATATTTATAAACTAAGCCGGGCCGGTTCGTGGTGTTGTCCTTTACAACATTTACGCCGCCAATCAAATTACTTTGGACAAATATAAAAAGTAGCAACTATAGAAGTGCTGAAATACAAAATTTTTAATCCAATGTGAATTCTGTGCTTTGATTCAAATAAGAAAATTGATTCCATACAGGTTCATAGTAATTGAAGACGATGATGTCTTTATATTAGAAACATTTTTTTAAAAGTTGAGCTTTCCGGTAACTCTTTTGGATTTAGGACAAATATATTAATTACAATTGAATATATTGTATCTGTTTTGCAAACATCTTTGGCTTTGTTGAAATTTGGAAAATGGATATACGCATTAATTTTATTTTGAGCCATCCTAATTGCGAGATTTAACTTTAAAGCCTGGATTCGTTAAATCGACTCACATTAAATACAAAACTTAAACTAAATGAGATACTGCTGAAAAGTTTTTTATATTATTGAAATCTTACAATCGTTGAATACTATGGAGCTGGCCTGAAACGATGGGGAATCAGATGACGATGGAGACAAATTGAAGAAGGTAATGCATGAGTAAATGGATTACAACACCAAACCAGTTGATTAACCATGAATATCATCAAATATTGTGAGAAAAAAGAATGATAACTCTTCCTATCTGAAAGAGTTAGTCGATCTATCAAAATATGAATGCCAACTTTTGTACCTATATATTCCCTGAAAAGCTATATCGCCAATCGCCAATCGGTGCAAAGAGAAGGCAATTTTGGGTCACAGTTCGGGCATCGTTTGCATATAAGATTCGGCCCACAGGATGGGCGCCACAATGTGGCAAAAGCTAATTGTTTGTGGTAGTCTGAGAGAAAGCGATTTGTTGCTCTGGATCATGGTTTGTGTTCGTTGGTATCTTTTCTTTAATTCTATAAAGACTTCTGGCAAAGAAGTGATGGACATATGAAGAAGAAATACCAGACACGGTACTTCGAAGAACTTCGTGCGCAGAGAACAGTTGCTGGACAACTGATATTAAGTTTTCAGCTCATATGCATAAGTTCATGGTTCACCATGAGTTACGGTACAAAGCTCTGCAATCTTCTATGTTTTTATGCTTCTGGTGTTTTCTAATACAGCCAAATTTGAATGATTTTCACGAAATTCGTTCTGAGCAAACGACGACCGCCACTGAATTTAGAAAACCAGCGAAATACATTAGCCGTAGGTGGTGCTTCAGTAACACCACCATTGAATGAACATTGAAAATCTTAAAAAAAATTATTGTATGCAAATGTTCTCGACTTACTTTTCGACGAGTAGATTTTCTCAGGTCTCTACAAAAAACGCAAAATGCACTCGTGCCATAAATCTTTTTTAGATGGCTTGCTATTAAAAACGACAGATTTGAAGTGGCTACACCGGTAATGGCAACTCCTGTACGTTGTCTCAGTTATACCTTTTATATTTTCTAAACATTTTAATAAAAAATCATTTATGTTTCAATCCAAACAGAAAACAACACTTCTTCTTCTTATCTGCTTCTTATCGTTGCGGATTTTTTAGATTTATTATTTTTTGTAAAAAATATTAAAAATAAATAAAATGTGCAGATGACAGGCTTTACATCTAAACAATCCACATGTGTAATTGCACACCATTGGCAAACCATATCCTAGCCATATGCAAGCCGCCAAAATGTGTAATTCTTGTCTTTAGTAGCTCTCTTGCCATCGCACATTAGCATGAGATTTGCCATGACTGAATGTGGGGGGAATATCTTTGAAGATTTGTCATAGCATTGCTCAAATCCAATGAGCGTTGGTCAAGTGGTAAAATATCCGATTCCAGTTGTTATTTCAGCTTCTTTTCTCTATATTTATTATTTCTTTTCGTCACCGTATGCTCGTTGTTTTCTATATAATTCGATACTGTTTTCAGATTTTTCCAATGAATGGATGGCAATTTTTTCGCTATGTGGTTACTATTGGTCTTTGAGGTTTTGCTGTTGTTGTTATGGTTTTACGAGTGGCTAAAAACCAATTAAGTCGACACGTCCAAATCGCTTCGAGGACTTTTGTTACATACGATATAACAGATTCATATCTCTTTCAATTTAAGAGAGATTTCACAGAGACGGAAACGAACACGATAACACCGGTGAACGGACAACATAACTGGTTACATTTGTTGGCCAGTGTATTAAATCTGCCTTTAGAATTACATTGACAATTAAAATAAAAACCTAGTTCGAACGTTTTGTTTTGCATTTGCCATTCTCCTCCTCTCAAATCGGTACAGTTCAGTTATGAGTTCCATTTTACTTTCCCAAAGCCACTCACTGTGGTCGTCGTATATTTCGCTGACGTGTCCTCTCATTTTGGAACCTGCAATTTATGGCACCACCAACGGCATCTTCTCTAACCGAAGAGATGGCATGAGATGGGCGCATGTCCACGATACATGGATGGTGATGACTACGATCATATCGACGAAATCCAAGTGCACGGCCATGATGAAGATGACGATGATGACGTTGGGGATGACCAAGAAGAAAGTGTTATGTTAGATATGCTGGTGGCCGGACTAGCTGGCCGTCCGCTTGTCCGTCCATCACTCCATCCTCTCATCCTCTTCACGATGACAATTTTCAGCACCGATCGCGCCAACGTAACATGAAATTGGACATGTAGTTTGGATACGAAGGAAAATTTATGATCTAAATGATGTGGTTACACGATGCCACAATCACGATTCCCCTCCAACTAGTCATTGGTCGGCGCTTGTGTGTGATCCCTAAGTTTAGCTGGCGCGCTTCCCATATCCGTCAGCGGACGTAAACGATCTAAGATTAATAGATGCCATTGATAGCCAATGAATGAATACGTTTATCGATGAATTGTTAGTCATAAAGTAGTGCTTTTGAATTTGTCTCCGAATATTCCGAAAAGCACAAATGTCACCCTACACCCGGGCACAATCATGTAGCATTTATAGACTTTTCTGGGCGTCGGAATGAGTGGTGCTGAAGCGACGATGCTTTACAAGACCACACGCTCGTACGGTTTTATTGAGCGCCATTCACTCGCATTACTGTGAAACGTTACGCTGTAACCAGACACCTTTGGGCCAGTTGGATTCTGGCTGGCAGGAATCGTTCGTCGGTCGTTCATTGCGGTCCAGTGAATGTGTGTGGTGTGGCATGGAATTCATTGGGACACTTAACGTGTTAAATTCGGATTGAATTAATTGACTTAACACGCGGTTTTATGCCACACGAAGTACCTAGATGAATGTCGGGCTGACGGTGGGGCGAATGGGCGGAATGGCCGTCATGGAATGACATCGCATGGTCTTGTCCGGTTCGCTTCGTCGCGGTCTAGTCGATTTGTTTGCTGAGTACCTTTTGGAAAATGATTATTGTCGCCCAGTGATCATTAAAAGGAACAAATTAAGATTCTCTTTTATGTTTGCTTCACCAGACTATCTGTTTTGCTGGTTTGTAGTTCCAGGCAACAGCAATACAGACAGCCGCCAATGGCAACGGCATTGGAAACTTGTTTTATCATATTTAACAACTACCAACGCCTATTTAGCGCATAAAACATTCAACACGCTCACTCGCCAGCTCTGTCACAAACAATTGCCTGCAGCTGTTTGCGATTCGTTTACTCAATCATCGGCCGTAAGGCCGACAGACAATGAGAGACGGACATCGTATCTTGTTGTCGACATGGATGCATGGATGTTGCTGTTGTCGCTGTGGAGTGTGCTCCAGTTCCTGGTCTCAGAGCCTGGAATTGATTTGAAATGATTATAAATTTTCGCCCCCTTAAATGTAAACAACGCGCGCAAATTTTCATAAGCTTGTCCAGTGTCACTAGTAATTCATTTGTTATGCTGCTTGACCGCATATGCAACCATTCATGTCGCTACATTGTAGCTAAGTTCACGACGATACATGCATGCCCCTCCCCATAAACATGATCATCATCATCATCCTCAACCTATGGTTAGTGTTGATGCAACGACGGTGTGGCATGTTGGAATGGTTCTTAAGTTCAATTTATGCTACATGCTCCTTAAAGAAGCAACATTCACAGCCTTCTAAAGAATTTGCTTAGTTTAGTATGAGAACTGAGTATGCCTGTGACTGAGTGCGGGGTATAGACATGAATGGTATGAGCGTACTTTAAGCTTTAATAAACCTGCTATGGTTCATTAATTGATTTATTACTTGCATGTTTGGCTTGTAAATTTACCTTAAAACAGCATTAATTTCTCATGCAATACAATGCAACGTCAACTGACCGTACGTACACCCTCTCCTTTTCATAGGGGCAAAATACAATGGCAACGCAAATCGAGAGATAAAGGCAAAGGAGCAGCCACCACCAATTTCACTCAGTTCATTAGATCTACACACACAACACCCATCCACGGCCGGTCTGCACTGCCTCGTTGCGTTTCTTGCCGGCTTTGTTTATTCGTCCAATGATGTCGTCCATTTAAGGATATCATTGTTGCATGAGCTGCACGTAAATGTAACCATTATAATTGTCTTTGGGTGAACACACATTGTTCCGTAACTGGACGACTGAAATGTTTCAATCGTTTCAATTCACCAATAGAATGAGTAGGGAATGCAGTGCGAGAAAATGCTGGCGAGAACTAAGACAAAGTGTAAGAAATGTATAACGAGAGCCTTTTTACATTCACCTCTATCTCTCTTTCATTCTTAGAATGCCATGTAGACTAATTAGGCTACAGCCCCAAAGTAAAACCTTGATTTAGTTCAGAATACAGTGAATTATCTAACTATGCGTGTAAGATTATGCTACGTTTATATGTTGTCCACCATGGATATGTGGACTTGATACCAGATTTAGCTAAAATAAGAACAAAAATCATGCTAATACATTAGAAATTTTTATTTTTATTTCAAATCAAAAACGAAAGCTTCCACTGGATCACTCTTGAGAAGCTTCCGAATTCATACAACAACAAACTTCAACAAACTACCATGAGAGAGAACCTGAAGATGTACTGCGGAATAGATTCCACTGTTCAATTTTTTAGATTTCTACGAAAAACGTGAAGAAATTTTTTTTATTTTCTCCGTGTAGGTGCTAACGATGACTACTTAGTACCCACTACCCTTAGTGGGAATATTTGATAGTTACGTTGGGTGGATTAACAACTTTGTATTGTCCTCCAGCTATTACGTGCTTTCATAACACTACAATGACGATGATTCCTCATACACATGTTAGTCTATTATTCTTTGAGGTGGGCGGGTGTGATTGCACTTGTGTGGGAGTGTGTGAAAGTCATTGGACTGCTTCCTCTGCGATGTCTTCTGATACATGCAAACCCTGGAAGCAATTTCAGTCATCATCGTCATCCACATAGTCATCGTCTTTAGTCGCCTACCTTGATTTGGCTTTTTGCTTTCAGTGCGGCAAATTCCCCTGGCTGCGAAAGCCAGGATAATAACAAAGGGCTACCTATTTTCCGGAAACTCAAATGTCTCTATTTAGTCTATTCGAGATGATGCAGTTTGCAAAATGTTCATTTTGTTCTCTATAAGTTATCAATAGCTGGCAAACAATGAATATTTGCCTGTTGTGGATTGAAACCCAAGGGAACTTAATTGTAAGGAAGTTAGAACATTTGTGTGCTCTAACTTTGAATCTTGTATGTTAAAACTAATAGAAGGATAAGAAAAAGTTATTGAGAAATGTTTCTGTGTGTTGCCTTGGTTGGATATGTGGATGCATGAGTCATCCAGTTTAGTTTGGTTTCCGATATAATCAGTTTCATCCCATATATGATTTCTAACGTTGTGCACTCATGTCTGTTGTAGAATCAGATAATAAATATCATAAAATGTAACTGTTTCGTTACTGAATTTGGCTTTATTTTCATTCATCGTTGACCAAACCTTCCCCTCTCTGGCCGTCTCTGGTACACCGTAGACCATCAAATATCACAAGGACATAAATTGTTTGGATAAAATATATGTTTGTGCACACAAACCCCAACACCCCATCAATCCTCGGCAGCAAACATTCATAAACGTATAAAGTACAGATTGTAGTTGTATTCGAATGTATCTCAAAAGCAACAAATAACCCAACAACTCCATGGGAGATGTCTAAAAACTTTTATTACTTTTGTTACACAATGGCCGCAAAACTGGAATGAAATGAGAGAAACAACTGACAAAAAAAAAAAAAGAGAAAACTTTCCTCCCTCACCCCAGTGTCAGTTGAACAAATACAACAAACGACAAGAGTATTAAACTAGTTCAAATAAATTACTGCACCGACTGGACTACCAGCTGGATGGCTGGCTGGCTGGCAGGCTGGCTGGTCGGTTGTCATCATCTTCCCCAAGCCAAGTCTGTGCCACGACTGTTGGCCTATTGTTGGGGGCAAAAGTGACAAAAGCAACGACAAATTACTTAAAGGGGTACAGCACTACTCATTCATGCAGTCAGGCAGTCAGTCAAACAGCCACCAACTCAAACCCTCGGGTCCTCTTCAGTGACACACGTGTTATTCATACAGTCACACACACACACACACACACACACACACACACAACTGCTAGTAGTATGGATTTGGTGACGCCATTTATGGTCAAAAATAGCCCAATAAAAAAAACTCTCCTAAAACATTGAGAGGATGGAGCTAAAATAAAAATGTTATATCGTACGTGATTTCATTAAAAGAGCGTAGACGAAAACTTGCAATCGAATGCAAAAATTTGATTTCTTTCTACCTACAAACTCATTCACATTGCACACACACACACACAGACACAACTAACGTGAAAACAATTTGCTATATAGATCTAACATTGTGTACGTGCAACCGCACAAACACAACAGCAACAGCATGATATTAAAACAGCTCGGCCACTCAACTGTTTTTTTGGCCACCACTCTTACATATTAATACACTAGAAATCGCAGTACCCATTAGTTTATATATGAGTGTCACTGTTGTCCTCTTTGTCCATGTATGCTTGAGTATATACACGTTTAATAATACATATATGTATATACATATATATGCACTACATGAGTGTGTATGTACGTGTGACCTGTACGGACTAGTGTGACTACTAAACTGTTGACGCTTTCGTCATCAATAGAATTTACAGTTTATTGTTGTTGTTATTGTTTCCAATCAAATTTTGTTTCCGAAACAATCAAAGTTTAATTATAAGATCTATTATAACCACCACACACTACCACATACACACACACAAACACACACATACATATATATGCATATACATACATATATATGCTCATCGACACGTATACAATTATTTTACCCCCTCTTTCAGCCAGAAACTAATCCTAGAAGTAGCAAATTTACGACAATCTCATTCAATAACAAACAACAAAAAAGCTGTGATTGCGTGCAACCGAAAAAGTTTTCCGGTGTCTGCAGCGCATATCGGAGTTACTTGTTTTGCCACAATTTCAATACTATTTGATTACGGAAAGTGCCTGATAGGGAAACGACTAGAAATGACGTTCAAGTTGGAATTCAGCGCATGAAACAGACTGCTTTCAAATCGAAGCCCTTTCAAAGCTTAAGTAAATTCAAATAAGCAGGGAAGACTGGCTTTACGTTATAATCGGCCAAGCCAATTGTAATAATATTCGCTGTGGACCATGAATAATTAATTAAGAATATCGTCTATTTGAATGATCTGAAGAAATGGATCATGTATTTATAGATGGCCGTGTTAAAAAGCGAAATTGTTGGATTCTCTTTAAGAAAAGAAAAACCATCAGGGGCGAATATTATGCTGATTTACTGCAGCATTTAAGTGATAAGAGAAAAAAGAACTTTACACAGAATAGGCGGGCAAACAGATTGCCGATCAAAACCTATTTGGAAAGAGTGCTCTGGCCGATTATACAAATTAAGAATTTCGAATGGGCTCTGTACTTTGGAGTTATAGTCATCATCGTTAGTTTACGTTACCGTGATGTTAATCCACAATGCCACACTTTTAGCCCATTTGTAATGCAAACACATGATAATATGTAAATCATGAAGGGATTGTATATGGCAAAAATTATATACCTAGATCATAAACATATCCGATTCGGAAGATGTTGTTCTGTTGTTCCACATTTTGATCGAGTTAAATTTCGTTCCATTGGTTCTAAAAGCCACATTCGTTAGGTGCGTCGATATAAATAAATAAATACAATCAACACGATTAATAAGTCAATCAATAGTTACATTTGTTTTAATATAGCTCTCAAACAGGCCCCCCATCTTAATCCTGAGTTTTTTTTGTCTTTATACTCTTTTCTGTAAGGATATACTGTGGCGGATTTACCAAAAACATATTTTCATCCATAAGTTAAAATTTGGCCAATCTAACTAAGTATCATGTATCATTTAATACAGCGATGCCTTTCAGGTATCCCCAAAAAAGGGTGACCTTAAAGCCCAATGTATTTATTTATAGGTGAAACCTGCCTAGCCGAGTCAAGCTCACCTTTTCCGGTACCTCAACTTATAAATTGATTAATCTAACATTTAGTGGAGTACAACGAAACATATATCTGAGGTCAATTTGCTTACATCTTGGAGTACCCACTCCTACAATTTAAATCCTAAAATATTAGTAGGTGTACTAATTCTTTAAACACAACAATGATATCTTAAAATTAAACTGAAATCGCCCAGCTTCAAATTAAATAGTTGATAAGTTGCCTTTATAAAAAAAACTATCAAAACCATTCCACTAAATTGTAGCAAAAGGGGGAAAACGGGGGTACTTACGACTCAGTTTACATGACTGAAGCTGTTCTATACTGACTGAGTTACAACTTTTACCCAAATCCATTAGAAATTTATAAAATGAGTTAATCGACAGTCTTAATATTAATAAGCTAATCGAAATTAGGTCGCCCCATGTAGTGATTTAGCTTACCTATCGTGTCTATGAATTTTTATTATTGCTTCTGACCAATAATGGAGACAAATTTAAGAAATATCGAAAAAGTATAATTTTCCAATGATCGGTGCCTTTATGGGCATGTTTTTTCGTATGAAATTAATACAGTGGATAACGACCCATCGTTGAATATCGGGGCAATAATGTCACATTCTCACATATAAGAATAGTGATTCTTTGACTAACGGATACGTAGTGAAACCCTTACAAAAATAGTGAAATATAAAATGTTTTCTCATGCGGCTTTAGTTTAGATATTGGATTTATGGACTCATAGCGTGACGAATTAAATTAAATTGAACAATATAAAAATATATAAAATAGCTATTTTCTGGAGAGGTGGGTTGACTTTTCCTATTGAACCGATTTCACCCGATTTTGGAACTCAGCCTGGGGACATTTGCATGCAAAATGTTCAGCTTTTAGATCAATCAATAGACACGTGGATTAAGAAATCAACTGGCATGCTATATTCTTCCCAAATAGGCAAATATAACGCTTCTGATATCTCGAATACTAGAAGCAACTTAACAAAGCCGTTTCCATCATGAAGGCCACATTAGAATTATTATTCAATATTAAGTCTCAAATCGTTGACAAAAATTGTCTCATGCATTGCCTTTCATGAAGTTGGTACTAAGCAAACTGCAGACTCTCTTTAACTACCTCACTTCTTATGACGAAGGAATTTTTTTCTACTGACAGTTGGATCAAGTGAGAACATTTGAATTATTTTTGTAGTTGATCGACCACTAATTGATTCTGTGGTGTTTACGTTGGGTGGATTGACAACTTTATACTACTCTTAGCACATTATCTGTGATTGACGCATTCACGAAACTTATCAAATTTGAACTAACTATACTTTTCGGCCCATAAACACATATACACATATGGTCAAAATAATAAGTAAATTAAAATTAAAAGAAAAAACAAATACTAATTTCTTTTCTTATAACAAAAGAAATAAAATAAATAAAACGATGACAAAAAACAAAAATTAAAATCAGTATTTTTCAAAAAGTAAGAAATTAATAAAAAAAGAAAACATTGAACAAAATAATAAGTACATTTAGTTAAAATAAACAAAAAAGTAAAAAAAATCAAGTTTTTTCTGTTAAATTGGCTGAGTTTCGTTAAAAGCTGGTATATCCACCATTATTATCAATTATTTTGTTGACTCTTTTTGGCATGCTGGCAATAAGCTTCCTGCAGGTTTCTACTGGTATTTCATACCAAGTTTTTTTTGAACAAAATTCCATAACTGATTCTCATTCTTAAGGACCTTCTAGCCAATTCTTTGTTTCAACTCTCCCCAAATATTTTCGATAGGATTTAAGTCCGGAGATTGACTTGGTAGGTCAAGAATGGCAACATTATTATCTTGGAACCAATCCTTTACCAACTTAAAAGTATGCTTCGGATCGTTATGCTGCTGGAATGTCCATCTAAGAAGCATAGTTCAACATCGAATTTTCCAAGATATCTTTGTAGTGGAATCTGGTCATAGTTTCGGTAATTTGATGTATTGGACAGACACAATACCACGAGAAACAACCCCCGACCATAATATTGCCGCCCCCGTGCTTGACCGTCTTCTTTGTAAAGCGAACATGGAATTCCTTACCTTTAGGGCGTCGAACATTCCGGGCACAGTCGTTTTCAAATACATTAATAGCTCCACAAAATGTTTCGCCATTTTCTTTTCGTCGTCTCCACCGAACCAATTGGAATGACTTCTTGCAAACGCCAATCCAGCCTTTAATTTTTTTTGTCTAAGCAAAGGAACTCTTCTGGCTATACGTCCTGGTAAATGTGCTTCTTGTAGTCTACGACGAATCGTTCGCGATGAAATTACATTTCCAATTTCTGCTGAAATTGCTCTTGAAGACACAAACGGGTCCTTCTTCGCAAGTGTTACAATACGGATATCTGTTGTTTTTGAAGTTTTTTTGGGTCACCCGCTAGTTTAGACGGGCTTTTTAGGCTTTAAAGCATTTTGTATGTACAAAAAATAGCGACCGATTTATAGTTTCTACTATAGAACGAAGACTTTGGCCACTTTCTCTTAGCCTTGAAACAGTTTTTCTCTCCTCCGGAGAACAATGACTTTTTCGACCCCTGGCTGATTTTTTTTACAAAATATTTTGTAATGAATAAAGACATAATAATAAAGACATAATAATAATAACATAATAAGACATAAACAACGGTAAATAACTAGACTACAACAGACTGTGGCAATATTAAAGAATTGAGCAATGTATTTATTATTTTGACCAAGTACTGAAATCACACCTGAACAAAACTAATTCACAATGAAAACAACGGAGAAGCCTCAGTTTTGTTGTTACTTTTAGAGGCATTATCATATTAAAGCTATTGAAATAAACAATAATTGCCTTGTTTACTTTCCGTTAAAGTAACTAAAATTAAACATAAAGCAAAAATAAGTAAGTGTACTTATTTTTTGGACCATATGTGTATATACATATACAGGATGGCGCAATAGAACGTGCATATTGCATCATCTTTTTTTGCGGGGTAGAAAGGGCGCGGGCAGGGGGGCGCCTACATCGTTGGGTTGGCGGGCTCATGGAGTTTTAGTCGCTATGAATCACTTCGACGGGAAGCGTCGCGCATTTAACGAGAACTGTCGTTCATATATTGCTACTAGGCGACTATATTGTGCTGAATATGGACTACGGCGAATTAGTGAATATCCGAGTGCTAATTTAATTAAAATATGGGTAAAGCGTTTTGAAGAGACCGGTTCAACAATTAAACCACATGCAAATGGTCGCCCAAGAACATCTAGGACCGAAGACAATGTTGAGAGAGTTATGGAGTCAGTACGAGGAAATCCACAAATGTCGACTCGCAAGAGATCGTCTGTCTTACAATTATTGCGACGAAGTTTGCAACGAATTTTAACATTGGATCTTAAACTGCATCCATATAAGCTGCAATTAACACAAGAATTGAAAGAGTCTGACTTCATAGCAATGCTCGCATTTGCTAATGAAATGCTTAATCGATTTTCCAATTTTGACAATATCCTTTTCTCTGACGAGGCTCATTTCCTTATGAATGGGTTCGTAAACCGTCAAAATTGTCGTTACTGGAACAGTGAAAGTCCCAAAATCAAACACCAGAAACCATTGCATAGTCCTAAAGTGACAGTATGGCCAGCAATCTCTGGCAGAGGAATAATTGGTCCTTTTTTCTTCGAAAATGCGCGGGGCCAAAACGTCACGGTTAATACGGAACGCTATGTTGAGATGTTGGACGGATTTTTGGCTCCAGAAATTGAAAGTTCAAGAATAGTGAATTCCAGAACTTGGTTCCAACAAGATGGAGCTACCTGTCACACATCAAATGACTCCATGGCGGTGGTGAAGCAGATGTTCCCTGGCAGACTGATTTCGAAAAGAGGTGATATCCCATGCCCCCCCACGTAGTCCAAACTTGACGCCTCTTGTGGGGATACCTCAAACACAAAGTCTACAGTAATAATCCAAAAAACATCGTTCAGCTCAAGGAGAATATCCGTGGTGAAATGACAGCCATTACACCAGTATTACTGAAGAAAGTTTTCAATAATTTTCGTTTGCAATTAGAGGAGTGCCGTCGTAGAGAGGGTCACCATTTAGATGATGTTATTTAAAAAAAAAAAAACTCCATTTATTACTTTACAATGCCTTAGATTTATTTTAACCATACCTTTTGTATTTACTTTTTAATCTATTTTTTAAATATGCACGTTCTATTGCGCCACCCTGTATATACGTAGTATAATCCAAATGTGCAAATATAACAGCAATTTTTGCAATTTTCATAAGTACTCGTACTAATCGTAATTTACTAAAACATGTTTACTCCACTTGTATTTCTTTATATTCATTTCATACTCGTAGATCAACATTCTTCAACCTCTCTTCAAATGCCATTTCCAGTGCCATAACAAATACAACAGAATATAGATATTTAAATATTTAATTTAATGCCATTGAATTTACTTTATAATCTCATTTGTTTAATAGACAAACTGGTATTCCACAATTCACGTGAATTACAGACCCAAACGAAATCTTCACAAATTTGAAATTCATTACCATTTGTTAACTCCCTCCTTAGTTTCTTTACATTTCACTCTGTCTTTCACTCTCTACTTGGCCAAGTAAAAACAATTAACCATATATTTTACTAGATACTATGTGAAATATAGGGCTCGAGCACAGCTTTTTGATAAACCCCATTCGTAACCACGGCCAATGCCAAAGTGAAAATGTAGCAAGAACCCTTTTACATCGAATATTTTATTTCAAAAAAAAAAGAAACAACAAAAATAAATAACAGCGAACAGAATAGTCATAAATTAAAAGCGCAGGTTTCGTATAACCTTAAAACGCAAAAAAAACGAAAGAGCGGAAGGCATTTGGTTCAGGAAAACGCACAATCCTTCGTTAAAGTTATAGTGAAACGGATGGAAGGACGGCGGAGGGACAGACAGAGGCAGGCGGACGTGCATTGAGCAGGGAAATAAATAAAATGTTGCGTTAAAATAATTACGAAAGGGTTAAAATGCTAACGTTAAATTGTATATAAAACTGGGTTTTAATGGCTCTTTGATCTTTTGACGATTTAATTTCATTTGAGTCTTGTTATACCCACTGATGACACTTGTACAACTTGCACCTTGTGTCAGTGCGAAAGGATGTGAGTGTGTACATGTACCTACACATGCATAAATATCCATTCATTTGGAAAGTGTATGTGGTGGATGCGTGTGTTTGCACCACAGAATCTTTTGAATATCATTTTGTGAATGACGGAGTAAAAGGGGTTAAATCCCCCCCAAATGAATGCCAACAGAAGGTCTAAGAAAAATTAATGAAACCGATAGTGTCAGGTGCTAATGTATGCGCTTCATCTACATTATCATAGATATGAAGAGATACATATGGAATAGCTAATTGTTTGGTTATTCCTCGTACACAAAGCGTCGCATAAGTATACGATAGAAATGTATCAGTCGAGGTGGAAATGCGAAGAAGAAAATGAACTACATTGATGAAATGGCTATTTATATTCTAATTAATGTATAAATACAAGAGTTAGAGTGGCTCGTGCTTGCATGCCGGAACCAGACAGTTGTTTGTTACGGATTTAACGTTAGTACAGGGTGGGCCATAAGGGTGTTGGCGGTTTAAATATTCAATTAAAAAAAAAAAACTACGAAACATAAAAAATATATATTTGTATTTTTAAAAAATAGAATGGGAATGGGAATTTTTAAGACTTAAAAATAATGTTGTCCAAATGGCTTCCCTCGGCTGCTTGACACTCTTGGAACCGAAGTCGCAAATTTTGGAAAACTCGTTGAAAAGTTGTTCTCGGTATTTTGTTACTTTCCTGAATAATGTTCCTCTTCAATTGCTCTCAATTGGTCGGATTATTCTCGTAGACTACCGACTTGAGGTAGCCCCATAGAAAATAATCGCATGGAGAGAGATCGGGGCTACGTGGGGGCCATTCAATATCCCCCCTTTTCGAAATGAGTTTTCCAGGAAAAACATTTTTCAGCAGCTCTATGGATACCCTAGCCGTATGACATGTGGCCCCATCCTGTTGAAACCACATCCTTATAAGCCTTCAAATGCAAATCACGTTTCAAAATTCATCATAAAGTTGTTCTTTTGACAACCAAAGACTGACTTCTCTTACATGTTGACTGTTGCGGATTTCGCTGAACTGAAACACGAACACGCTCCACAATGTCGGCTGATCTTGCAGAAACTGGGCGACCACGAACCGTAATTGGTACTGTTGGGCTGGTTGTTTCGAACATTCTGATCCATTTTCGTATCACATTGGCGCTTGGAACTTCACTTAAATCGTGTAAACCGTGTTCATGCCGATACAAACGTCGTGCAGTAATCACTGATTTATTGTTTTCGTAATACGCTCGGACACAAAATGCACGCTGCACTCCCGTGTACGGCTCCATGGCGACTAAATTTCCAGGAAGCGGCGCAGCGAACAACATATCCCCCCACCATCCCTAGCAGGGGTATGTAGTCAAGAGTTATTTTTTCTTTAATTTTGCTATTCTCCATGCGCTAGAGAACTCAATTATAGATCTGCATGGATCGAAAAATACAATCAAAAAATTTAATATCAACTATGTCATATAGTAGTTTCTTGTGGTTCTAATTCGCCTTCTTTAATTTGAAAGCCTTCAGCCGATATTAAAGTCGAAAACTGTTGTTTAAAAAAATTTTTTTTTTTTTTGATATTTAATATTGTACTAAACAATTTAATATTTTTGGCTTTCCTGCATCACGATGTATGAATAAATGAAAAATGAAATGAAAATTTCTAGTTTTACCGTTCAAGAAAATTGTAATGGGGAACGTATCCGGTAGGCATAGTGCATTACGCAGAATTTAATCAGAGAGCATAATTTCGAGAGATTTCAATTTTTTAACTTTTTGTTTAGTTTACAATGTTTCATAATTTTTGCAATTTTTCTGTGAATTCCTATAAATAACTGCTTGCCTTTAGGGAACCAATGGACAGAATGTCTGTCTAACAATGAAATGGAATCAGAATTTAGGATGGAATCAATATCTTGTCGACATTATAAAATAGCTGAGAGATGCAGTTTGTAGCAAATGCATTGGTGGGATATTATAGGATACTGTAGACCGAAACTAAATAATGTCTAGAGATCTGGCTTCAATGATTCTTTATCTTTTATTTAATATATTTTTGCAATTTGAGACCACATTTCAAAGACATCTGTATTATAATCTGATAACATTATTTTGTGTTTTCTGTTCAACGAATATTCAGCAATATCAGGCATTGTTTTTGTTGAGATTTCGCTTTTGTATTGCTTTGGAGTGTTGATCTGGCCGCACAATCAACAACAAGGTAGAAATCTTCTAAAACACGAATAAAAGAGTTTCTGCGTTGTAATTTCTTTCCAGGCAATATCATATCGAATTAATTTAGTACTACTTTATTTGTAAAGGCGCTAGTTTAGAGTATTCTGAAAAAAATTTTTTTGCCGGTTTATTTTAAAAACAGCCAGCTCACTAAGTTTTTTTGTACGGTTTTTTAAATCAGAAGAATGTGAAGAATGACTATGCTAATCGGTCTTCGAAAATTTACACAAAAATATGTTAAAACAACTTTATGTTAAACAAAATTTAATGTTAAGTTTGAGAAAATAAACAAAAGTTGAAAATCTTATGCCATAATAATGACTTCGAGGATAATCGCGGCTGATGAGAGGACCTATAGAAAATGACAAATGTAAATGGAAAACTATTTAACTAAAAGTTAAAAAGTTAAATGAAAACTTATGGGAATTGAAAACGATAGTTAAAATCAAACTTGATGGGCCAAATTAGTTATGTCTGAAATGTCATTAAGTGACAGCATAAGAACAAGATATAAATGCCGGAGCCATAACGTTTATGTGGCACAGATAAGTGGATGTTAACTAAATTGTAATTTTCATATACAGGGTCATATACTCGTACGTTCAGAAAATTTGCTGTATAAGTAAATCTGCGTCTAACCACTAAGTACTTCTTTATGTAGCTACCACTGTATTCTAAGTAGGCGCTCAAAGATTTTGCTAGCTAAGCGGAAAGTCCTTTTTGTAGTGAAATCATCATTGATATTCATGTGATCTTTTCTACATACTTTTTTTTTTTTTTGTCAATTGTTATACTTAGTTATGCATTTATACATAAAAACGAATGTACGAATGTACGAATGTGTGACTGCGTTTATTTACTTTTTATGCCAATATATGTATGAATATAAATAAGTACATGAAGTTGTGTAGAAATTTATGATTATTGCCCTGTCAAGCGTCTTATACTTCTAGCGAATAAACTTGTGGACGATTTTACACATATTCGCTGGCTGGGGAGAGGGTCTACTTCCTCCACCGTTTTGGCCCCCACAAAAATACGACAACAATAACAATAAGCTGAAAATTGAAATATACAAACAAAGTAGTGGTAGAGGAAAGCCACTGAGTTATAAAAATTGGATTTTTGCGCGCAACTTAATCACATCTACTCCTTCCAATGACTTCAACTTTATTGCCTTCGTACAGTACGGCTGCCCTCGTATCCGAACCATGGGCCATGTGGACGAGGTGCTAGCTCGCTGGTGGCTGCAGCTCCTTCACGTGAAAATTTACGATTATATGTGAAATCTTCAGTTGAATGGACTCCCATGCATGCGAATATACACGGAGAGAGAGAGAGAGAGAGAGAGCGAGTGAGTACATGGTGTATGAAAGTGTATTGGCGGATGAATAATATGGCTCATGTGTCAGGAAGTCTTGGCGGATTTACAATAAGATTAATAGTAGATTAACTGCCACAGGGCACATTGGTTGTTATTTCTGCCTGTTTTGCAATTTTTCTCCACATTCAGCCAGCCAGTTGCAAGTGCCAGTGAAATGACACTCGGGCCAACACATTCAATAAAAAATGAAGTGATTTCAATAAATTTCAATGCCAAACCTGCATGAAATTAACTGGATTACATAAAACGATATGTAAATGTGGACACGAAAAAGTGTGTATATAACATATTCAGGAAACTTCTGTTTAAGGCAATTTAAAATAATTACTAACGTTTTGTTCTTTCACTTTATATATTCCCCAACTCGCACTATTCACACTAGAGAAAGTGTTGATGTTTTTCACCTACAGCCATACATATTTAAATAATATTTTGCATGCAAACTCTGCTGCCCATAAATGTGTGTTTCTACACGCCCATACACACTTGCGTACTCCAACACACCGACACGGTAATGCGCATAATTCATTATGGTCCACGTGTGATTACTAAACATTCACGGGTCCTTCCTGGCGGTACTTGAAATTTACTGAAACATCAACTGCAGATAAAAACACACCATTTTGGTTTTGAATACGAACTGAAACGCCGCCGCCCGCCGCTCGTCCGTATTTGTTAACACAGAATTAAAGTGCAATCGCCACTTGACCATCAAGCATCCGCATCCGCGTGCGGATGTGTGCTGCGTACCTGTGAACTAATGCCACCGCCAGGAATGGACTGGGCGGAATTCCAAGTGCTATGAATAACTAAATACGAGTACGTAAAAGCTGAGACCTCCTCTGCCCCCATTCGGTCGTTGGTGGTTATTATTATGTTTTCTCTGCTTAATGCACGTGGCTGCTGGGTAAAAATTGTGGTATTTTATAATAAATTATAATTTGTGTAAATTTCCATTTTTATTTGCGTTGCAGTGACAACGAACGAAAAATAATCGAAATCGAAAATCCGGGCGCATGATTGTTTGTAAATGAAGTTCAGGCTAATTAGTAAAGACTCCACTAAAAGTTTAGATTATTTCAATCAGGATCTGAATTTGAAACTGTGGCGGTTTCAATGTAAATATAAATTATAAAGTAAAAGTATATTTATTACGATATGTGCAGATCTGTCTGAAGGTGAGCGTGTGGTTTAGTCAAATCTTCCAAAGCATTGGAGTGTCTACTGTAGATGTCCTTGGATTTCGAATATTGAAGAGAGTCTGTTGTACTTTCTTAGATTTTGAATAAGCTTTAGGATATGCAGAAAAAGCTGGAAACATAAGTTTTGTCATTTTGACTAACAGATTAAATCGCGATTGGCCTGACTCGAGTAGGGCGAATATGTGCGCTGCAGCAAATACTGCTGCTTAACCGAGTACAGAGTGCAATGGGTTTACTTACAAAAATTATTCATTCCATGTTGGAATCTTCTAGAAACCAGATAATAGTTAATTTTTGTTTAGCAATACTAAATTAAGTCTTATTTGAAAATAATTTAATAATAAAATTATACAAATAAAACGGTTTAATATATTGATAATAGTTTTGAAAAATTAAATTTGGTGCAAAACAACCCGTCTTAATGCTAAATAATCGGCAGAGTTATTTTGGATTTAATCATAAGTCAAGAGTCGGTGGCAGAACTCACCATCATCATTTGAAATGTTTTGGAAATTTATAAAAACAGAAATATTGACTACAGGCTACATCTAAGGAAAGAGACTAAACATTTCCAACAGATTGTATTGATTCATTTTTAGCCTGACTATTTAAAAATTAATTCAAACTTCAGCCAACACTATATAGTCGATGATAAAGAGATTAGATTGTGGTTACTCGTGCGGTTTGCATCGAAGGCTCATAATTTACAGTAATTATTCAGGGCTCTTAAAAAAAGACTTATTTTCTTCATTTCCTAATAATTTCAATAAATGTATTTTTTTTTTTTGTTTGCATTTTATTTATATTTTTGCGTCTAAAGGTGACGACTTAGAAAAACATTTTATGTTGAATTCCCCCTTTGGAGGCGAAAAACTGAGTTTATCTGTCTCACTTTAGTTATTGTTTCCGGCATGTGCCACCCTCGCAACAATCCTTACTTAGTTAGATGTTAGTGCAGCTAAATCACATGTTTGTTTATCTATAAACTAATGAACTTTATTTCAGCATTCTAGCAGTGACCTTTCACCCGATGATCTTGTCATCTTGTGATGAAGAAATGACTTGAGAGGTAGTACTTAATATCCAGCAGCTCACAAAACATCAATTTTGGCATAATAAGAAAACTTGTTATTTACTATTTCCTCAAACTCCTCGCCAGCAAAAGGTACCCATCGTACGGATTTAAAATAAAGATATTGAACACAATTTAACCGCTCCGTGTTTTAACTCTTTTCTTGTGAGACTATTGCTGATTACCATCGCCCGCATATACAGTATTCAATAAGTCAAAGGAAGTGGTTTGGTGACTTTTTTTGGGCGTAACCATCACTAGCCTAGCTGGTTGCCTTAATTATCGGCAAAGTTTCAAGCCCGATTCCTTCCAATTTTGACAGTTTCTGTTTTTTATGCCCTATTTAAAAAATTTGTAACAACACTGGTAAGAATTAAGTTCAATATCAGAAAGGATACTAAAAGTCAAAAGTGCGCCAAAGTTTCAATTTCAATACTATGATTGTGGTCTCGTATCTGATGATAGGAATGGTGTGTTTGTTCTTAAATGGTCTTCTTAAATTGAAAACTTGTACAGAAATTTCAGTCAAGGTGAACTGACTTACATATATCTTCATCCAATCTAATATGGAACGGGGCGAAAGTATGCTGGGTACCAGAAGGGATGTAGCAAATCGTCTGGTTGTTACCAACAAAAGCTGCGAATTAGTGCACAATGACAGAACCATTATTTTATAACTTACTAAACTTAGTTATTATAAACCTACTTTATGATTGTCTTATGGTATAACCTTTATTTTTGCTAAATCGGCTATTTTGTTTATATGATACCCTAAGGGGCGTGGCAATGCAAACTATTTTTATTCGCAATAAAAGGCTGTATATATTAGGGGATATATGGTTAAATTTGGTAATTTCCATGTGAGCTACACGCATTCAATCATGTCAACGAATTAGGGTTTACGGGAAGAAAATTATGGGAGGTATACGAATGGACGAGTCTATACAGCCCACTTTCATTGTCAGAATTAAGCGCAATTTGTGCCAAATTTGGCTAAGTTTAATGCAGTTGTTTGAAGCATATGATGATAAGTATACATGGGTTAAATCGGTTGTTTGTACTACGGAGGGATACCAGTTATTTAGTCGATTTTTCTCAAGATTTACCAACCATTATAAACAAATAAATACAATGATCAAACATGTAGTTTTTTGTAATATACGATTTAGTAGCTGCGAAGAAAGATGTAATTTCGGAAAATCGGGAGTCAATTTTTATTTTCAGACCAACCATACTTTAGCAGACGCTTAACATGTATCAAATGTGACTTAATTTAGGGTTATTAACCTAAGAATACATGGGTTTAATAGATCACTTGTATGGGAGGTACCAGGAGTGGATCGCCAGTCTTTTTACCAAGCATTATAATGGTAATGAACAAAAACTTAGGACTAATTGGATTTAGGGAAATAGGTTTGTATGAGAGGTGCCAAAAGAAGTGGCTCAATATAGCCCACTCACAATAAATCACATACTTTTCTTGGCTGGTGGGTACGTTTACAATATTTTGGAGCTTAGGAAATATTTTACAATATTTTACAAGCAGAGACGCTGCTTTCCTGCCTTACTCTCTACAAGAGCTTTTATGCAAAATTATTCGTCACATAGCCATCTAATTTATATTGAATGGTGAAAAATGCTATACCAAACATAATGCAATGATCATATTCAGCTTAAACGCATATCCGGTTCGTGAGTGCGTTTAACGCTAGTAAAATGATTTATTTCTATAATCCTTACACAATTTGCATAGGAAAAAAACATGGTTAAATAATGCGGCTGGGGTGGAATCCACGCGTCGTATTCAAGCGAATGTGAGGGGACATTGTTGAAATTTTACACAAAGCCACAAATGTAAAACATGAATAAACTGCACACAAATCAGACTATGAATGCACTGCAAATTCATATATATGACCAGTCCATATTGTAGTTATGCACCACCTATATGGACACATCACTTGCAGCTAGAAATTGTGGTAATGATGCAATTGATTTCTTTGGTCACATATTAAATTTGAACAAAATATTCTATTACCTTCAACATTCACCACATGCAACGTGCAACATTCGAGTGCTGGTGCCAGTTCTAAGTACAATTAAAACAAAATTACATGAAATTTAAATACAACCATGGTTTATTTATGTTTCCAACACCAATTGGGGCACTGTATGGTCCCAGCTCGCGCAACCAACTCACAGAATCGATATGTTGCCGTTGATTTTGTCACTAGATGTCATCTGGGAAGGATGACAATTTACAATTGCTGTGTTAATTTGATTTTATCTGAATTTCAAATACCTGCTGGTCCACACCGACTGTGCATGAGTGTGTGAGAACGTGTTGTAGCAACACTGTGTGGCGGCAAATGGCAACCTCATCCTGATTTATAGTTATCGTTGAAAGCATCGCTCTGTGCTGTGCTCGGTGTGAGTACTGGCATCGTTGCCGCTACGATACGGGCATTATTTTGCGTGTAGCATTTGTTTGCGCCGGTCCTTTTTAATTGAGCCGCTTTTGTTGCATCAAAGGATCTAATTACAATTTTAATTTATTTTTTAAATAGACGGCAACACACAAACACACACTCGAACAAACGAACTCGGGGGAACCAAACAAATAACGCAATATTCTTCACTCATGTCCCCGCTCGTCATGTTTCCATTGAATATTTATTTAAATAGAAAAATTCGATTATACTGAAACGGATTGGCAATTGTTTTGACCATTGTGATTAACTCATACTCGCACAAAGCTTAATCATCTACGTTGAGCTGCCTCAATTAATTGTAATTGCTTTTTTTCTATTAAGAGCATTTTCACGGTAATGTCAGACTTGAACCCGCCGTGACTCGTTGTAAAAGTTAATTCAACCCAAAATACCGCGTCACATTATTGTCTCGTAAAATTTAATAAATGAAAGACACCAGAATAGAATCATCATACGTGGCAGCACAAGGACAGAGGGGTACAGAGAGAGGGAGCCTAATTAAATTAATGTTTTTTGATCACGTGTATTATTTCTTGGCAACGCTTGCACCCACTTGGCGAACGCAGTGTGAGAAGTTGTCCAAGTAATCAAAATGCAGGTTGTTACTTTCATTAGGGCCAAGTTGAATTCTTTTGTGGCCACATTCCCGGCGCTGAACAGAGTCCCGCATAATTAAAATGAAAAAAAAAAATGCATTTCAGTCATTGTTTCCGAGACAAAGGAAAGTTGTTGTATTCTAAACTCATTAACGCTTAGATAAATTCATTTGGCCATTGTTTGGCGGCGTTTGTGGCGTTGGCGAGGTTGTTGTTTAAATTAATTAATTTTTTACGCTCAAAGAATTTAATTCGAAACGCACTTAACAATGCCGCTCAATATTCCAAAACCAAAAAAGTGCTGCATCACTCCAGCGAGTACAATTCAAACATCTTACAGTGGCAAACTCTTTATGTTTTGTTCGTTCTCACAGATCAAAATCATAGTTTCATTTCAAACAAATATTATCGTTGGGATCTTTCGTAGACAAATAGTCCCAAATTCGAAATATTTATAAGAAACATCTGTACTTGGCCAATTATTTAAATTGAGTTGGCCAACAACAAACCACCCCTACAAACCCCCGACCCTCACCATGCTCAGTTCGTTTTCAATTAAAGCAGTTATCAATATATCATTTGTCAACCTTTATCAAAAGAGATATATGTAAGTACATGGTCTTCAAATCTACCTTGTTGTTGACCTAATAAAATGTTGGCACTCTACCAGTTAGGTTTTTTTTTTTGACACAAATAAATCATTGGTCAGTGGGCAAGTCTACGAAATTGTAATTTATGGCTTAAATTAAAGGTTGAATTAATGCGGCATTTCTCATCTATTTTTTGAAAAAAAAGACACAGAACACATGTAGAAACTGGGATTGATCCCCAAGTGAAGCAAATGGTAACACGACTAAGCATTTTAATTATACGTTTTGACTTTTTCTAAATGCGCAAAAAGTTGTTGGTAGAAAGTAAATGGACACGAAGTTGCCTCTTCACCGCTTTCTGGTAACGTGAGTTATTTATTCGAATTATGTAAAAAGAGGCCATTTTCATGTCTATCACCATTCTTCCTTACACTACGGCGAGTTTAGAATAGTTGTAAATATAATGAATAAAATTGCTAGTTAAATGGATTTTAAAAGGACCAAAATGTACCTGGAAAGGTAACCTCGAGGTTCATCACAAAATATTATAATTCAATACTATTATATATTAGCTATTTACGAAGCTAAAACTTTCAAACTGAAAATGTAAAAAGTTCAATAACATTTTAGAATTTAGAGAAAATTTCTATCAAGCTTTAATGACTTTAAGTACAAAAACTGTCTCTGTAAATATACTGGATGGGAATTAGGACCATTAACAGTGCCGTCATAGAACACTTCATGAAGAGGTAAATGCAAGTTTACATACCCACCATGTTTTTGATTTAATTTAGAAAATTTAGAGACACTTTCAAGTAATTTTTCTAGAGACCTGATGTAGGGAGAGGGATACAGGTGCTTTGAGCATACAAAAAACTACAAATAGAGGAAGACAATTTTGTTTGGGAGTAGACGTAGACGAGAAGAATTTTAAAGTTGATCGATTGCACACGTCTTTCGGTAAAAATGAGTGTAATCACGTTTTCCTACGTAAGCGTACTCGAGGTAATTTTTGGTTGTTCGTTAGCGCTTTTATGGAATGATGCAAATTCGTTTTAAATAAAAATTATCAAAATTAATCTGCCTGAAATAAGTCAGTGCGAATTTCATGAAATACTACATAATCCATTTAAGATGATAGGACATTTTGAACATTTTGCAGTGACAGAATCTTAGTTTCTTTTAATCCGTAATTGTATTTATTGCCAAGGGGAATTGCAAATGTCTTTAATTTATTTAATATGTCAATGATACATTACAGTATACATTTATTATTCGTTATATGCATTAATTAGATGTATTCACCGTCGGCACCCTGACATTATATTTATGTCAAATGAATTAAATCGCATGTAAATCCCTCTTTTGTTGTCACTGCTGCTGATGATATTTAGTGTTGATGACTTTAATTTTGACTGACACAAATGCACGTATGTACATGTAGATGTACTTACGAATATATACAAACATATGTCTTCACATACGACTACGTGTTCTCATATTGTGCAATATCGGCATAAATCCAACCAAGCATATATCCCTTCTGCCAGCGCTGGATCCAACAACGATGGCGTAGAACTGTTCAGGCTTGCTATTACGACAGTCACCACCCATTCGGCGGAAAATAATCTGCTTATAAATGTTGCTTTGGTTAGCCGCATAGCTTAGCTAAAAACTAACAAAGACAACAAACAGCAAAAAAAAGAAGAAATCATTTCGCACTTTTTGCCACACTAATCAGAGATACGTCCCAAGATACCGATGACGTTGGGTCTCCGGTTGAGAGTTTGCTGGTGGCGTAGTAAGCTTTACGGTAGTGGAAGACTGGCAACAACTGGCAACCAAGCCAGTGAAACAACCGAGTACTGCTGTTACGAAAAATATGCTCCGGTTCCTTTTTTTTTTGATTTTTTTAAGGGGGTTTCAATAATTCACCCGAGTTGTCAGTTTGATTAACGCAACAATTCGTGATTTTTGACGCATGGACGACAAAAACATATTAAGAAAGGGAACCCCAACTAAAAGCAACCGACCAGCGCCAACAGCCGGAGGAGGCAACAAACTGTGAAATAATCACTGGCGCAAACGGTTGCCACACATTCTGTTACGACCTACAGTGCACGGTAATTTGGAAAGTTTGGACAGAATTCGAATGCGGTTTCTCCAAAAAAAAAAAAGAGCTAAACTAATTTTTAAACTGTACTTCTCAGGAAATACAAATAGAGACTAAACCTGGGAGGGCTGTGGGGTTGTGGTAACACTAGGAAGAGTAGATGTGTTTAAATAGTTTATTTTGTAAAAGAAATACTATATTTATTTGTATACTATACTTATTTATATACTATATACTATATTTATTTATATTCAACCAGTTCCACAGCCTTGGCCCTTGACAAGATCTTAGAAAATGAACTCTATTGACGATGTAGAAGAAATCAACCAAGATTTCTTTCGAAGGTCCGGGCGGCGGCGGCATTATATGAGTTAGATCCTTGGACAACTGCAATATGAGCGAATCACCAAACAGTCGGGTTAAGATTCAAATCGAGTACCTTGGCTCGATGTAATTGACAAGATCTTTATTCCTAATATATTTTTGTTTGTGTACAAAAGACGGAATTGTAGAATAGCACTGACAGATATAACATTAGAAATTCGTAATGTTCTGATAAAATTATGATTTATAACCGAGATTATCTTCAGTTCGAAACTATGCAACCATTTTTATGATTTCGTTCTACCTATAAATCAGTGGTATTCAACAAGTTATAGTTCCCTATCCAAAGAAATTTAGGTAGTCAGATGTCCTGCGCTTCAATAAACTGCCAACTTCATAGGTATTAGTGAAAATATCAATTATATATTCTGATTTGAGTAAAAGCCTCAACATTTTATGAGTTTTGAATAATTTTTCAATAATTGATTCAGTTGAACCATCTGAGCCTTTAAAATATTTGATGACATGTTCGATGCTATTAAATTTATCAATACCAAATGTTTCAAAGAACGAAACGTTTTGTTGGTTCTCCCAGAAATCTAACAAAAAAGACCCATATAATTTTCGTAGGCTCTCCTACGATATTTTGTTTCAAATCGCTCCTCAAGAGAAAATTATAACACGAATTAAAAAAAAATACTAAGAACATATCGGATGATTTGATAAGAATGTGGGTTTTAATGGCCAATGGAAACACAGAAGTGTTACGAAAGTGGAAGAAACTGTCACTTGCCTGCGGCTTACTTTTTAAAAAGTGTTTCATGTAAATGTTGAGAATTAGAGTGCGCTGTGAGCATAACCTAGAAGTCAATTTTTGGCTGGCCAACAATCGCCTCAACACACCACATATAGTATTGTTTTCCAAAGCTAAAATTGGTGTTGGTTTATCAGCATAGACGTGACATATCACACTATCTGGACGATCAGCTTATTGGTCCCTTCATTGTTCGATTTATTTCACTATATTGACTGATTTTGTTCAATTTTTTCAGAAGTCCAGACAGGTCTCTGGGGCCCACTGTCTTTTGTAGGATATTGTTGTTGGTAGAACCGAATCTTTTTCCTATAAATATTTTTTCTATTTGGAATAAAGCTTTCGATTCAGGCAAAGGATGACGTGACACCAAATACAACAAAAGCTTTAGATTTCAACATTTTAGCGTATTGATTTCAGAGTTTCGATTAGTTATACAACATAGAGCTTAAGCCTGTAGGAATTGTTATTAGTAGCTGTACATTTTGAATGCAATTTACAGAAAATTTCTAAATTTTAGAAATTTTGAACTTTCAATACGTGTCACAGAAAACATTCTACTCAGATATAGCATCAACACAGTCATCTATTTTTCTGTGGGCGGCGGTGACCTCGATGTATTCATGACCACTTCATGACCACCACTTCGGTCGAGCGATTGACAAAGCGGAGGAAAAGCTTTTTTAACTGACATTCAGAATCGTCATTAAACAGTAGGGGCCCTTCATTGGGCCTAAAAATATAATACCTGTAAGTTCAGTAAATGTGGGAAAGTCTGCCTTAATTCATTCATGAGATATAAGGAATCTTATTTAATTATAGGAAAAAGACAGTCGAAATTGTGTCCGCTGGTTCATTTTAAATATATCTACTTACTGGAATATTTCACATAACATCGCCATTTAGGGGCAACCAACTGACATCGCTAAACCGAATGGTTACACGATTGCCGGAGCATCGATTGCTTGAGTGGTAGGATTTGATACTGAATTTCAGTCAATGTTTAGTTTAAAAGCTGTTGTATGTGCGCGATTGATTAGGTAGGAGTCGCATGTGATTCCTAAAAGATTGTATCCAACATATTAAATATATAGCCCCAAATGCGCCTAAGCCTGGACATATTTTGCTGAATTCAAATATATTTGGCATTTTGCAGCGATCACTTTGAATATACAACATTTCTAATGCGTTTGGTCGATAGTATTTCATAATTCCAGTATACACTTTTGTTACCCACTGTCCAAAGGAGCGCCTAGTAGACAAACTGACTGACGGTTTGGCATGACAGGCATGTCATGGTGTGGCATCGTATTCTATTCATATTACATGGATTTTTGGCAACATTTGCCACTTTGTCTCCAGTTCTCCCGTAAGCATCCTAACAGGACAGCAAATCATTCCTCATCAGATGTAGGAGATTTTATATACTTAACCATCTGAAATAGTTGGTTATTAAAGCGCGTACAAATACATTGTCTCGCTGACCTCCCCGTGGCTCTGCCTCGTGGTTGGACACACGCATAACGTATTATTTATGATTGCTTTTGTGCGACATTACGGGTGACACATGGAAGTTTATAATGGTTGGTGAAATCACAACATGGGCCAACCACCATAACGTCCGTAATACCTAATCCATTAGCTCAAAGACCCACTACCGCGCTCATGTCTGTCTCGTTTATTCGCTGTGTGTCCGTCTGGATGTGTGTATGAGGTTATGTGCGATAACTGCTAAACTATGATCCAAAAACATTGATTGTGTGCTAAATAGGTCTCGCTGGTCCTCTGGTGGGGAGTGGGCAAGGGTCAATTCTGTGTGATATTTGATGACATGGTGTGAAGGTCATAGTGTGTGAACGAAATGGTCACGCATTCATACGTTAAACAGAACGTGCCCCACGCTGTACCGTGTGGGTGGCCAACACTAGCCCCAGCCAATATCAGCCCCAGACCAACAACACAACTTCATAAATATGAATAGATTTTTCTTCGTATCAAATCATCTTTATCACCACAACATTTGCAAGTGTTGATTGAGTTGACACAATGTGCGGACAAGAGATGGCACCAGCTGCAGCAACAACAACGGCATCGGCGGCAGTAACATAACAATCGCAATCAGAAAATGGTTCCAGGAAAAGATGTTATTAAAAATAGTATTTTCTACATCTGCGACAAGTAAAGCTCACCAGAATGAATGAGCACGTGATTATGCCGAGAGGTATAGATTCAAAATGAATCATTACGAATTCATTCAATGAATCATTCATTACGAATTATGAGGTCCTGAACGACAGCAAAGAGATTAATAAGCCTTATCGACATTTAAAGATTGTATAATGAACATTCATGTCCAACATTGTACTTTAACAAGCTGAAACATACGTGTGGGCACCAATTGCCCATCTCACACATATTTATTTACTACCACTAATAGTTTCGTCCTTCTCATAAATCATTTCCAATTTCTGAAGCTTTACGATAACAAAAAGAGCGACTTTTCACATTTGATTCCAAAATGCTCAAGTGAATTTGCACCTCTTTAGCTCACCGAAGCAATTCCAGCCGTTTTGAATTACAACTGATGTTTGTTGTTACTGTATGAAAGGATTTTATGTGATTATATAGGCGTTGTCCAAAATCCTTTTGTAATATTTGCATACAACAACAACAACGAGAAGATTCACAGACATATCTGTGGCAAACACAGACATATCCGTTTTCAATGCAAAGTTAAGACATTTAATTTCATTAGATGTGAGCAAATGTCTGTTTGTCAGTCTGTGTGAGTGCTTATTGGCCATTGTTTGAGAGGATTCAGATAATGGGATAATAACAAATCAGGTCAGAGGTCTCACTGAAGCTCCGCTACAAATGTAATGCTTAGGTTAGTGTGAGTACAAAATTAAACACAAACCGACGATATGCCAATGAAATTTGCACATTTTCATGGAAAACTAAATCGGTGATAAATAAAAAAAATTTCGGTAATTTAATGATGATGGTTATAAATTAGGAATAGTTTCCGCAAAACAAAACAACATGACATTACTATGCAGGTTTGCTTTCATAAATTAAAAAAAGTTTGCGTTCGATTAGAAAGCCCACTGTGTGACATTAAAAAAAATATATAATAAGTGCGGTACTGCAAAACTATTAATCACATCGTTTTAAAATGTATGAGGCTGTTGTAGAGGAGCATTTATGCTAGAATACACAAAATATATAAATATACTATTAGGTTTAGTTTTTCTATACAAATGCAACTTTATTATGAAAACATGTTTACAAACGATTCATTGAAAGTATTGCCCATCGCTGGCTACTTCTTTTTTCCATCTTTCCGGCAAAGCTCGAATTCCGTCACGGTAAAACTGTTCATCTTTTGAGGCTATCCACGAATCTAGGCGTTTCTTGATGTCGTTATATGAGTGAAACTGCTGGTCAGCCAGACCGTGTGCCATCGAACGGAACAAGTGATAATCGCGCGGCGCAATATCTGGAGAGTAAGGCGGATGCGGCAAGACTTCCCATTTCAGCGTTTCCAGGTAGGTTTTAACGGACTTGATCACGTGAGCCCGAGCGTTGTCATGCTGTAGAATCACTTTCCCGTGCCTCTCCGCATATTGTGGGCTCAATTGCATTCATTGAAGTCAATACCGATCCCCAGTGATGGTTTTACTTGGTTTCAATAGCTCGTAATAAGTAACACCGACCTGGACGCATCAAATATATATAAAACATAAAATATTAGGCCGTGGCGACGACTTAGAGGCATGACCCGGCAGCGCCCGTAACTTTTTTTTCTTTGGATTGCTGTAATAAATCCATTTTTCATCGCCCGTGACAATACGATGAAGAAACGCCTTTCTTTTTTGTCGCTGAAGCAGTTGTTCACAGGCGAAAGAAGGGCGCTCAGTGTCCCTTGGCTTCAACTCATAAGGAACAAAAGTTCCTTGCTTTTGAATCATTCCCAACGCATGCAATCGCTTGGAAATGGCTTGGCGGGTAATTCCTATTACTGAAGCAAGCTCTACCTGCGTTTGACACGGATCCCCATCAAGCAATTCCTTGAATTCAGTGTCTTCGAAGGGTTTTCGCCTTTCTTCACGCGAACGGTCGTCAACCAATCTCGGAACCAATCTCGACGCATTGTTTCACTTAAAGCAGCATCTCCGTAAACGTTTTTAAACTCTCGGTGAGCTTTAGCCGCCGTTTTCTTCGATTGAAAGTAGAAACTCAATACCTTCCGCATATGACAATTGTTTGGCACAAAATCATACATATTCACACAACCAAAAGACTATGACGTCAAAAGAACTTAGTTGCGCAAAACAAAACAGCGTTTCAAAACAGCATCTCATACTATGAAACGTTGATTAGCTGGTTCCAATTTGGAACTAGACAAAATACTCATGAATTTCCAAATTTTTGGAAAAGAAAAACTAAGTCCATTTACAATCCACGATAGGGGCCGCACAGTAAAGAATAAGTAGAGAAAAACCGACGAGGAATCCTTTATGTATGATAATTAAGTCATGTGGTCATTAAAGGATTTTTGTAAAGGGGAAAGAAGTAAACAGGAAAGCAGTATTTATCTTCGAAAGACGATTTTCCTTTTGCATTATGTTTAAATGCTTTTGTTAAAATCCAGGCATCAATAATAAACTACATTCTGACACATTTTCAGTAAAAAATGATCGCCAATAAAAATATTTTTCAATGTTCTCGTATAACTTTTGACAAAACCTATCGTTGCAACGTACTGTTGACACATAAAGCCCGGATATAGTGCAGCTTTGCAATCGGCTCTTTATGTGTTGAAATAAAAGCTGCCATACAAAATATGGCATAAATTTTTCGTAATAAAATCTTGTTCATATTTGTACAAAAATAAAATTATTCAAATCGAGCTTACCATATTTTAATATCCAGATCAATTTTCCCCAGTTGTAGATGTCTGGAAGAGCCTAAAATGAAAAATATATTTGAAAGTGTAAATTAAATGAATTAAAATAAATTGCTCAAAAGTTTACAATTTGTGATTATTTGTTAGTTTAGGTTTATCATACATTAGGACATTTCAAAATTTAGATTTTATCTCTCTATGCAATCTTCGTAGCACATGGTTTGAACTCCCTATATATTATAAAATAGGGGATCAATTAACCCGAAAAAAGTTTACCATTCCCGTCAACGATTCTTTAAAAATATACTTTCGTTAACAACCTTTATGCCCATTTTGCCTTGGCTTGAGTTTGCTTCTTTTTCACGTTTCCTTTTCTCATGAATGGGATATGGTAGAGTTTTGCCACTGAAAAGCCCACTACAGTTTTGAAATATAGACTGATTCAAGCCATTGATCGAACATAGGACCTGACCTGTGCTGTATATCTTCTAACACATTTATTTTTCCACAAGTTGCACATATTCTTGCTTGTGAAATAGAGGAAAATCGTTAATTAACGCGATTTGTACTATACATTGATAAGTTTATGTTTTAGTGGACGTGATTTTAGTGACAAGTGCCAACTAGCTTCATTATATAGGGTGGCGCATAAGTAGCGTTAAGATTTGATCAGTAAATGCACTTTTTGTTTAAGTCTTTTTTTCTTCTCTTTACAGAATTAACTAAATAATACTTGGGAAATTTATGATGGAAAGGCTCAGCCCAGAACAAAGAACCAAAGTTGTTCAATTTTACTTTGAAAGTCAGCATTCGATTATTCAGATCACATCGAGATTTCTTTCATGTTAAAAATTAGCGCTTTTAGCGCTCCAACAACTCACCGATTGGTTCAGCGTTTTGGGGCTGTCTGTGATCTTCCGCGTGCTGGAAGATCTCGTGCAGTTCGAAATGAAGTGACCATTGCTCGACTGCAAGCAAGTATTGAGGAAAACCCAGAAACTTCCACCAGGTGACGTTCTCAGCAGTTAGAGATGCGGTTTTTACAAAGAATTTTACATATGTTACATGTTTTCCCATATAAGATGCAATTGGTTCACGAGTTAAAACCAAATGATGTACAAGTCGCCGTTAACGTTACTGATGCGCCATCCTATATAAGCATGCAATTTGTTTGAGATTTCTCATCTCTTAAGTCCGCACCACATAGTGAATTCACCAATTGAAAAAGTAAATACAAAATTGCTTCAAAGAAAGCGAGAAATTAAACAATAACAACGCTCTCCTCTTGGTCTTATAGGTAATAGGGAGAATTGAATTTAATAATGAATGTACAGTGGGAGTTGATAATATACTGTAAACGAAACAGAACACAGAATAAACTTGAATGAACAAAATGTTACTGTAAAGCAACAACTGCACCGAATTCTCTCCCCTTGTATTTAAGACATGCTGATGTATCAACTTTTACGAGACAGCTTGTCTGCTTTGCCCACAACTCTTCGAAACCCGGTCTAAATGCATTAGTCGCAACGTAACCAATACAATCAATCCCTACATCGGCGCTACAAGACACAGCGGCGCTACACACGCCGGAATAGCAAATATAAACATGTTTAAATGAGCCCTCTATGGCTTTAGCTGCCACATGTTAATCACTTTGGAATTATCTCAAAAGGCTGTACACTTAAAACGACACCGATAAAAATGTAATTTCTTTCGAAACTTATTATTTTTTAATGCAAATGAAGCGGCGATGTCGCTCGGAATAATCTTATCGTCGTAACAGCACACATACATATACACAAACACGTTTGGGACACTCGTTGGCGAACTGAACCAAATCAAGAGAATGCTAAAACAATAACCAAGAATCAATTTATTCATATTGTTAGATAAGGACACCATTTGGATTGTGACTCCACACAACTTGCATATAGATAAGTTCTAGATTCCCGGCAGAGGGACAGACACACCCGTTCACATGAACGGACCGGTGAACCGGACGATGACTGCTCTCCTTGATCTTTAGCGGAGCTGTAGGTGGTCCCCTCTCGATAAGGCGAATGTAAAACAACTTCTTTCTTTGTACGCGCGATAACGTCCAGCCAATAACGCTTCGTTTTTCATTTAAATTGTATTCAAATAAAATCTGAATGAGTTTTAATTAAAAACATAAAAGCAACACGAACGAAATCAAATCAAGAGAGCCCCAAAGACAAACATCGACCTGGACAGCGATATTACGATTATCGTCAATGGACGTAAAATGGATGGAATGCGATCGGATTTATGGCCCAGCAGTCGAGGTGGACAGAAGGCAAAGAAAAAAAAGGATATAAATACTCGTCTCCAACTCTTGTCGCTCCGTTTTACACCATTCGGTTCGTTGTTTTGTTGCCCAATCTGGTTAACGTAGTCGAAATAATAGCAAATGTTCTTTATAGACCCGGCGGAGTCATTGAAAATTTTATGATTTTCCTTTCGAAAGTACATTATTTGACATTCAGGCCAACAAAAGGACAAACCCTTTTATTACCTATTTTAAGTATCTACTAAAATGAGCGCACAATTTCATTTCCGATGGCCATTAAATACAGAAGGCTGAATTCTGGTATTGTAAGATTTGAACTTTGTTTAATTGTAATCAGAGGCGCGCAGAATTTTAATTTTATCAGCTGGCTATTCTGCTACCTTATTGTTTGCATTCCTGATGTGTAGCAATGAAATTTTAATTGTACTTCAGTACAATTAATTACAACAACTAATATAAACCACAGAAAACAATTTTCAACACCATAGTAAGTGGGACAGTATTTGTATTCAGCAATTAAACAAATTATATAGTTTAAGTGATTTTTTCATAAAAAAAACACAGCATAAATATACGTTTGCTATGCTATATTGCTGTTGCCGATATTTAATCATAATTTACGGAAAGCTGCGGAAAGTTATACGCCAAAGTCCAACGTTAGTTTGGCGGTACTTGGAGTTTGGTTTGGAGTCCCACCCAGTACAAACATCTGACAATTCATAGAGGATAAAATTCTAAAGATGGGTTCGGAAAACGGTTAGTCGTGTAAAGGATAATCCCTTCAGAGGTACTTTTTCCGGTAGGAATTTTATGACGCACCCCACTGTCAAATTGTAATGGTATATTTGCTCGCTATTGCTTGATGTTTCTGTTTCATCTATAACAATTTGGTTTCACGCTTCGGTGCAGTAGATTGACCGCTTCGCTCATGTCAAATGCTTAAGGCTAGACAAGACTTTATATGCTTAAGTCGGCTACAAGTGAGGAATTGGAAGCTAAAATTACTCAAATTATTCGAATAGTTTAGTTACAGCCAATATTTGAAAGAAGTAAAATTTAAAAACTAACAAAAAAAAAAAAGTTCAAAGAATCATTCTTTCATGTGATAACAAACAACACCCGACATTTTTGAAAAAAACTGTCTATAACTGAATAACCCTTTGGATTCAGCGAAGTTGGTAAGATCCACTGATAATCAATCAAGCGTGGAGGTGGTGATGAGGAAAGCTCAGTAAAAACTACCGGCACAATTTTCAACAAAAGTCACAGCTACTTGAAAGACAATGATATTGGCATCATTTGTCGAAGATAAAGAGATGTTACTGCAGTCTTCTACAGCTAGAGAGTGAAATACATTGTAAACGAAGCGAAAACAACGTCATCTGTTTCAACGAACAAGGAGATGACTACAGCCTTAGCATGATGGATGATGATTCGATTTAAAATTAAAATACGTCAAAATTACTTTAAAAATTAAATAGAATTGCTTCAATCTGGTAACTTAAAAACATAACACGCGATCAACAATTTATGAACGGACACAATTCCTATCTTGCTATACAGCGCTGAATTCTGGATTACGTCACAGTCCGACGAAACGGTTATGATCCTTCAGGAATTTTTTCTGCAAAGTACAGGACATTACTGAATACATGAATCTTTTCAAGAATTAAATGAAATATACAAAGCCCAGTTTCTTTTGACATAATAAGGCTTTATTGAAAAAAACAAACGTTCCATTTGTTTTCGAGACGATTTTATTCAAGTGACTGTCCTCGCAGGATATGCATTACGTGCTGTTAGCCTTATTTTCCAAATGGTGGTGTTTCCAGCAGCATTTTCGAAAAAAAGTGCCTAAAATACCATCACTCCAAGATCTGCAACAAACTGCCACTGCAACATGTTCAAGTTTTCCAATTCTCAGACGTGTGTCAAAATAACGCATTATTTAAAAACGATCCGTTATGTAGATTCATCACCGGAGAACAACTCTATCGTATAAATTCTGAGAGGACTGTACGGACTTCGGCGTGGTCAAGTACATCAAAATACGGCGATTGTGTCGGCAGCATAGTGTTTTGCGGGTGGATAAACCCGCTGCAGAACGAAAAGTTTTCGACAATGAACTCGATTAGCGACTTAGAAAGGGACGATTAAAACTCAGTTGGAAGAATAAGATTTATTTTATTTATTTATTAATTAACTTCGTGAAAGTTGGAAAATTGCAAAAGAAGGCCGGAAGACCAAATTGTTTGGAATTCTTTTGTATGCCAATAACGTAGGTATGGATGTAACCTTTCGCGGTTATTTGTAATACCAGTAAGTTTTTGTTTTACTGCTGAATGTAAAATCAATTTTCCAATTTTGAATTTCTTCATAGACGCCGGACATCTTGGCAGAGCCAAATAACATTGAACGAAATTGCCTGGACTTCATGATAGCCGTTGGGAAAGAGCGAATGCAGCTGCAATTGACTCTCTTGGTTGTTGCCGTGCTTAATAGCTGTTCATAGGCTGAAAAATGTTCACATAAATTCAATAAATTTTGACATTTTATAGTATTTTAATATTCAGTGTGACATCATTAAAAGTGTTTTTATTGTTTTTCATTTGTTTCTCAGCCGACGTTTGGCCAAAACAAAACGTCGCGCACCACCATGCGGAGCATTTGAAACCGACAGATTGTACGGACGGACTGGCATACCTATAGCAGGCGCATTGCATCGCTACGAAATGAGCTGTTCGCTTTCTGCCAGCCATAAGAATTAATATTAAAATGTTTTAGTAATTTCAACTTTTGTTGTCTTCTTCATCATTTTTCACTCTAAACACAGGAATAACAAGAGCACTTATTTGATACAGTACGACAGACGGACAGACAGGCAGACAGAGCGCATAAAGATGAACAAAACTACCTACTCACAGGTTTGACATCGAGGCAAAAGACAAAAGGTTGACTAGCCCCAGATGGAGATGGTCTGACTGACTGACTGACTGAATGGCTGAACAAATGGCCAGCACTTGTTTTAATGGCCATGAAATGAAGCAACAAAACACGCACGAAAGAGTTGCTCACAGAGCTGGAGCTGGAGGGAAATGAAACCCCATTGGAAGCGGAAAGAAAAACTTTTTATTCGTAAAGGGTTAAAAGGTCAAATGATTAACATAAGAACCATAAAAATAAATTAAAATTCTTTTGAAAATACATAAAAAAAATCCATACATAAAATCGAAACAGAACCTCACTCTCTCTAGTCATGTTCTTTGCCAGTTCCATATGTTGTTTTCACTTAAATATTCGAACATAACCGAACATAAATAGTATGTTACATTCTAATTAAAAATTCAATATTCTTGAGTTCAATACGGTTTACAAATGTCCGTAGAACGAATTTTAGACTTGAAGAGCCAGGAGGCGTTTTCAAACGTTTCATCTGCCAGGGAAAATGTTCCGCCTATATTCATAGAAATGTCTAATGATTGTCAACTTAAATTGTTTTAGCAGTTTATAGTAACCGATATTTATGTATGTATATAATATATATATGTATATATAATAATAATTGTGTCGTACAATCTAGATGTTGGGTATGCGACGCTATGCAGTTGATCGAAATACAAATGATTTTACACATTATATTAATAATATACGAGGGATGCGATGAGATTCATATCAATAAACACGATTTACGTATGTGGTGCATATATGGCCGAGGAAATGGCCGAGTATGAAATGGTTTCTGAAGTGAATTATAAAATACTCATATTTGGAGCCATAACAGTTTTCCCTCTTCATATGTGTTGCATCGTCAGATTTCGATTATTGTAATAAATCTTATACATTGTGCTTACATGTTCACATAAGGTATAGTCTATTCAACATTGTGACTGTGGAAAATTGATGAAGATTATCGCTGCTGCTATTGTCGTTTCTAATGTCGATTGTCCAGTAACAACATTTGTCTTGCAACCACACAGAGTGCTACCTTAAAATGATCTACACGTCCCCAAACGCTTATCAAAACATTCGTGTTATTACGAATTAAAGTTTGTATCATTTTTATTACAAAACTAGCTGACCCGGCAAACGTTGTTTTGCCTTCAAAATGTTAATGTGGTAAAAAAAATTTATTGCAAAAATCTCATCTCCAACGCCATCTATCACTTCAAATAAAACTTTTTAAACCTTCCGGAATACTCTACCAATACTCGAGCTTTAGCGAGACTAACACACAGCAATTGATTTTTATATATATATATATAGAAGATAGAAGATGTTGATTGATTCATTTTGATTTCTAATCATAGCCTCCTAAGTAGATAGACCCCTACACTTTCGACCCAGATATTCTTAAACTCTTTTAAGCTCTCTGATTAAAGTGATATTTACGAGTACAATAAAGGAGCGACAACGACATCTACAACATTTTGAAGTTCGTGTGGTTTAAAATTTTGCTGATCAAATGTCACGTTTCCTGGTATGTTAGGCATTCCTTTGGTGGAAATGATGCCTTCAAACTCTGTATTATTGGTTTGTTCGGAAAATTCGTTCAGTTAATTTCTGAGTTCACCATACGTCATTTCTCATGTCATCAGTTCCTTCAAATACTATCAAAACTTCCTCCCACCCCTTCTCTAAACTGTTTACTATTATTGTTTACGTGTGTCCTCCTCGTTCTAATCGTGAGTGGTTATAGTGTTAAAAAAAAGTTTTAAAAAGTGAAAAAAATGAGCGAAAGAGAGCATTTTAAGCACATCATGCGGTTATATTTCAGAAAAGGAAAAACGCCTGCTGAAGCCAGCCGAAAAATAAAGTCTGTTTATGAAGAAAACGGGCCAAATGAAAGAACTTGCCAGAAATGGTTTAAAAGATTTTCTACGGGCGACTTCTCCGTTACGGACGCTTCCAGATCAGAACGACCAAAATAAATTGTTTCCGAGAAAGTGAAACATTTAATTATTGTTAACATTTAATTATTGCAACAGTTAGGGAAACAACTGAAATTATCAAAAAATCAGTTTTCAACCGTTCACGGAGTCATAAAAGAGCTCAGATTTGTGAGCAACATCGATGTGTGGGTACCTCACTCTCTCATCGAGGCCTAATACTGCCTTGCGGACGCGTCAGAAACTGCCAGAGCTTGGGTGGAGTTTTACGTCACCCAGCGTACTCCCTCGACCTAGCCCCGTCCGACTATCACCTATTTCTCAGTCTGAGCAACCACTTGAAGGATTTGAATTTGCATAACGATGAGGAAGTGGAAAATCGAACTTAAAGCTTTTTTTCAGAAAAAACTTTGCGAGTTTTATTATAGAGGAAATAAAAAGCTCCCAGGGAGGTGCTAATCCTGTACACTCCTTTCCGACAGCTTTTCCATACTCAAATATGAAAGTAATATGGCGCATTCATAGCAGTTTAAACCAGAACCACGTTCAAACCCACTTTCCCGACTATACGTAGTGGCAACGTTTTTGCAGTTGAGCTACGAAAGAATGACTGTCGAAAAATCCAACATATGCTTGCATTTTTTTTGACCTTTGGTCAGCTAATTGTGTATTTAGTTTTCAGTGTCAGTCAATCTTCTGTACAATTTGGCGTTCATTACTCCATACCATACTATAATTTGCAGCCACTTTATCCAAACTTAGCAACGCGACGTATGCGAATACGAATACGTTTGTCCTCAAACTAATCATTGGAAGAGCTTTTTGTTCATTTAAAAAAATATACGAAAAAATGTGTTCCTCTTTTGTTGGAACAGACACAAATCCGTTTACTTGTTCCGCACGTACGATTCGCCGTAGTTACTAATGAGGACGTAGAATTATCCGCAGAGTAATATAATAACTACAACAATAAATAACAATTCCATCAAAACTTCAGTTAGAATGTAGCTGTTCCTGTTTTCTATTCAGAAACCTAAAGAGGTTAAGCTTGTATTGAATTGTGTTAACAATTGAATTTGGAATTATACTAAGTGATCTACGCAATTCCATTCAAACAACTCAGCTCAGTTTAGAGTGGCCGGAAGGTAGCAATCATGTTGAAAAGAACTCGTGGTGCAAACCAGTGACATACAATTGCTGCCTTAGTTGGATATTTAGTAAACCTACAAAATAAATCTACAAATTTCAACAGTTTGCAAAACACTTCATACATTTGCTGTGTGTTCACATACAATGTCTTAACATTGCCATTGTATGTACGAGTATGTCTTGGATTTTATTGTAAAACCATTTAAATGTCAATAAACATTTATATTTCCAATTTGATTCTTTCGTTCCATTACTGCGTTTTGGCAATCTATGAAGCAGTTTTTATTACGTTCTACAATTCTGTTTATGTCTGAATGTCTGTCCGTTTGAATGTCTTTATTAGCAGATATGAATAAGTACATGTTATTATGACGATGCAACCTCGTAAAAACTGTCTTAATTTGTTAAGTAAATAACTGACTTTAATGGACAAACTCCAGGCAACCAGAAATGTTAATAACTTATCGCCATTGAAGTATATTAAATGACTTGGCCCGTTATTTGCTATTATGACCGCATAAAAAGGAAATACTGTTGCCACTTCCGACATTCCGACCGCCATCCACAATTCAATTCCAGCAGCCAGAAAAATCAACAGTCATCTTTATAAATGAGATTACATGGCAAATGGTCTGGACGGTATAGGGCGGTAGAGCTAACACACTGAATTTGTTACTGGAGAAGAAATCAATTTTAATGTTCTTTTGAAAAATTGTGGCTAATTTTCGTAATAAAAAGCATTCAAGTGAATAATTTGAAAAAATTGAAATACTACTCCACGACATCCTGTCTTTTGATGTGGTCTTTGCTACTGATGGCGTTGCTGTTGCATTGGGCAAATGTTCCTTAGACATTTTCAATTTTTATTTCAGTCTAATGGCCATCTGTTGTTGATTATATTGATAATTGTTAAAAGACCGCATGAAAACAAAAATTTCTAAAATTATTAACTAAATTGAGACGCAGTCCAAGAAGACACATGGTTTACATACCGCAAGTGGCGAGTTCCGAAGACATGCTCCAACCAGTGACGGCGTCATCTTGGAGACATGCGCCGCCTAGAAGACGCCGCGCTATTCTTATAATTGATTAATTGCTACCGCCTGCGTTGTAATCCCAACGTCTACCACATTCTTCTTACTTTCGTGGCCTTTTGCCTTATTGGACTTTCTTCGTGATCGCCGCTTGTCGAGAGTTCATAAAGGAACAATTCGAATTTGTTGAGCAGTTGTGCACCATAATTGAGATTACTTAAAAAAATCATAAAAATGTTGCGTGTCGGAAATGTCGCGAATTCAAACAGAATGTAACATATCATTTTATATATGTTGTCGATCCATTTTCCCTTATATAGGCGTCCTCTCAGTGCTTTTTGTTTGTTTGTTTGCCGTTTGCTTGTTGCTGCCATTCTGCGAAATCGTTTTAAGCCATTGTTGAAATCTCGGATTTTATTGCGGGCATTTTTTGTGGGCCCTGCCTGTTGTATTGATTTTTACCTTTTTAAGTTCGATTTGTTTGGTTTATCATTTTGTTCTTTGTGAAAACAAACAAGACGATGGTAGAAAACGTAAACAGAAAAACAGCAATAAAACAAACGAATTGCATACGTTGGACCACAATAAAGGAATTGGTGAAATCTCGACTGCAGTCCTCACATTTGTCAGAATGACCAATTTTTTCTTTTTTGTTCTTTCATTTTGGGGTTAACATACAGTGACATTAACATGGAGTTGAGTTTGGCGGCAACAAATTCGAAAGTACGTAATAGAAGGAAATTATGATTCAGTTGTACTCTACGCAGCATTGAATGCAAATTGAAATAGAAAAGGATCTGAATAAGGATTATATTATTTGCCGTAATACACTACAGAGATTGTGTACTAAAGAAGAAGGAAGAATTCCGAGGACACAGAGATGCGCTATCAATACAAATATGCATTATCTGGAAATCAGTGAGACTTATGGGAAGTAATCCGAATGAAATCAACAAGTCAACAATAATGTCAGTCCAATTTTTCCAAGACGACGTATTGGTACGGTGAATAGATTTGATTTCTTGGTAAACAAAAAACATTCATCAGCGCTAAATAGCAACTTTTTCTTTTATCGACAAAATACATGCAAAAAAGTTACCTTTACCTCTTTCACTGAACAAAACTGTTCAGTATTGTTTGGCATTTAATCATGGAAGATAGACTTAAGACTTAATGGGAGAAGCTTGTGGTTTCGGCGCCATTTATTCTCAACAAAATGGAGCGATACTATTCTTGCCATGCGTGACCCACCGTGGCGCTATGATTAGATTAGTACACTCCACTATTGTTCGCATGATCAAGGGTTCAATACGCGATATCATTATTTGAGCGGCGATCACCTTGATGTATCTGACCAGTACTTCAAAAAGTCGAGTAATCGACAAATCTAGTAAATGATTTTCAAACTATGATATTCGGAATCGTCGTCAAACTATAAGTTCCGTTGAATGAGTCTCAAAATAGAATGCGGGTAAGCTCACTGAATGTGAGAAACTTTCCTAATTTCTGGAATGCAAGAGAGTTTGTTTTTTGCTTATTTTACTCTTGCCATGCATAATATGTGGCAACATCTCATTTATAGAATGGAATATCCAATGAAATATTCTTCAGTAACCACGCCCAACATTAGAACAGTGCCAATAAAATGCACATGAACTAGGATGGTCTCTTCCCATATTATTTTGTTAATGGTTTAGTTCTCATAGGGAACATTTGCTTTCATACTGCAGCAATTTCACTACTTAATTCACCTACCTGCGATCTGTAGGTCGTGTACTATATATCGACCCACTCTCAAATAGGCGATCGTAAGATCGTATTTTTGGTATTTTGCTATAACCGCGCCCAACCCTAGGGTGGTTCCTTACAAATGTATGTAAATTTCGCTATTTCTTATACACATCCATCAATTACAACCGTACCTTAATTTCACTTAACGAATAAGCGGTAAACATGCATGAAGAATTCTAAAAAGCATCCAGTTTTCAAATGATGGATTTATACTTTCTTTGAGTTTGCACGTTTTTTTAAAGAATCAAGTTTCTGTATTTTTTTTTAATAAAATTTTGTCATTTTAAAATACTTAGTAAAAATACATGATATAATATTCCTTCCAAAGACGGTTATAAAATAGAATTTTTAGGACTACTGTCGACGATCTGCAAAAAGCCCTTTTGGAATATAATCCCTTGAATATAAATTTAAAATTGCTAAGGTTTTTCATACTACATTGAAATAATAAGGACCAGTTATTGCCACTGACTTACGATTGAAGCTTGGAAAATCATGAGCTTCTCGTGAGGAAACCAGTGCAGTCAGTCAGAGAAATTGACTGATAATTCCACCAGCGTTCTTTAGTCGAAGGTGAGTGATAGATCACTAGGTTCCTATCAAAAGCTGCACTGACCTAACGCTCAATAAAGTAAACAAAATTATAGCTTACTGAAGGCCTCTGGTTAGAGACTAAAGAGGAACCCATTTGGTACCTTTCATACAATTGAAATAATATGTGACAAAATTAGATATTATTTCAATTGCATGAGAGGTACCAGAAGGGGCGTGGATATTAGGTTGATTTTCCCAAATTGTACCAAGCAATATAAATCAGTACAGTAGAATAAAGGGGTGTGGCAATGTAGTTAATTTTCATTTGTAGGCCCCGTTGTAGCTAACGGCCAATATGTACAAAATTTGACTGAACCGGAACAAAAAATATGAACATAAGAATATAAGTTTCCATCTGGTCATTTGTATGGGAAGGTGGCAGAAATTCGTACATTCATTGAGTTTCTATTTTAGATTCAGTGAGACAGTTTAACGACGATCCCGAACGTCATAATTTGAGAAGTATTTACATGACTTGTCGAGCTGACCGCCGTACAAATAATGATAGCTAGCTGTATGAGGGGTTGAACCTGCGATCATGTGAACGATAGTTGTGTGTACCACACAACGCACCACGATCAATCGAAGGTATCAGACTGGGCATAATTATTCGGTCGATTTTCTCAATCTATGCCAAATATTATAAAATAATGTAATGAACAAAAATGTAAGATTCTGCAAACTACGAGGTCACAGGAAGAAATTGAATTCTAGAAAATTGTTGAAGTTTTATTGAAGGTACCAGAAGGAGAAGATAGATGTAGCCTATTCACACTGTGACAAATTTTAAGAAGTTTCATAAATAACCCTACTTTAAACGCTTTCTCTTGAGTGTTAAATCGTTTTCCATGTCAAAGGATATGTACCTTAATCGAAGATATAACATCATACAATTTCAAAAGGAAGCACAATAGTTAATATTAAATATTAAGACTTACTTAAAATATTAAGACCGGCTTTGAAAAAAAATGGAATAGCACTTTAAATTTCGCACAGCAACATAAACTAGCGCTAGGTGTGCTCAAATCGCAAAAAAAGTCGCTAAATGTTTTGACCAAGCACCTGCAAAGTTTTGACAAGATTACTTTTGTCAAATTGTCTATTCGAAATCTTAAAGTGTTCTTCCTTTAAATGTATAGCAAGCAGTAGAACAATTCTACATCTTGAGAGTTTTTTTTAATAGACCTTTTAGTCCTTTTTCCAACAAGATCAATTGATTTATATGTAACTTTCATAAGAAATTAAAAAAGATTAAAATCTTCTATAATTTTTAGTGAAATCTGCTCTACAACATGTTTGTAGAATATTCCAACTTAATATTTTTAAGCAGATGAAAATGATCTTTGGAAAATGGAGATACCGAACATTCGAGATAATCTGCGTTTAGTGTAAACATTTGTTGAGAGAATCATTCATAACTAAAGCGAGACCTTTAATTTTGTTTCAAAGCGTTATTGTGGATCAATTCCTATAATTAATAACAATGGTTTTGGTTTTTTAGATTGACAACGAGTTCTAAATTTTGCGTGTTTCTTCAGTCGTACAGAAGAATTTAGTTTTCTAACGCTGTTTTCGAAGCAAGCGACAAACTGCTTTTTTATATTTTTGTTCCGTGTAAGCAGTAACGACATCGTCAACATTTAATCAGAATTAATCATATAGGCCTTACGTATAATGTAGAGTACTGAAACCCCTGAAAATTCCGTCACAAGCCTAATGAGGAACACAGTTAACCTCTTCAAAAGTATAGTTTAAGAGAAATTTGTAAAGTATCTTTGGGGCTTTTTACAGTTAGACAATTTTCGACAAAGACAACAAAAAAGAAAATGCAATTTTTATGAACTTTATAAATATTGGCTTCAGCCCCTGTGCAGAACCCTTTTCCCCCATGAGCCAAGTAAAGCAATGACTTACAATAATCTCTTGGAATTGATTTATTTTTAATTTCCTCGGAAACTATTGACAGCACATTGAATGATGTGGCATGTCTGTGTCTCTGTCCTGTTGGAGTGATGTTGCTTTTATTGCTGCTACTGCTGCCGTTGCCGTTGCTGTGGTTCGCGGTGAGGGTGATGGTGGTGATGGTGCTGGTGGTTATCATTTGTATTTCAGCATAATCACTTTAGAATTTTCGACAAGTGTAATGACACCAAACATATCATTTTTCATTTAGACATGTTGAGCCATTGTTTGCATACCAATTAGCATCAGAACGAACACACCATATCTGTATCCAGTAGTCATCCATCTAGACAATAGTCAGGACAATGCGTCCGCCCGTCTGTCCCCCGCCCGGATAATGCTGGCTCAGTGCAGAAACATGTTCGTTCATTTCAAGTGTACGAGTGAATTTGCGAGAAAATTCAATTGGACATCATCGGTTATAAGCTTTTAAAATACCAATTTTTACAATTCATCAATTAAATGTTAGCTTTTGCCACCGCAGTGAAAAAGTAGAACCATAAAAAACCATTACAAGTCATGTTATGCTCGAGCATTTCTGCGATTTTTAGTTGGCCTCTTTGCCTTTTTTCTATAGCACTTTGGGTTCTTGGTGCTCCATGTGTATGTTGCAACATATCCAGCAGACACTCACACTCACATGTGTATAGAAAAAATAGTGTTCTCTATTCTATTTATTAAATTGTACACATTTATGTGTTTCGGATGCGCCTCACGTATCTCTGGAACTTGGTTTCAATTGCCATTTATTTTTGCGGATTCTATTGCCACTGCCACTGCCACAGTCTCCAGTAGGTGGCGGCAAAGCCAACGTGGAGCAGAGGATACATTGGAAGCTTGAACTACTGATTCAACGTAGTGGTTGCCACCTCTTGTGGCATCACACCACTCGCTACGGCCACCACCACTACCGGGTATAGCTACTGCACATCGTACTAGGAGTAAGTATTTGTGAGCTGTTTCATAGCTTACTGGTTTCATCAATGGTCATAGATTTACTTGTGGTCTTGCAGAGAGTGGAAGGCGGGGGTATCCGCAGGAGCTGAAGCAAGTTAAGTTTATTCTTGTCGTTTGTTTTTGAGCATTTCGGGAGATTTCTTACAATATAAAGCGTGTTTCTGCTACATGAACTTTTATAATATTTCACCTTTGAGAACGCGGTTAAAAGATTTGAAAAAGTAACAGACGTTTTGGCTCTTTTGAACGTGTTGCAAGTGCGAACATCACATATTTTTCTCTTTGCCTCAGTCTTCATTCCATACACGCCGGCCAAACGCGGAGTGAGACCATAAAGCAAGATTTTGGAGGGAGATTCAGAAGAGTTATGGTCGAGAGACTTTTATTTGAAAGTCATGTGTGTTTGGGGTGTGCGGTTGCGAGTGTATAAGCCCGGCTAAGTTGGTAGCTAGTAAATTGATTATGTTGGCTTTCTTTCTACGGTTAAGGAGTCGAGAAGCCTTAAACGTATTCCGGACTCATAAATTTTCAATTCATGAAGATTACTCCTGTTGGCCCTTCCGCAAGTTCGTTTTAAGAAATTAATTCGAAATTTATATAAACAATTAAGCGATGAATTGCAGTGGTAAATAATCCTTAAATGAATCGCATCATTTGGATGAAATGATTTCTTTGTTTTGTATTCTTTTCGCTTTTGTTGTTGTAAATTTACGTTGTCTGGAGTTTCATCAAAAATTCGTTTATTGCAAACAAAAAAAAACACACACACAAATGAAACGAATGAAACAACTCTAAATTGTGGCTATAAA
>JAHXMU010000393.1:601645-703096 GCA_019455685.1 Philornis downsi
GTATCACATGACATTCACTTCAACTCGGGAGACATGACAACAGGGACCGGTGGTGTTATAGTGGTTATAGTAGAAAACGTTAAGACTCTCTTGTATTTAAACTAAAATGATGCATTTTGGGACGATAAATACACTTAATGAACGTAGTCGTGCAAACGGATTTCTAAAATGTTTTCGTTTTATTTTGTTAATGTTTTCTCTTATGTAAATCAAGTATTCCATCACAGATTGCTTTCGACATCAGGAAAATTGTCTAGTTGAGATGGAGAGCACGCAAGTTCGTACCCGCTGGTAACACGCACACCGGGTGGCCGCTATCTATTGGGGCAACAATGCTGCACGACAAACCTGCAACTCCACTGGTCCACTGAAGCTATGTTGACTGACTCAGGGAGCAGCGACACCGTCCGGGGTGAGGAAGAAAAAACCAACTACTGGCAACTTGAGTTGCACAGCATGTCGACGCTATAATTTGCACCAACGATATCACTTGACAATTTATTGGCCACACGATACGAAGCCAAGATAGTTGTATATTTTTCGGGATCAAAATAAGAACCTGAGAGAAAGAGTCAGCGACAAGAACAAGAACAACGTAAGACTCGGAAGAAATAGCTCTTGTTGCGGCAAGAGGACACGATTTAGTGGAGCAACCAGTTGAAGGCACCTGCATCATAAATGTTGTCAACATTTCACACACTGGGGCACACACAGCCATCTATCCATCCATCCGTTTGGGACATCATTGTCACCCAGTTTGTGCGGCTGGTGGATTCATTCATGGCCAACATTGATTGTTGACGACCACAGACACTAAGACGGTTGTTTTTATGGTTCCACAACTGGTGATGTTGTTGAAGCTGAAATCTCACACTTGCTCAAGATTTATTGGTGTATTTTGTATTTTTAATTTCATTTTAGACACCAATAAAATTCATTTCATTTACGGCTGCTCATACTCTGGGGCTGCAGCAACATTAGCGGTGGCAGCGGCCGCATTTCTTTCATCAACAGCTTCGCCACCTCGTCGGCATGATGTCCACTTTTATTTGAGTTGTGTGAAAAAGATTTTCACAACTTGGGTTACCCTGCCCCATAACTGGGGGAGATGCATCGTAATGATCGCTTGTGGATTTACGCTACAGAGAAGGAGAGAGAGCATCCGAAGATTCGACTGCACGGCAGCAACTGCTGTAATTGTCGTTCACACTTTTGCCGCTTATCTTAACTGTTGCTGGAATATTAATTTCCAGCCTGCTGAGTTTATACGTTTGTGGGTCTTGTAAATTACTGTGGTGCAGCTCCGATTCGTTTCATCCACGTTGGGTTTCTTTGGTTTGTGCTGTAGCCAGGGCAAAACATCGAATAATGCTGCTGATGCCGAATTGTTGTTGCTCTTGCTGTGGCATTGGGTATCTCATCTTGTTTTTGGGTCGAAGTTGCTGTTGTCGTCGGTGTAAGCAATGTTGACAAATTAATAGATTGCTGTTGACATATGAAACAGATGCAATTGTATTTTGATAATGGCGACAATGACGTTTAAATGAATTTTTCCCCTTTGGTCCTAGACCAATTTGTCCGTCCATTCGACCATTCGGCCGTCTGCTTACTTGAGAGCTCTTTTTTCGTACGGTTTACTCTGGTTTAATGGTGTAAATTATTATCGCTCGAATGTGTGCGGTGCGAAAACCTAAGAAGAGAATGAACGCAACAGCGACAAAGGCATTGGCAGCATTAACAGCGACAACATGTCCATTATCATACTCACAGGTTGCTACCGTTGTTTTCAAATCGTTGTTGTTGTTGTTGTTGTTGTTGTTGTCACTGTACTGTAGTTATGTGTTATGGTAATACAGTTTACGTTGTTGCATTTTCTTAATTTCATTTTAAAATCCGGCCCATCCTCATCATGGACAGTGGGGCATTTAGTAGAGAACCACTCAACCAAATTATGGATCAGCGTATACTGAGTTTATGCTGATATCTGTTTCTATCAAGGGTAGGACACACAATATATGTATGTACCGTTCGTTTGACAAATTCTGACTTAATTTAATTATATCCGCCTTGTAGACAAATTATAGGTTACATTATTAAGCGATTTTAACATAAAAACACACGTATACTGATTTTGGGCCAAGAACGATTTCTTTTTGTCCATGTTTTGATATAGCCATGATTATTCCAGACTTGGTTTTATCACGTTCATGATTTGTATTTATCAAATATATCTAGTAAATCTAGCTATGTTGTGCCTGGGCAAAAGACACGCCTATACAGGTACTGGCAAAATGGGTAGTTACCGATTTTTTTTTTTGTAATTTTGCAATTTAGTCGTTTACTAAAAGCAATGCATTAAATCAGCTGATAACTAGGGGAAACATCCATCCTAATTTATATATTTGTTTAAGGGCGAGGCAAAACCGTAGGCGTGGTTATTGCTAAGAAGCAGGGACTTTCATTCGAAAATCTGATTAATTCGCTAATAGAAAAGGGGGGTTTTGAAGGGCCATTATAGTTATGGATCAGCATGTCGTTCATAATACTATGCATCACAAATAATAAGAGTAGATGAAATCGGTTCCGAGGGGGGAAAAAAACTTTCCAATAAAAGGTCTGAAATCAACCCTTGAAACATGACCTTTTACGGTATTTTTTCAACAATGTTAACATTTATTCGTTAATTAAAATTAATGTACTATAGAAGTCTAGGAATACCGGAAAGAACCAACCCAAATCGTTTTCTTTTTTCTAATATTAAGTACAAAACTAAATCCTCTTTGAAATGCAAATCATGATGGCGGTCCGGCCAAACATGTAGCACTTGATCACCTTTACACCTATCCACTTGATTTGTAATATGTTTGGCACCCTACCTGAATCCAAATCAAAACAAAAAAATAAAATTAATTGAGATAAAGAGTGATAACACGATATGTCATTAGTCTTTTATAATAAGTGGAACTAACCGGTAGTCAAGTGCAATATATTGGGTTGTTCTGAAAGTTCGTTCAGTTTTTAAAATAAATTTATATACACGAAAACAATAATTGTAGTCTATTATATAATCTTCCCATTTTTTAATAACTTCTTCCCACCTCTCGCGGAGTTTTTTAATTCTTCTCTCATAAAACGCGCGCGTTTTTTTTTTTTAACAAACGTTCAATTCGATTTGTCACTTGCTCGTCGTTATGGAAATTTAAATCCTCCTAGTGGTTGCTCAGACTGCGAAATAGGTGATACTCGGATGGGGCGAGGTCTGCGAAGAACGGTGGGTGAGGTAAAACTTCCCACCCAAGATCTGACAGTTTCTGACGGGTCCGCAAGGCAGTGTGAGGACTTGGTGAGAGAGTGAAGTACCCACACGTCGATGTTGTTCACAAATCTGAGCTCTTTTGTGACCTCATGAACGGTTCAAACTAAATGTTTGTGACTATTTCAGCTACTTCCCTAACTGTTACACGGGATTAACAATAATTAAATCTTCCATCTCCTCAGAAACAATTTCTTTTGGTCGTTCTGATCTGAGAGCGTCCGTAACGGAGAAGTCGCCCGTAGAAAATCTTTTAAACCATTTCTGGCAAGTTCTTTCATTTGGGCAGTTTTCTTCATAAACAGACTTTATTTTTCGGCTGGCTTCAGCTGCCGTTTTTCCTTTTCGGAAATAATACAGCGTAATATACCTAAAATGCTCCTTTTCGCTCATTTTTCCGATTTTTTTAACTCGTTTTTTTTAAACGCTATAACCACTCACGACTAAAACGACGAGAACACAAGTAAACAATAGTAAACAGTCTAGAGATGGGGTGGAATAAGTTACGATAGTGTTTGAAAGAACTCTACGTCATGAGAAGTGACGTACGGTGAACTAATGAATTAACCGAACGAACTTTCCGAACAACCCAATATTTCTTCCACTGTAACAGTAATATTGTTATTGCCCGTGATGACAACAATGATGGCGAGCAATGTTGTAATTTGTATTGTAAACATTGCATACATTGCCCTGCACATACAGGGATGTCTGCGGCTGCTAAAAGCTTTTTAATTGTCGTTTGTTTTTAAAAAGTCATTTAGTATTCCGATCATTTCATGCATCTCTCCTTCCCACACGTCTCATCTCAACAAAAGGATTCTTTCTGTTTTCCTGATTTCCCCGAGTTTATCTACAGTCTATCACCACATAGACCTTGACAATCTGATGAGAATGCGTAAAATCATGCCTTTGATTATTTGGAATAGATAAACTTTGAACCACAATAATGTTTGATACGAAGCTCACACACACTCACACGCACGCACACGCACATACTGAAGTATGCACGCAAACCTGTGAGTGTGGAGGACCAGGTGAGCTGACACATTCCTACATGTCGACTGGTGTCTGCGCGTATCGCATAGATACCCAGGCCAGAGGATTAAGAGCAATGAAGCGAAATGTGGTCAAGCGTAAATATTTTTTTTTTTTTGAAAAATACCTCAATGAGTGACACATTGATGTGATATTGCTACTGCTGCAACAATAGCAAACGAACGCGCCAAGAAATGACGCCACATCGTGACTTGACACAAAACCACATGAACATCCATTGACTAGGGTTGCCATCTATATTTGCTGCTTTGGAATAGGCATATTAGACTGTAATGAACATCTTTTCCACGTCAACATCCAATACGACCAATAAGCGCTCCAGTCCCTCCGTTGTTGCACTAAGTGCCGTGATAATCATTTGCTCTTGCTATTGCGTGCATCCCTGCGCTATTAAGACGGACTTGTTTGTATTAAATTCATTTTGGTGCTGGGTCCGTAAGCATTGACCATTATTGCCTTCACCTTTTTGTAATAACACATCAATTGCAAAGGCACATGTTAAAACGACAAACGGCGACATACACGACACTTTCAAAAGTGTCGTTGTCATCAGCACCAGCAACAGCAATGGCAACAACAGCAGCAACGTTAACCAGCAACAACTTCACTAGCCACATATTATCTATGATGCCGTCTTTTGAGCCCTGCCAGCCAACCTTCTTCGTGTTCGCATAACTTTGGACGCGAATGTGTTGCTGCCTGATGATGAAGTTGATGATGATGATGGTCATGACGATGCATCCATATGAATGGCGTCACCAATATTGGCATCCTTTTGTGGCTGGGATTTGGATATCTTTGTGCACGCGAATGGTGCTGTATTTATGCCTCAGTGCTCGTAAATGATAAGTTTGGTAGTAACATTTATTGCTAACGTGTTCACTAACAGGCGCACATAGGAAAACGTTTGTCCTGCTATGCAATCAATCCCATTTCCTTTTGTCCCTACAATCAAAAGGCATGGGAACAAGTGACACCACGAACAAAAACGGAATGGTCCTACTGCAACCAACCTTTGCACATTACGTTTATTCTGACATTAGTAACTTGTCGTATAAATAAGGACGCTGGCTCTTCTATCCTAATTTTAACTTTACAGTCATATTCGCATTGACTCCCTTATGAAACGAGCTAGCAGCTGTTAGTCCAGTGAAATGTGACATGATTCTGGCTCATTCTAAAGAGACGAGAGCCGCAAATGTGTGCTAGCTCATGAGTTGGTACCTGTATTGACTCACAAGCAGACCTTTTTCGATAGCAATAGTAAATTTAAGCGCGCAGTTCATTACTCGAATGCCGAGACTTGTGCGTCCAGATCCGATCCATGAGCTGCTGCACTAGTCGTCTTAATTTAAATAATAGTCTCCAGTAGATAATAGTCTCCAGTCTTTCAGGAGTCATATATGTGACTCTCGGCACTTTTTGAAAGAGGCAAGAGCTAAAATATTCAATATTCAGATATTGACTTAATTCCAAATATTTCAAATTTTCAGTTGGAATTAAATTAAAGTTATTTTTTCCAAAACTTAAGGCATTTTGAACAATCGGGTCTGCTATCTTAGTCTCGAGCTAAGAACCAGACAAAGTCTAAATTAATGGCAGTTCCTGCAATATTTCTGTTGTCGACAAAGTCGTAGTTTCAATTTTCAAAAAGGTCGAAAAGCCTCAAATATCTTTTAGGACAAATTTCCACGAAAACGTTCAAATGTTTTGCGATGTGTTGTTTTCAGATGCATTTAAGAAGCACTTCACACCACAATACAACTGAGCAGGGTACACTGTGTTCGACCAGTCTAAATATGGACTTATCAATGCGTATGCTGCCCCCTTGTTTCTGGTGTGATTATGATTTTTGATCGATCTCGGGTTTCATTTATTTTTCTATTTTTTTTTCTTTATATTTGTCCGGACACCATAAGAATTCGCACAACGTCTTAGTGGTAACATTTTCAATATGCTGTGGAATGTGGCTCAAAAGCGATGAAAACTCGGCAAAAGAATCTCATTCCAATCTAGCATGAACTGGTGCGATTCTTCCTTTGAATTTCTTTATTTGAAGATACCAGCTCAGAGTTGCCGGAATGAGCCCCGAAAAAGAAGCTGACTCTGTGAATTTGCCAATAAATTATATTTTATGGGTTTATTGTTTCTGTTTGCGGAGATCATTTTGGAGCACCAATGTGGGAAAACGAAAAATACTAAAATTATTTCCATTCTCTGCTGCTTAAGCTAAAGCATTCACTCGGAAAGACGGGAGTGTTAAGGAAATATTTGTTTATATTGTTTCAAAATTATTTATTGATGCCCTTGTTAACTTTGATTACGTTATATGAATTTGGCTTGGCTAAGAAGGATGAAGCCGTGCGTGGTGTTGGAGCAAACAATCAGACAGGCACAGAAATATGATTTGATTGCTTGCCAGTCGAGAAAAGGATATGAGATTGGTATGTGTGTATTGGCGAATTTATTGCAATTTAAATTGGATTTAAAATGAGAAAAGCAAACGTCGAAACGCATTCGAGTGTTGGCTGGCCCATAGTCATTGCCTTCGTGGCAATGGTTAGTGGCAGTTGGCGCTGTGTTGTTCAACATTTTTGCCCTTTTTCAATTAAATTCTTAAAGCCAACAGGCATAAAGCGACTGACGACCAACCACATTTAACTCATGCTGACACATCCTTGCCAACTCATGCAACCAGCCAAGCAACAAAACCACCACCGCTGCATAATTCTAGGTGAGCTAAACAAAGCGTGTACCAGCGAGCCATCCAACCCGGCCAAGCAACGGTCGGCATCATCGCCATCGTCATCATTATTACCATCTCGCCTTCATATGGGGTACTGCCTCTGAGCGGAGTTCCTTATTCTTTTGCAAAATTTTAAATCAAATATTGGCGACATTCGTGGTGGAGCACCTTTCTTCGGTGCAACATTTCTAGATCCAGACACTCCATACACATGCAACTTGTCCGCCATCGAGGAATGCATGGATGGATGCCACGCTGAATTCTCTTTTGTTGAGACAACAGCAAACAACAATTCCAAGGTGATAAAATTTGTTGTGAATTTATTTGATTTTTTCATCTTATTTCATTTCATTTCCACTTTAATTCCACACTCTCAAGGAGACATCTGAAAATGAGTTGTGTAAATACCAGTCAGGAACCGTAGGAATAACCCAACGAACATAACGGCAGCAGAGTCAACACAACGTACAGCCATTTCGATGCAGAGCGGAAGTGAGTGCTACTCGTATGCCAGATTGTTGGGTGGGTTAGGTAGATTTTGCTGCATACAAATCAGCAAAAGCAAATTGAAGCGTTATTTATCTGCGTATCGATGCCTCAAGGCTACTGTAAGTGCAACATGTTCAGGTTCCTTTTATGCCTATCCATCCACACATACACACGAGAAAACTTATTCAGTTCATCATGCGTTGGCCACGAAACCGGGGAGTTTGCATAGCCCCAGACGTTGGGATGATATTCGCATTCGCGACTCAGGCATGCGGTGTGTATACGCGACTGGGGACGATGATGCCAACCATCATGTTGTTAGCGTGTTGGCATCTTGAAGTATTTGCCACTGAACAACATACAGCGTGTGAAGTCTCTGATCAAAAGTGACCATGGGCGCTGTGTTGTTATGGACACTCAACTACACAATATAGTGATACACTTGAGTGCAAAACTGAACTGAAAAATGACAATAGTTTGTTATTCTCAAACAATTTCATGCATCTTGTATGTAGAAGTATTACATAACCATTCTATCTTTGCGAATTGAAAAGTAATCTCTATTTAAAATATAGCGAAGGAAATGTTTCTCGAATCAAAATCTTACACTATGAAAGTGTATATATGTATATCCCGTGTATATATGTATATATTAAGTTGCACGGTTAATTGCATTCAATTGAACAATAAATTATAAAATCATTATGAACTTCATTCCTTAAAACAGGTCTATACACTTGGCTAGGCGCTTAAAATGTTATCAACTTCACTCTGCTGTAGCAACCAAGCGGCTAACGACAGCGCCCTCAGTTTTTGACAAACGTCGGTTATGTTATGTTGTTTTCAAGCTTACATCACGCCGCATGTCGTTACTGACATGGAATTCTTTGTATTTGATTTGAAAATAACATCGATTGTTAATGAGTTACGACATTTACGTGTTTGTATATCGAGCCATTACACGTTACAATGATACTGGTAGCATCAAAAGATACCATAGAGGTATACATACAAAAACGGTGGAATTCAATCGGCGAAAAATTTCAATGTGTCCGCTCGTAGCATGGGTCTCACATTAAGATATGCATTGAGATTGAAGCTCACCTGCGCAAAATTCGATTCATCTACCCAGGGCAAAGGTGTTAAAATACTTGCACGTAGGTGGCGGGGTTACAAATTTAGTATTTTTTGATGAGCAAATTTTTACCGTTCAGCAATATACACACGTTAAACAAACAAACCCCGATGATACTCTCCGCGGTGAGGATGACTACATCGAATAATAACGTATTTTTCTTAAAATATAAACTGTTTTAAAGATATACTGAAGTTTTTAAATGAAAAATCAAAATTAACTAAATTATGGCATTTTTTAATAGATAAGACTTAGAGTGCCGACCTCTGTAGTATCGTGGACGGTGTACCGACTCCACCCTGAATATTTGGATATATTAGAAATGCCGTCTGGTTTTCCCAAGTTTACTCAATGAAACTTTACAACAAACCATAATTAAGACTAATCTGTTACAAATGTATAAAAATTAGGAATAGTTTCCCGTTGTATCCATGAATTTCCATCCTACATTGATTTAATGAACAAATAATTGATAAAAAAGTTAGAAATTTAATGAAATTCCCAATGAAATTTTTGTCAATTTTTTTCTACTACATAAATTTTTCTCACTTTTGACAATTATAGAGACGTAGATAATGCTCATGGGCGTGTTAAAGGTACTTGCTTCTTATATACATATATATTATATCGACCTTTCCCGTTTCTCTAGAGAAAAACAGTGTCGCCTGTGATGTACAACATATTGACTTGATCCGTTCTCCAGTACTCTTTTTTGAGTATTTTTCAAAAAATACTTTTACAATTGAAAAAAATACATGATTTGAAATGATTTTTTCCATTGATGGACTAGGCGCTGCACTAAAACATCTTTATTGATTTTCTGTTGAAATTATAAGTGCATCATTTTGCCCAGAACTGTAAATTACACCGTCCACATTCATATTTATAACCCGATGTTGCAATCGTATGAAATTGTTGATTAAAATATAATTGAAAATCGAAAGGCTCTCCTTTTTTCAGGTTGTCTGTTTTTCTTGGACATTCTCCATTTGTATGCACATATTTTACCTAAAAACAAATTTGACATATTCATTAAAGTGTCGTGAAACTGAAATGGCTTAAAACGGATTACAACTAGACTCGAACACGTTCATATTTATAGCTGACTCTACTACAATCTTCGGTAACATCGAAACTTCTATTTGTCGGTGTCGTCATGCGTTCAAACGTTAAACGACTTTTAGCCAAATAACGTTTTTTAAGGGCCGTCATAAAATAAACATAATTTTCGTAAAACTTTTATAGGAATACCTTTGCTGCATCATTTAAAGTCCATAACAATTATTCAGTATTAACCCTTTATGGCAACACTTGGCCCACGGGCGTCTCTCGCCTCTACGCCTGACCTGTGTGTTTGCCAGCAAGCGACCGACTTGATTTGTAGCGACTTTATCCTCCCACTGTTGACAATTAGAACAAACACAAATTGTCTTAACTTGGTTTAAAATAAATTGAATTACCTGCTTTAGACATGATTTGATTTTATAATTTCTTCTCCTCATATGGCCAAAGCAAAACGGCAGACTTGAGAGCGTCACGTCACGTCATACGTTCAAAATGTTTGTACATAAAGTAGTAAGTTATCTACGGAGCCGCCACAGTACAGCCAAAACTTTGCATGTTGGAAAATTAACACATTTGGAAAATAAATTCAAAACAGAAGGGGAGGGGCGAAGGGAAAAGATCAAATGCGAGTACTCGAATTGCCGCCACCAGGGTCACTTTTTAATAATATTCACGTTCCCGTGTTAAAAATCGAGCAATGGCAGCAATTGCGCTCAGCGTTCAGCGCTCGACGTGCACTTAACGATAATGCGAGCAGCAACAGCAGCATGCACAGAAACAAATCACACAGGGATATTTGGAAAGAGTGGTTGGTGTCTTGTCAGGTTTGCTGGCGTGATCCGACTTGGCAGCGGACAGAGGTGGAATGATGGTTGTGATATGGTTGTAGAACTCATCACTTATTCCCTGCCAAGGAATGAACGCAAAAAGACGAGTTAATCGCACTAAATTACTTGGCAAGTACGTGATTGTATATCGCCGTCATCATCATCATCATCATCACATGTTTTGCACTCGCTCGCATTTGTTTATCAACCAAAGCCTTTTGTAGCATCGCACAGTGACTCCGACGCAATGCAGTCCAAAAAATGTTTCCGAATTTGTATCAAATTAAGATGGTTAATATCATTAATGAAAAAAGGTCGGATTATAATATTTTACTTGTACTACGTACTTTGAATAAACGAAAGGTCAATTCAAAACTTTAGTAATTCCAAGTTCGTTCTATCAATGTAAAACTAGTCAATGTAATCTTCTCTAAGATCAACATAATCAAATTGTTGTCAAGTATTAATGTTGTATGACCTCATCGTTGGAAGCCGCATATGGAGAATACTGAGAATGAGGGTGAAAAAATAATTTGATATACCTAAATGAAATGAGGTTTTCTTGTTTTGTGCCAAAATATTTATTTTATTACAGCATTTACTTTGTTTACGGCTAATGCCTATCGCATTGTCCCCGTATCTCATTGTTCAGTTATGAAGATTTGCGCTTTTTAATGCTGGATATTTCAAATTCTACCTATATAGATTATGAAATTAAAAATATTATACGAGTACGTAAATTATACATAATACCTAATGCCTAACTGTTGTCATGGCATATATGTAGAGAATCACAGAGCAGTTATTCAATATTTTGTTGCAACACTATCAAATCATTGATAATTTCCACAAACAGCATTCTTCAATGTGCTTTTGGTCGCCATTAAAAGCAAAAACTTTTGTATTTTTGGAAAGATCGGTGGAGCTGTTGGTTTTCTTTCTTAAATGCAAGTATGAAATAATGTCGAAATAAGAACATCGTATGTTTAAACAGAAACACGAACTCTTCGTTAAATATTTGCAAAAAAAATATTAAATAGCTAAATCTATCAAAGTCGTAGGTACCCTTTTGGTTAGTGGCCTTCGGGCAGTTACCAGAATTACAGGAAATTAAGTTCATCTGAACAAGTTCTTGTACATATTTCAGGATGAAACGTTGACTGGAAGATAGATTTACATCGCAGATCAAGGACAGTCAAAACATTTGATATTTCCTAGCGAATAAAGGGTGTGAAATGTCAATGGCGACCGAAACTCCTTGCAACACCCGCATATAAAAATTATGGATAAACCTTAGCGAATACAGGCTTATGTTCAATCCAACATAACTGATCCGATAATACTGCACAGTAAGCAAGTTGAAAAAAGAATGAAATTTAACATCGAATTTTCATAAAGTATTATAGAGAAATCCATATTTAGCTTTATTTAATCAAATCACTGATCACGATCGGTAAATGGTCACTGGTAAAGGTCACTGTCCCATCCAATGATCCTTGCAGATCAATTAATGAATAGATTGCACGGATATTTAGGTGTTCTTAGCAGCCAACATTTCCATCTATTCCCTCTTTGTCATTCGTTCGAATTTTCGAACATTTCATTACGATTTATCTATAAGAATATTTTCCAGTACACAAAATGACACGAGGATATATTGAAGCCGACTCTTTTATAGTATCTAAATTATCGCCGTACTTTAGTAACTTTAGTTCTGCGAAGGTTATTTTATTTGCCAAAGAAACCTACAAACAAGTCACTGTGCCCCCTCCGCTCTTGCTAACACGGCTAAGACGGCTATACTCAAGTTGATTATGCATATTTTCAACATTATTATGTTGTTAACTTTAGAGTTTGGATTTGTGTACTTTTATGGCATTGCTTGATTGTCATTTGAGTTTACATTTCAGAAAGGAAGTCAGTCGAAGGATGCGATGCTCTCCCTGCATTCGGGATCGACTGCAGCAAACAAGTGGTGGACATTCCTTTGGTACATGGAAATTCTTATTAAATTTACATTCTAACGTACTTCTTCATTTCGTTGGCTTAAACTTGTATATAAATTTAAATTGTTGTTAACTAAAAGCCATAGTATACCGAACCATACACCCCGTTACCCCGTTCTCCCGGAAACCATGGAGTGTCTTATGGCGAGGTTAAACGTGTTGTAAGAACATTTACAAATATTTCGTGAGTTAAGCAAAACTACAGTCAATATACAATATATTTTTGCTTGTTACCCAAAACAGAAAACCAAATCAGCCAGCAATATTTACGTAGCCAGTAACGACTTTCTGCTAACTCGGCTCATTTTGCTGAACGAAAACAATACAAAAAGTCAAGGTAAAAACCCTGAACTTGTTGGATAATTTATAAGAATATTCGGAAAGAACACCCGCGCTTTGTTGCTGTTGCTGTTGCCGTTCCCGTTGCTGGCGGTTATTGTCCGTATGTTGTTGGCTGTTGGCTGTTGGCTCTTGGCCAGGAATATAGATAGAACAGTATAATGTTACCTACCCCCAGAATCATTGTTACATGATCCTGATGCAATTGTGCGTAACAATTAAGTCGTGCCGTTTGGCCCAAAATGTTATCGTTTTGCAACGATGTTTTTGTTTCAGTTGATTAAACATCACGACGTCGAGGAGCTGGTGGAGGGAGGGAGGTGGTGGTGGTGCAGACGCTTATTGTGGAGGATCGAGCTGTAAATACAAATGGGGCAAGAATTCTTTGGCATTTCGCTTTGACAAGTGGGAGAGATCGAGTTGTGTGCCGCAGTGGTTAATCACGATTCCAAGTTTAAGGCATATTTGGGCAACATTTGGCGAAAAACGGTTTCATTGTTCTTCCAGGCCAATAAAAACTATCGGCAGCGTTCGGTGGACGGTATTGTATGTCTAAGCAGTTGCAGCAATGAATTTAGAACTTTGTGCTGGTGGTGCGGTTGTTGTTGCTGCTGGACGTTCAGTTGAAATGTTGTTGGATGTTGAATAATATTATTGCAAACACGTCGCGTTGATTTATTGTTAAATCGCGCATGAGTAATGGTGCAAAACTTGAGTACGACAATGAATGTCGCTTGTCGGTCGGATGGTTGGCCGGTCGTTGGGTACTCTTGCTGACGTTGTTCTTATTGTAGAAAAGAGCTTACTTGCAACAGCAGCCTTTAGAAGCCACGTCACTGCGGCATGACTAACTTGGCTCAAGTATGGCCAGCGTTCTTTCATACATTCTATCAATTGTTCTACTACACTCAGCTTGGAAAATGTTCTTGTACTGGCAGACCATAATACATAAATATTTGTTTTGTTCCATTGGGCCTTTTGTGGCATATACTTTGGTCTTGTTGCAAGCTTTTGTCGAAATGTTATTTATGCGGGCAATTTTTAAAATGGATTTATTGATTAAGACAATCCCCAATCCAATCCAATCCAAGCTCCAATCCCCAGTCCTTGTAGACTACTCCGTCGTTGGTGTTTGTGTTGTTGCTGCCGTCGCCCTTATCGATGTTACAGCAAGAGCAACAACAGACCAAAACAAATTATTTTCAAATTGTCATAAACTTTGGCTCAGAGACATTTGTCATTCCGCCAATACCGGTAATGTTGAGACACAGTAACACTTCCTTTGTCTTCCACTCAAAAGCGATGGATGCCATTTCCCAGTTTCATGGAGAGCGGCAGTTGTTGGTTGTTGGTGTTGTTGGTGCGGTTGTAATTGTATTTGTGTAATGAATGAAACCTTAACAAGTGACAACATGTCTGTTGTTTTTAATTAACCATTAATTATGTTCTAATTACTCACTGCCACAGTTGGAATATCCTTTTCCTTCCACAATTCGCTTGCTCGTAGATACCACAAAACCAGACACAATGACTACCACAGCCGACGAATCTGGGGAGGAATCGTGTCTGCTGTGTCTTTGTGGTTGTAATTAGGAACATTTCATAGTATGCTAATGGAATAATCAGCTCTAATGTATCTGTATCTGTGGAATTGCGCTATAGACAGACGGATACCACGCACCTATTCGACAATTAATAGAATCAGCTCTTAAGACATTCCTTTTTTCAGGAAGTAGACGGCTTTTGTTCCTCTGTTTCTGTTTATTTGCATGTCGAATATTTTCAGTTCGCTTTTTGCAACTCCCACTGTTGCAGTATAGATATTGCAGCAGTTGCAATGCAAACTGCATTCATAATGAGTTTCGGGTTTTTATTTTTTTGTTTTTGGCGGTTGCTTCTTTTTATTTCCCCAAACCTCCGACAATCAACCTACGCACCAGCAGAAGCTTTAAAGGTAATCGAGTGTATCATGCCTTGCGACTTCCCTCGACGCTTTGTCGCTGATCCTCTAAGCAGATTGCCATCTTAAAGGTTCGCAATGCCACAGTTTTTGCTATAAGTTTGTGGCAGTTGAATGTGTTCAGCGTCTCTGTTTAGGTTTCAGTTTACTTCTTGAGCTTAAGCAGCCATGATGGTCGTAATGCGTTCTGCCTCGTCTGGTTCATGAACCATTTATTCATATTCAAATGAATTCATAAAAGATGATATGATTCGTAAACGGCTCTCGAAGTTTTTAAATAGTTTGTATTAAATCGATAGGGAGGGTTATGTAAATAATAAGAAGATTTTATGACACGAAATTGAGTTATCCATCAATTATTGACCTATAGTGGATGAAATTGTTGCATTTATTCGATCATTCTGAAAACATATTTCGCAAATAAGTTTTCGGTGAACTCAAGCGTTCACTTTAAGTAATTAGAAATAGTAGAATAAGTTGATCATTAAATGCAATGGCGACCAGCGAATTCGGCTTTGGTGATTTTAGAAAAACTTGGTTTCTTGGGTAAGCTGCAGTCTTTGCTTCCGGTAACACGATATATAGATTTTATTTATACAATTATCATTCAGTACGGGGTGACACACCAATTGTGCTACAATAATAAATTCAAATAACTTGTTTTTATCAATGTATGGTATTTATTATTTTCATTGTATAGAAAATTCAATTTTATTCTATATAACTAATTGATTTTGCAGATGATAGACCGTAAATCAACCTCCGTGCTCACCCACACATATGCGACACCTGATCAGAAAATTATTTCTTGCGGGATCGCCTCAATTACTGTTTTAATGGGTTCTAATTCTGTCAAACTACTTGGTTTCGTTATGTAAACCTGTTGCTTGACATAACCCCTGCAAAAAAAAGTCTGGGGCAGTCAGGTCAGGTGACATTGAGGACCAGCGAAAAGTGGAGTTTCTGGATGTTAATTTGTTCGGGAATTTTCCTTGGAGCTCTGCCATAACCGGTCTAGTTATGTGTGCAGTCGCTCCATCTTGCTGGAAACTAATACTGTTAAAACGGATACGTCTTCGGTGCAGTTTTGTGTAAAAAAAATCCTTCAGTTACTGTTAGACCGTAGCACGATTCATGCGTCACCCTGTATCTGCGAATATTTTTTGAGATAATTATCTTTTTTAAGGTATAATATTGTATTTGATATTTTCTTCAATATCGTTTATGTTCAATAGATCTGATCCGAAAAAACTCTCTCTCAAAATTCACGTTTAACCTTTCAGTTACTTTGTGGGCATTCAGGGGTCATAGCAGATTATAACAAAAATAGTTTTGTTGATATCGCAGTACAGTATATGTGTAGAAAAGGAAATTTCGAGTTCGCCCTGTATGAGGACAAGTACATATCTTCTATCTATATCTATAAAAATCAATTGCTGTGCGTTAGTCTCCCTAAAGCTCGAGAACGGTTGGACCGATTTGGCTCATTTTGGTCTTAAATTATTGATAGAGTGTTCCGGAAGGTTTAAAAGGTTTTATTTGAAGTGATAGATGGCGTTGGAGATGAGATTTTTGCAATTATTTTTTTTCTACCACATTAACATTTTGAAGGCAAAACAACGTTTGCCGGGTCAGCTAGTTTGAAATAAAAATATAAATTTCATTAAATTTACATACATTGGAATTGGTCAGCAACGAAGAAACTAATACTCGTTTGCACAGAATATTTAGTTTTTTTGAATTTCAAAATATTATTCCTCTGTATGTGAAAAGTAAAAAGTACTTTTTTCAGCAGGAAGTTTGCTGTGTCCAAGAGCAGTGGCATTTTTGGTAGGTATTGTTTGATATTTTCCTATGCAATGACCCGGACTGCCACAGCGTCTGCAAATTATTCATTTTTATGCGTTTATAGCAACTTTTGGTTCACATAATTGGCTTACTGAATGCACATTTCGGTGTATCATCGAAATGTGTGAAATCAAATTTTCATTATTGGTCCAAATAGATCACATCCGACACGTAGTGATAAAATTCGACAGCGGTAGCTGAGGGCGTTTGGGATGGATTCGACGCTTTGGCTTTTCTTGTACTACAAAATTTAGCTCTTGTAAAAATGCAAACTGACCGTTCCAAATCGTCATCATTTCAATATCTGAGGGGCTCTTTAGGAAATTGACGTTAATCCATTGATTTCGACCAAACATTTTATCCAGTGAAGAAATTCATAAGGTTCCATTTACATACAGAAAAACAAGATTTTATGGGCTCGTGGTGTCATCATCCGGAAAATGAAACCGGATGGAATGTGACTGTGGCTGGCCTTTATTATTGCGCAATGATAACGGACCATTTATTATCTTAAATTGAAGCCAATAATCTCGCCGACATTTGATTCCAAGCAGAGTCGCGAAATTACATTACTCGCGACGAAATCACCGAAATTAGAAATCTTAAAATGAACGAAAATTAAAATCTTAGAATGGACAGTGTTAGACGCAGACTTTGTGCATTCATTCCCATTAATATAGTAAATTTGATTCTATATGGCAAAATTTTTATTTTTCTAAATGAATTTCTGAGTTGTTTTTGTTTTTTTCTGAAAAACTACAATACTTCTGCGAAAACTGGTAAAGCCTTTGAGATCATGTTCATCCATGTTATAAACCTAAATTCAGGAACCAGATAGGCAAACGTTAAAAATGGTGCCCTCTCCACCTGAAAGTGCATCATTTTATAGTTCAGAAAATTACATAGAAATATGATAGTTTACCATTTCCATTTAAAAAATATACATTTTAAGAACGGATGTTTACATTATTATTATTTCATTCCGCCCTAAAAAACTATTCGTCTATATAGAAACTGCGTACTTTTAGTTTTTGGAAGGATACGAATACGTTTAGACATATTTAAGTTTTATTTAAATTTCATCGCAAAGTCAACTAAAATGATAAAAGGGAAAGAACTGCCGATTTTGACGCAAATTTGCAACATTCTTGCATTCTTAGAAGGTGATAATTTCAGAAAAGAATACAAGACGCTGTCAAAGAGTAACGTATTTTCCTGAAACTATTACGAAACTGCATCTTTCGAGCAATGGTAGAATAAGTCTTAACCTTTTTGCCAGAAAAGAAAATACCGTTAGATTTCATCAAAAAACATAACTGGTGACGGGAACCCTCATATTTCTTTGAACGTAAAATAAATCTTTTGGTCGAGAATCCATACAGTGTTAACGCCGATGCTCTGTTACTGATGTCACATTGCATGTAAAAGGGAGTGATGGAAGTCACATTCCAGGAGAGAACAAATTTTGTATCATATTTGTTATCCTCTGGCTTTCCTGAATATAACAGCTACATTTTTCCCATATTTACACACATTCTCTGATTGACAATGAATTGTTGATATGATTGCCATAATATTATTATGCTTTTGCTTTTTTGTTGTTGCTGTACCTTACAGCGAATGAGATGCAATCACACGTAGAGAAAAAAAGTCGGGGAACGTGCAACATCAGTTTCCGCGAGCATCAATAATAACAATGACGGCAATGATGACAACAATGCCAGGCACCAACCGACATGCCATAGCAAAAACTTGGCATCATCTTCGTAAGTCCAACTTGCAATATCGAGTCGATCTGGAAATTGAACTTGTGCGAAGTGATAATGCAGAGCACGCAAAGAATAAAAGTCAATGTCGCACTGATCAAAGTGCGCGACGACGCTGAAAGACAAAAGCATTGCAGGGCAACGACAAGCGAAAAAAAAAACGCTGAACAGAGAAAATGAATGTGATGAGATGTTGAAGATGTGCAGATCGTTAAAATAATGCTGGGGCTGCCGCTTGAGAGGACGACGATGATCATGATCAAGAGATGATTACATGGCGGAGAAGCGAATCCCGGGCTCAGTGGAGTGTGTGTGATAAACATTCATTATTGTTGAAATTGAAATTGATTGCAATTATGGAGAAGGTGAGAAGTGTTGGCAGTTAATGCAGTTGCTACGGCAGTTACTGTTGATCATCATCATCATCGACGTTGTCAGTTGCTGTGAATGAGAATGATTAACGCTTGGGCCTGAGCAATTGTGTTAAATGGCAACACAGGTGCAAGGTTGCTTCACGAGGCCTTCGTAATCCAAAAAGTAGTAATCCTTTTATCTCTGGGGACATGTTATTACAGCTATTGTAACATCACTGGCCCAACCATCCATTGTTGTATCCATCCACATCTCTGCCGCCTCACACTTCACAGTGGAGCGAGCAGTGAGCAAGGGAGTGAGTGACTAACGAGCTGGCCGGAATTGAATTTCGCCTCAAAAAGCAAGGCCACTATGGCGGTTCTTTCTCCATCTGGAGATTTATGATGACGTTTTTTGGTTTAAAGCTTCTATTATGTCCATCACTGTGATCGATGATGATCTTGCGTCCAATACGCTTTTGTTGTTGTTTGCCCTTGCTGCAAGAGAATAATGAATGATTTGTCTTCATTTGTCAATTTTATTGTCCGACAATGGAATCCTTTTCACTGCCAATCTTCCATTCAGCCGAACAACGGCCACACTATATCAGACTGTGGAGGTGTGTGAACGACAAACATTTTCAAGGAAGCTCATAAACCTATCAAGAACTCAAGCATGTAAAAATGTTAATGACAAAATTACCTTTTGTCAGACACGCAGACGGGCCAAAAGGGGTAATACTTAACTAAAACGGCAGCAGTAAAACGGCAGGCAATGAGTAACAAGATTGTTATTCACATGACCTCTTCTTCATTTTTTACGATCTATAGAGCGGAAATAAAACAAGCACATGTCTGCTTGTCTAGTGGTTCATTTCTCTGTTAGACTCACCCGCGGGCGAAATTATTAAAAACAAACAATTTGACCCTTTACCTATGCCCAGGCAACCGAGCGACCTCAGTCGTTTACAAGTGTAAAATGACAGTTTCATTAAACATTAATCAAATTTTTTTTTATAGAGGCTCTCTCCACTACCAAACAAGAACACAACACAGTCGAGAAAAATGTAAGGAAAAATTACAACTATTTACAGCTGACAGCTCAGACAACCCCTGACTGTGGCTTCTTGCTCAGTGTCGGATGGGAATTGGTGCTGATGTTATTATAATTTTGGGTAATCGATCATTTTTTGGTAACTTTTGAGCGGACGCACACACAACACAACAAATTATGTAATTTTATAAATTATAATTCATTACATTTATAAATTCTACAAATGCATCGATCCGAAGGGATCACCCAGGTAGTAAGCAGGTTATAGACACTAAATATACATGAAGCTTGTCATTGTTAGGCTCGTACGATCATGATGAGCATGAGTGCAATTGATGATATGGCACAAAACGATTTCTAGGAACTTCAACGAATGTTACCTTGGTTTTGTCGGTAACATTTCTCATGAATCACCCATGTAAGACCGTACATCGAGGCCATATGAAGAAATTTTGTTAAGTAATAAACTGAAGCAGTAGTAGACTCTGGTCTGGGAAAAGAAAACTGCACAACATTCTATTGAAATGATCGGAAAACGACGACGAATTATGGAGTTTTTATCGCATGGTGTCCTTGCCTACAGTTAGCAAGGAGCGGCTACTGTTTGCTTAGTTTTTGCCATCCAAGCTCGGCTATTAGCGCAGTTATAAATGAACATCTTGTGTCCATTTACAAGGATCAAGGGCGGTGAATGTTTATCTCCACAGCAAAGGAAACAATGCAACATTAAACAAACGGTAATTCATTTGAGTTTAAAACCCGTCGAATGCAAAGGCCATGAGTATCATAAAATCTTAATTACAGGCGTTTGTAGTGTAGAACCTCTACAAATTAGTAAGCGAAACCAATCAGTACTAAACCAACAAACTCCCTGCTTGCCCAACCTAATCCTTCGCTGAACACTGAACACACATTTCAAATTAACACCTACAAAGTACGTCGTATGGCCATTTCAGCAGCGTCGATGGGTTATCAACTCATCAAAAAAACGTGATAAAAATGTGTAGAATCGCCAAGGAATGCAACAACAGTAAGCCAGAGGACGAACATCATAATTTAAGTGTGAAAAATTTCATCTTGCTTCAACGCTCTACCTCTACTCGCTGTTCCAAAAAAGTTGCGTGTTAGCGGCCGATGTTTTGCTGTATGTCGCTGACTAGGCTGACCATTGTTTGCAGCAAATTTACCATGAAATTTAGTTTAAATTTAGACTCACGTTTTGATATTAGAATCCAAATTTGTAAATAACACCATGCCGCTTCAATACCTTTTGATGAGATTCTCAACACACTCGAGCAATTATTTGCTTTGGAAAATCGTTACAAACATGATTTTTCTTCAATAAATGCGAAAGACCAACAACTGGGCCCAAGAATGGAGGTGCTAACCAAGAAATTTGAACAAATTAAATGAAACAGAGCATCATGAGTCGGATGTTTTGGGTTGCCGGTTGCACCCATCACCCGTCAATCAGCAGGTGTATTGTTTCCTTAATAAGTGCAATGTGAAAATGGGAAAATTAAACACCGCTGCTATGAAAAACAATAGACTTTTGATTAGAAAGAGGGGCGGACAGATGGATCTTAGTTACGTGAAATGATGCCTCAGGAACAGTTGATTTCAATTGCGTCGAGACTTATTTTTCACAAAAGAAGAAGAAACTTTAATTCGTTTTAGTTTTTTGAATAAAAGGAACTTTATTAAAGCGAAAGGCGGTTGCAGTGACGCTTTCGGTTGCATCGTTACCTTGTAATAAAATAACTGAGCACGATGCAGTTTGTTCCGATTGATTATGGCGCTCATAATCAGCAGTTCTAGTCCCAATGCCTGTCTGCTCTATTCCTTTGGTTGGTGCTCGTCTCGACGTGTTGAAGAACATTTCGAGTAGTCAACCAATCAACAAGTCTAGTAAAAGCTTCATAAACTAACTTTCGGAATCGTCATTACACATTAGGTCCTTCTCAGTGAGTTTAAAAATGCAATGAGTTTAAGCTCATTGAATGTGAAAAGCCCTTTCATATTCCAAGCATGAAGCACAATGTTGGCTATCAACGTTGCCAAAATCATGCAGCTTTACATGATCACAATGAATATATTTAGCTACATATATTTTGGCAAAATAATTCTTTTTTTACAAACTAATACTGAGTTTTTACAGCTGAAAACGAAATAGTATGCAAAATGTTCTCATCTATCATAAAGATTTTAGAAAGAGTTTTAATTTCAGTTATGAATTATTAATGAAATATTATTAATATTACTGAAACACATTGTTGAATATAATTACCTCTGCCCTTTTTAAATAATTACTCAATAAATTATGAATTGTTTTAGCAATGAATTAAAATGGAAATCATTTGAACAACTACAGCTATTATTTGAATAATTATTGGTAGATGGTGTAAAAGCCCACCTTACTCAACTAGGTGACAATCCAGCGGTGGTTGGTCACGGGCCTCTTTGCATTTCAACAATCATCAGAACCACGTCACAAGTCGCCCTCAGCTTTCAAATAAATACCAATTTAAGTCTCTCTTTTTCGTAGAAAGTATAAATTATCCATAAGTAAATTATATGTAGATACATAGTACGCATAGGAACTTAGATCTCCTGGTTTCCAACCCCCTCAATTGAGCTTAAGCTCCTCTCCCCCCGGATCGCTTATAGTGAATTGGAAGCAGAGTTCCAGAAGAAAAAAGGCATAACATTTTACACACATACATATAAAGTCAACATCGTCAAAGAATACCGAAAATGCAAAAGAAATGTTCTCATTTCTAGCAGCCATATGCAGGATAATTTTACATCCAGATATTTTCGGAAATGATTTGGTAAAGCGACTTAATTTGGATAGTGAACTTCAAAACTTGAAAATACGTTTATTATAATACTACTGAACAAAATAATATTATGGATTGTGGCACGTATTGCAATATTTTTTAAATAAATTTTGGATATCTAAATTCCAGAAGGATATATCGAATTATATGGACACTTTTTTGTAAGACCCAAACTTTGTTGCACAAATTCAGATATACTTAAACAGGTCTTATACTTGTGAGGTTATCCACAGATTTTATGTTTTTTTTTTTAATTTGGCGAATTCTTCGCAATAATTTCTTATTTTCGAGATTGTTAAATTTTTTGCGAATTTTCAAATATTTATTTTGGTAAAAAAATTCTTTGTTTGCCATACTTATGCCTAAAGTATTTAACGCACTCAAATTCAATATATGCTGTGGGTTGATCGACATCCTGTAGCTTCTGATTGAAATAGACAAACTTTCTTCGGGAAAAGTTAGAAACACGCAATAAAATAAAAAATAGTAAAATGTTTCGATGTCATTTTCGTGTTTAGGGGTCTGAAATATGGATATGAACAGAGTTTTTAACCTCTGGCCAAAATTGCTATCATCTACCGTAATTACTATATAATTTATTAGGATTGTTTGTGGAAGATTTTCAATTTTAATTCCAGCATGGCGTATGGACGATTTACAAGGACATTGGGAATCGGATTTGTATATAATTTCCACCGCAAAAAATCTTAATTCAAACTCAATTTCGTTTAAAGCCCATCTTAGTCTGATAATGAACTGAACTGTGGAGGAAATTGTATACAAATCCGATTCCCAACTATACGTGAGAAGGTTATGTTTCCAAAGAGTCACAAATCTGTATGCAAAAGGCTGAAAAATGTTAGTCGACATTTAGCTAGGTTTGGCATAAGTTTAGTAGTATATCCTTAAATTTTTCTCCAGCTTTTCATAGATGTGTTGTAAAATTTGAAATTCAGGAATGATTAATTAAAGTGTGGTAATTTTTTTTTTGTCTATTTATTATTTATGAATTACCTTAACTTATTAATTATTTGTATTAACTATCGAAATTGGACATTAACCCTTAACCGTTTAACGATTCCGCAAAGACTTTTGTCTCAACCAGTTATATGGCTTTACAAATATCATTAGATGCTGCTGTTAAATTGTTAATCAGCTGCATAGTAAATCTATTTTGTGGCGTCGTTAATAAATAAAATCCATATGGAAATGATTGAGAATAAATTGCGGCTTATTAACACACAAAAGAGTTAATTTTTCACGTTACAAAAAGGCGTTAATTGGAAAAGTTTATCATTTCATGTTAATCATTATTTATTTTTTCATAATCTCTCACATATATTGGCACAAATGCACATGTGCGTGTGTGTGTGTGTGTGGCTCGGTTAAAGCAAACATATCGACATTAACACATGTGCATTGGCCGGGTTTCCCCCCCAGCTGTGAACAAACGCATTTATAATGCACCGCATTGGCGCAGTGACAAATTCTAATACCAATCGAAAGCGTTTTGGGCAGGAGGCAGGGGAAAGATGAAGCTCTATCAAAAGGAAACATATATTGTACACACATTGTGGCCGTAGTGCCTGTTACATCCCGTGGTGAAAAAGAGAACAACAACTCAATGTGTGATCATGGTATTGGTGGCAGAAAAATCGGCCTAATCCTTTATACAGACATTAAATCGTGCTTAATCAGCAGTGGATTGTTTAAATTTTTCGAAAAATTACCTAGACGTTGGAGTCGAAGGGATTAGCAAATGTGAGTTGTTGGATTTTCTCTTCGAAAAGTGATAATGGCAGCATCTGTCGAATATAAAGTGGGGGTTTTTATTTATGAATGTTCTTGTTGGGAATAAATATTTTCTTTTCTTCTCTCTGAAATCTGGTTAAAAGATCTCAGATTTATTTTGTTTGACTGCCACTTTTTGAGAAATTCCCACACAATTGGTAAAACAAAAGACTTAAACAACAAACTGTAGTGTTGCATGTAATGTTGCATGGCTTCTTGTGTTTATGCATACTTATTCGCATCGTCTTGTACGATACATAAGGTGGACAGTTGGGAGATTATCGTTATCTCAATAATAATTATAAAAAATAATCCTATCTTGTCGAAATTTTTGAAAGGGAAAACAAGAATGTTGGCAAAACACATGACGGGACCCATCGACAACATTTCTCACACTGCTTATGATATTTTTTTCCTTTTTTCTTTTTCAATTTTATGGTGTTCACCGGCTTTGCACATGCAATGTTAGTTAATGACATCTGCTAGAATATGTAGAGTTGTGCTGCCCGACTAACAGGTAAAACCATTCAACTATGCACACAATATTCAATAGCCTTCTTCCCGCCACTTTCATTTAGATTTCTTGATTATATTTGTTCATGGCCCCGGTGGTGGTGGTGGTGGTGGTGGGAGACTAACTAATGTTGATTTTAAAAAATCATAGAAATAAATAAAACTAAACATTTCTGAGAAAACATTGAAACAATGTTGTAACTTAATAAGAAATTCAATATATTTTCTTTAATTTCATTTTAAAATATCTATAAAAATGTTGGTTTAATTTGAAATTTGGCTATGATCTCAAAGAAGCTCAAGTGATTTCTATCACATATTGGCGTCAATTAAATTTTTCAACAACACCGGTCAAACATAGGGGAAGAGGGAGGGAGAGAGAGAGAGAGAGCTACAGATGAGGAGATTAGATTTCGTTGGATTTTGCCTGTTTACCACGAACTTAAGAACTCATTAACTTGTAGTTTTATTTTCATGTGATTAACAATCGATAGAACCACAACACTCCGAAACATATCATCATCTCTTCCTCTACCAAAAAGATCAAACAACAATAACAACCAAATGAAATTCGTGTGAAACGCGTTTATATCGGCCTCGTTTCTAGTTTCGTTGGTACCCAACCAATAGCTCTGCCTCTACATCTTCAACTTCTCATCCCCTCCCCTATTCGAAACTATCTAAGACTAAGGCAACAGCAACAATAAGAACAACCTTTCTATTCAATCTATAGAAAAACGTGATGAAATTTCTTTCTTAAACTCCGCATGTTAGTGATGGTGATGGTGGCGGTGATGCTGTTGCTGATGTCTAATACTGCTGCCGGCGAAGACTCCGCCGTTGAAAGAGCGGATGGATGAGTATTGGCCGTGGCCAAGTGTTACAATACAGGTTGTTAGAGTAGAAGAGTACCGTACCGTAAATGTAACCTTTAAACAGCGTATACTCGTATGTAAGTGCGTTCAAGACCTTTTCTTTATCATACAATTCTATGGTTTGATGTTGATTTGATTATACATTTTTACTTTAACATTTGTGTTTTCGTTTTTGTCGTTTTTTTTTTTTTTTTTGTATCTTTCTGAAATTTATTACAGTCATTGTTTTCTCTAAAAATTAAATTTTTATTGATAGCTCTTGTAGTGTTTTTATAACTATACATACTTGTTGTTTCCATACGATTTTTTGTTGCTTCTCCAAATTATATCGAATTGAGTTTGAGATCATCTCAATGGATTGGCCGGCAGGTAGAAATTCTGAAAAAGAATTGCAACAAGATTAGATATTTAATCAATAAATGTAACATTTGTTTGTAAATAAAACCCTCTTGAGGAGAAAGAAAAACATTGAACATCAAAATCCCATAAAAACATTTAACGAGGGTATATTAAACGACAAAGTGACATATGGTTTCATTTAGACCAACTCCAATATGGAAGAAAAGATTAACTTGAAACGCTGGCCTGTGTTATCTCCAAATCCATAAAGTACGAGTAGTTTTCGGACTGCGAAACGAACCTAATCACAGCAGACACTTGTTTTAATTTATTTATTATTTTTTTTTTTTAACCCACACCTCATTGGACTCTCGCTCAGGAGGAAATCGGAGCCACCATCACCACCAGGGCTACCTTCACTTCAACCGTCGGTATGTCGATTCGGGGTAATGGCAGATAAATCTCTTGTATGACTTTACCAAAAATTACTTAGGTGTTTGGAGTTGGAGAGTAGGTTTTTGCTCAGCTATGGCAAATTGCTCATATTTCATTTACATAGTGCTCTTACATGTACTCCGGCATCTTTTGGCCATTGTCCGTCGGTCGTTTTGTCTTGTGTTCGTTGTCGTCGTCACCTCATCCATGTCGAAGACATTCACTTGCTTCTCTTTACCTGTAGTTGTCGTTGTTGTAAATATTGTTATTAATAATACAGCAAACGTTGGCAATATTACTTTTTAACTTGGTCGCAATTTATACGACAGCTTGTTAACGAGTTTTACAATGTTTGCTGGAGTTGCTGGAGTTTCCTTTCAATCCGATCGTACGTAGTTTCTATTGGATTTCTGCTAGCATTTTCATAGTAAATTGTAGAGAATAAATGTTCTCATATATAAACATCAATGCATATGTGGGAATGTGAGAACGCAACTGCCAGAGGTTAATGGCTAATTATATTTAATAAGTCAAATGATTTTTAGGCAAATTGTAGGTCAATTGATGTTAAAATCGGGTGTAAAATTTAAAGTTAACTACTGCTATAGATGCACTGCTAAATTATATTTTTATATTCCTAATATACTATAACGACTGCGTAGAAAGTCTCCAATGTGGCAACATTGTTGTGCTTAATCAGAGATGCCACATCAAAATAGTGAGTGAATGAAAAATTCTATATTTCCATAATGGTAACAACAATACAGATCAGTCAAAAGTATACAAAATATGGACACGAGCCCGAGATTGCCATATTTAAATAAATGTTATTTTTAAAGGTGCAAGAAAACCCCACAGGCTTCAAATTATTGACCTCAACCGATAAATTTAAAAACGGGCAGATGACAGCAAAGATTGAGAAATCACACCAATTATCGATAAAGGCATAAATAATTCACCAGCTGCCAAAATGATATCAGAATAGCAGTATCACAGCGTAAGAGCAATAAAAACTGCGAGTGCTAACGCCTTGCCAAACCGCCAAACCAATGGCGAGTAGCCACTGATCTGCATACATCAGCGCCCACGAGGTTTAACTCAACGAAAGCACATCCGATGATTGGTATTTAAGCATATGTGTCCTGTATTCAATAAAGTATGGATACAAATTATCACGGTTTCAATACGATGTATGATCTATGACATGTGAAAGATTTAAGTCTATTTTGTCGGAACTAATTGGTCCTTGTCAGCTCTGCTTTAAACCTGACAAATGCACAATAGGTCAGATATACTATGACAAATCTTACAGAAAATATAGCTTTTCGTCGATTATAGAGGGGCCTTTGGTAATCTGAAAAGGCAAAAATGTAGGTGGTCATGGTCTAGTCTAGTACTCCTGTGCTTAGTCGCGCCTTGTAGAACACCACTAACACCAAGTCTTTACTAAAGATAGGCAGAAATCTTACTGAGCAATTTTAGTTGTATAAATCACAACTTGGTAGTAGCTTTGCTATGTGCTTTGCTACGCAGCTCCAACCGGTGAGTTTGGCCGGTAGCATGGGGATGAGAAGGCCCCGGGACTGAGTTCCCGCCTGATTATTTGGTGTTGGACTCCTAGTGGGAGCATCACGCGGGTTGTGGTTGATACCAAAATCGCTGGTAGAGACTTTGTGCTCGAATGTGGAGTTGCATTGCAACCGGGTGCTACAGACCCATAGAGTAGCAGAGGTGGTAAGATAGGCCTCACCTCCGCCATACTCAATTTGGTATCTCCTGGCTGCGAGGAATGGGTTGACAACATGCGGTAGTACAAAAATTGTCAGCCCCTTTTCCTGGATAGCCCAAGTTTTACTTGGCTATCCCAGGGGGGCGTTGTAATATGCCCAGTGTGTCGTACACCGTGGGTAAAGCCTTCACGGCAAGACTCACGTTAAACCCTCATGTGGACTTCTAAGCAATTTTACAGCATATAAAGGTTTGGGCTACCGTGTGTTATCTTCAACATACTTTTAGTTTTTTATTATTTATCTCAACTTTGAGAATTTTTGGAAGATCGATGTTTTTTAGCTACGGAATTAAACAATCTGTTATAAAATTTTATACCCAAAATCCAACGTTGATAAAACGGACGAGTTTTAGTTGAATAGCTGATTACCAATTAGAATTTTAACGACGACAAATAAAACAAATATCAGTTAAAGACAATGAATAAAGCAAATGAAGCAAAACATTTTACAGAAGTTGTGTTCGTTCGTTAAACACCCGTATCCTCATTCTGGCCTCTGTCATTGTTGAATGTTGAAATAAAACTATTAGCTTTTATAAAATAAACAAATTGTGTTTATCCTTCTACGCCTATATTTATACCATTGACCGTTTTTTCGGTTACGAGTCTATATTCAAAATTCTGAGCGGTGATAGTGAACCTACTGTTTTGACCCTTTCATTCAGCAAAACCTGTTCGCAGCTGCTGCGTCCTTTCAATCCAGGATTGCATACGTAATTGCATTACAAAATGTATCTCTATGAAACAAGAACAGAAATAAAAATATGTCTGCAAATATGTCTACTTTGTGATCGGCTCCTTAGATTAGTTTCTTGTGTGAACATTGTTTCCTTACGATATTCGTTATATATCTAACTGTAACTGGCTATTTTTGACTTTATTCTGGCAACTCATCTCGGTATCCACGTTTATAGAAGTCATTTGCAAGTATTTTAACATTTTGCGTAAAAGCTGAACCAAAAATAATCAATTGAGTTTTGAAGATAATATTTTTTGTATCATGTTCCTGTGGTTTGCAATACACTATAAATCATTGGCACAATAAGATTTGAATCATTTTCCATAAAAAAATTATCACCATAAACATTTTGCGGTTGAATTTTTGACGTTTTCGATAATGGCTATGTTAGCGAGTTTTCGGTCTGTATCCTGACTATAAATGCCCGCCAATCTCAACAAATCTATAAATATAAGTGCATTGTGATATACGCTCAATATGTTTCCAAGGATATGGAAGTCCGTTAATGTTTTAGCACAGACCCCATGCAAATGTAATATAAATTGTTCGGTAATATGTGTAGATTATTTCACCGTATATGGATACAAACAACTGAACAGAATTAATGCATTTGTGTCGGGGCTATGCTTAAACTCTGTCCTATTTCTTCACAGTAAGGATACATTAACATTTCGACACAAACCAGTGCATAAATGCAAACAGGATATGGGCTGAATGCATTTAAAAATAGCCGTAGTAAAATCCATTTGGAAGAATTATCGTTATCGCTTCAGAATTATGGACACTAATTAATAAAATGTCCAAAATATTACTTTTTGCCAACTGTGTAATGTAATTGAAATTTAGTTGCAAAAGTAAATGAATTATCATTGTTGTCTGTACACAATGCAAAGCATTTTCGAACATGAATAATAAATTAAAAAATTAAAAAAAATATCAATGTTATCTCTTTTGTAATGTAATGAAAAATTTAGATCAACTATACTATTAAAAACAAATTTAAATAAAATTATTTCATAAAAAAAGTCCCATAGCTGCGACCAAAATCCAATATGTTACTTCGATTGAGCACTATTCTCGAGCAGCAGTTCAAGAAGTTATTCATCCTGTCCAATATTTCGTTATTACTTACGCTATCTAATAACAACTTTCCCTAGTTTTGTGTCCAAACAAAATCTTCATATCGCAATTAGGAATTGTCGCCGGCTGAGATGGTTCCCAGCTGAGATGGTCGTGGTAGCTCTAAATCTCTAGTCCTTACTCAATTTACACGTCAGAATCGCATTTAGATAATGCATTCCTGTCTGCCTACGTCCATTGTCATAATTATATTTGTGAAGAAATTTCACAATATTCTTACTGAAATAATTTACAATCAGCGAACTAAAGGAGAATTAAAGATTTTATTGGTAAATTCAAGCATGAGAGATCATGAGTGTTAAAAATCTGAAGTTAACAAAAAGCGGAGAATTGTTCAGTCAAATCAAATAGAATCTGCTGAATGACTGAGAAAAATACGCTGACTTCTAAAACGATTAATTTCCCAAATTTTGTTGAAGTACGTTCTGCACTCTGTTGAGAAGAAACTAAACAAGACAATATATCAAAATGGGCTATTTATAAATCACTGTGCCACAGTGCTGCATTATTTAGCACCCAACGTTTACCATGAAAAATGATCGTGAATGTCGTTGCTTACACGTAACACTGAGGAAGAGCAGCTGAGCTCGAAACATCAACGATTAATTATTCAATTTGACAGAAGTATTCTGAGCTGGAGTGGCGAGGAAGATCCTTAAGACGAACGCACGAACGAATCAAACCTTTGTATAATTGAGAGGATCAACACCAGTAAAATAATGACGATAATGATCATCAACGAAATCATTTTGTTCCCTGGTCCAACAAGGGAAACTAAAGTGCCTGGCAAGATATTAATGATATTAATTATCGTAATGAAATGAAACCTACCAGACCTGAGATGAAATGAAATGAAGCTCCTCGAAGAATGTTCTTCGAAACGAAAAAATGTGCACAATGTTAAGGAACGTTTAATGTGATCCTGGGGATAAATGGCACATTATTGTTGACTTAAAGAACTCGATAATCTCGTTAACAATAAGTATTATCATGTCATGCCTAGTTTGACAGACAAGCGCATCAGAACTGTGCAGAGTGGACGCATCAAACGTTGATTGCTTATTTATGCACATATTTAACAATTTCTAAGGAATATTCATAAACTCACAAACGCAAAGACCACGTATTCAGGCTAACAAGTTATATTCCTGCAATTGAATCAAATGTATCCAAAGTCCATCAATCCGCATGTAGTCAAACACACCGACACATATACTAAAATAGTTGTTTGTCCGCCTATAGATTCGTATAATGTTGTAGAAGCTCATTTCATATCGATTTGCTACAAATGCATAAAACGGATGAGTTTTGGATAATATGTAAACATACACAAACACGCAAGCAAACACACGTAATGCTTCTGCAATATCCCAGCAGAAATATTTGCAGGGCCTGCAAAAATGTGGCCTTCTGACAGTTTCTTATTCCCTCTAAAAACACTCAATACAGATCTTACTTGGTTTCTCTCTGAAGACTAAGCGTTTCTCTTTTAAAGCAATGAGGATTGCGCTAATGTATCCTCAAGAGCTGATACAATCTTCTCAAAGATTCTACTCACTTCTAAAAGATTAGATACTTATCTCGTGCTTCTTTCTGGTTTCTCTTTATAAGGCGCCGTAGATTGTGCCTTTCTCAACAAAGCCACCGAAGAGATCCCTTTATTCTCTTCTAAGAAAAACACTACGCTTTTTTTCTCGCTTTTGTAGGAAATCTCCATAAGTCATTGATAAATGCTCTTACGTACTTCCACCTTCCTTTTCATAGAGGGCATGTAAGCAGTCATTTTTATATCCTTCTAACGCATCGGTTGCCTCGTTTCTGCTAGGCAGAGAGACGTGGATTTCGATCAGGACCTTTCAGTCGTAGTCTGGGATATTTGAGACGTAAACATTTTGTCCATTCCCTCTTTAAATTAATAATTTTGTTTGTATGAACAAATGAGGTTAAAATTGACTAAAACAAACTGTGTGTGAGACATTAACGAATTTTTTATTTCAATGAATAGGGAAGGATCCTCCCGTGTGACATTGCTCAAATGGGCGCCTCTGCTAAGCTGGATGGCGCGCATTCGAGGGGCCCAATTTTCGATGACTCTAAAATGTAGACTATATTGAATTTGCCGCTTATTGGCAGATGCTTTGCGACTAAAAGAAGCCCACACAAGAGAAGATCTAAGGTAGTTAAATCGCATGATATCCTTAGTTGCCGGTCTACTTTTAACTGCTCCAGAACCTAGTCAGCGGACATGGACACGGCCGTTGTCTTTTATCTCCTGGATTAGTTGGCGAAAAATTCTGTCTGCAATGTCGTTTTCGACAGTGGTAAAGTGTTGTTATTTACATGTATAGTCTGTCTTCATTGTCAACGAAATATAACAGGGTCTGCTGAATTCTATCCTCCCTATTAGAAACGCTTTTATTTGACCAGTGCATCAAATTTTAACCTAATTTGTTTCAGAATGTTTTATTGTGCGGTCATCTCCATAGTTACTGACAATTATTTCATGATTCAAACGTTTCTTCAAGTCTATTTAAAAATAAGTATTTACGCTTGAAGTAATTTTATAGTTACATTTTTCAGCCTGTTTCAATTCATGTAACGGAAAAACAAATTTTTCACTCTCCCGATTATGAAACAAAAATATTCGTAAAATTTCAACATTTGATTCAGTCATTTTGGTGTTTCGAAAAGCGCCAACAATTTCAAAAGTATTAGCTTTATCAATGCTGGTTAGTACTGCTCCAGAAGGGATCAACGCATGACATAAAACCGGATAAATGTCATGGCACATATATTAAATAGATACATTTCATTTTCCTTCGCATAAGAAAGATTTCTATCTTGGGATCTATCGTGGGAAGCAAAGAATAAATGTGTGACGACGGAGGTTTTCTCAAGGAAGGAAGTCGAAGAGGCAAAGAAGTCAAAACAAGATTTTTCTTATCGCGTATATGGTGAAGATTTTGCAGTTTTCGTCGTTGGGTGAATTTCGTTATCCGTAGCGGAATTTTTCAAAATTTTAGTATGAATGAAATCACTTCAAGTAAATCTGTTAGTGTTTATGAACTTACAAGTAATTCAACCTGTTTAAACGGTCAGCGTTTAATAATTTCAAAATAAATTACTTGATACTTAATTTGTACTTCGCATCATAGCGAGTAGTCATTTTCTTCCCTCATGTCGAATTTTATATTAAAATTACATATTATAACGTGAACATAACATCAGTTGTTTATCAATTTTTTCACAAGCTCTATATGGTAAGGTATAATCTCCTTTGGGGTTTAATCTCTGGTTTTCTCTTCCTACCTAAGTCCTAATACAATTTCTCGTTGTACGAGAGATTGTGAGAATCTAGGGCTATTCCCAATTTCTACAGTTACTGCGCTACCTCAAACAGGTGAAATTTGCCTTTACCAGAGATACAGTCTGCATCATAACAACCACAACTTAGCTAAAGATCGATTGAAATCCACCATCGAACTCTCTCCAAACCCAGATACCAATCGACCCTTTCCCCCTTATTACAAACGCTAACGTTTGTTCACTCCCACTATTTCTTTCTACACATTTATTTTGGATGTTATCTTTTAGGCATTCAATCTCATCCTTTAGGGAAATCTGCATTTTCATGCCTGTAATAATACCTTCATTCATGGACTTTCAATGAACCATTCAGTCCTGCTGGTCTTCCGCAGCAGGCCTCCTATGAGAAGGTACTATGGATACTTCCGCCCTCCTACTATTTTGTGCGTTATTTATTTATTCTTTTCAGAAAGAGGAACGCGGCTGGGTTGTCTACCAACTACTAATGCAGGCCTGGTAGCAGGCCTTCCAAGTCGTGCATTTTCCCGTTGAAATCATTTGCATATGAACTTATTAATGTGTGCATCTCTACCTGCATCTGGGTGCGTTAGTATACGTAAGTGATTAATTCATAAGTACTTTATAACACTCCAGTGTTTAGTCGACAAAATTGAATTGAAATGGCAATTATGACACAAATCATTTACGTTTCCATACCCCGTTTCAGAGATTGACAGAGGGATGCACAAAGCTCGATGAATTTGTGGATGGAAGCATGATTTGATGTTATGGTAGACGTTGCCATGGAGTTTTTAGTAAATCTAAATAATAACATTATAATATCATTTGATACGTATCACAATGATTTGAATTATCATCATCATTATCGTCGTCATCGTCAATGCATTTAAGGCAAAATGTGTAGAAATGTCTATAATGTAATACGAGTATGTCCTTTGTTAACTATTTCACATTATCGAAGTTTAAATGCACTATTAAAAATTCCAATGTTAGAAATTTACACTAGAAGATTAACAGTATACGTGTGGAGCATTCGAGAATATTGATTGGTGTGATAATCATTTTGATACAAAGTTCAAAGAAAATGTTTTGAATAATGTAAGTGATTTTTCGTTCATAAAAGACTCCTGAGTCTGTCATTATTGTTGGCATTGATTTGAAAATATTATCCATATTCGAAAACCTTATGATCCGATTGTACCAAAATTCATACAATATACATATACTCTCGGAGAAACAAGTTATGCAATCGAGGTTTATCAATAGCTTGTCGAAATGCTTTGCTGGATTACCAAGAATCAGGTTTCTTGTTTTTCGGTTTTTCTTTGTTTTTTCATTTTTCAAAATGTACTTTGATAGAGAAATTACATCCTTCTTTGCTCTTAAAATGCGCAACCGATTGCCAGTCCATATTTACAAAGCATGTTCCTTATTTTGTCATCTGTGCTGCGACATGTATTGTGGCCACCTCGATATCTATCTAAACAGTCCAAGCAAAATTTCTAATACAATTTTCATGTTTAGACGCTTAAACGATAATAAAAAAAATTCTATTGGTAAATGCTGTTACTGGTGCCTAAAAATTATTCCATTTCGCCGGTCGGAATATGTCCGTATGTGCCATAATTAAGCCGTCTACTTGGTGACATTTAGTTTTTTAGGCAGCACAATCTGGTACTTTAAAGGGAAATCATAAAGTTCAGAAGATATTTATAAAATAATACACTTATTTGGTATTATTTCATCTGTATTTGATAGAGCAACACATCTTCAATCTTGTTCCAAGTTACGCACCAAACAATACAATTTCAAAGGATTTTGACGCACACCCGATTTAACTCACAACCAATAAAGTTCATTCTTTGATCAACTAGATCAACCAGAGTTCAAAATCAGGTCGTCCTTTGATGATAACGTACTCCAGCAGACAAAAAAAAACGCATTCCAAATAGATCCACCCTATCGCTTAAATAATAATAAACATTCATAATTTCATATTGAGTGTGATCAATTGATTTCATTGAAGCCGACAGAAAGCTTGTATGGATCCAACGTCTGGTTCATATGAAATCAAACTCCTTTTGTAGCTGATTTACAGACTTTTTAGACGATATTTATTATCTCAATTCAGGAGCAATTCAGGCAGTTTAAACTTTAGCATCAACTGCGGATACCGGCCAGCCAATGCTGCTGCCACATGCAGTACGTTCATCATCAATACCAAATGATGGCAATGTTGCCTTTGTAGTTTGGCATCAGTGTTCGATGTCGATCATCATTGATCATTGATCTTGTCTTTGATCATCCATGAAAGAAGAGCCTCAAAGCAGAAATCATATTCTCTTCATCTTTTTGTTCCCCGGTTGGTCGGCAATCGCAGTTGCAAGTTTTTTCATCCACCTTGACTGTTTTTGTGTTGCACACACAGTTGCTTAAAGGCTTCTTAAATGTTTTATAAATGCTCTGCCCCGCGGGATTTCTTGTTGACATTGTGATCAACGAGATTGCAAGCGACATCTGATATGATCACTTGTCGCTTTTTTCTTCTCAGAGTTCTTAAAACCAAACGATTAGACGTAATGTTGCAGTCAGTCCGTCACGTCGGCTGTTGCCTTGCGCTCCTCCGTCCGTTCGGTCATCCCTTGGTTGTGGGTCTGTTCACGCGTGTTGTTGTTTTGCTGTTGGCAGTGCAGAATTTTGACACAGATTTGTAACAAAAAGCTCACTGGAGAATGGACAACATCGGCTGCAACAAAATCCTCCTTATTTGGATGCTTACGTTCGGGGTTTCTCTCCGTCGACAAAGTTCGGGCGCTTGAGTCGCTGTTACGGCCATTTGAGGATCGACAGCTTTGTTAATGTTTCGAGGATTTGTTGCATGTTACTCATATGAGTACGAGCAATTGTTTGATTTTGTTGAAATGTTTTGCGATGATGTTTTGTTGAAATTGTTTAATGATTTCTTGCGTCGACGTTTTTCTGAGTTTTAATTTCTTTCTTGAGAGTGGCGTCTGTGTACTCTGGAAAACCGTTGTTTCACTTCGGTACGCAATTGCCAATTCTTTGATTGCTTTCTGTGTCTTGTTGCTGTTGCAATTGAAGTTTCCTCTCGAATTTTATCTCCTTTTCCTTCCCAAGGCGGCTTTAGTCACTAACTCCATCGGACATCAGGGGCACCGTCAGCCAATTGCGCACTATCGTAGTAGTACGACATGTTTTCCTTAGGTCCATGTTTTGTAATCGTTAACCATCATGTTGTTGGTGCTACTGTTCTTTGTTTTTGCCAGAGATGTTGCAGTTCCGCTGCAGTCGTTGTCATTGCTGATGCTGTTATGTTGTTCTTCAACTGACAATTGTTGCTGTTGCCGTTTGCTAGCAATTTATGTAGTTGTGTAATTAAAACAAATACAACGTTGAAAAAAAGCGTACTTGGTGAAGTTTTTGTCGCAGCCTAGAGAGTTCCGATTCTGTTGCCGATGTTGCTGTTTCATGTAGCTTGACTAAATGACATTGACGTCTTCTGTGTACGACATCAAATAAACTGAGCGATTGCTGCTTCACTTGTGGCAGACGTTTGACTTTAAGTCGATCCGACAAAGCTTGTTATGACATGATTTGATTTATGCTTTCATCATTATCAACACAGCTAACCTTTTTTAGCCGATCTCTCAACAGTTTTTGTTGTCGCCAGTAGGTGGCCTCTTGGCTGATAACATTATCATATTAAATAAATTAACAATTATCACCAGATCGTTTCAGAACTTGTCTGGACGATCTCTAGAGAAGAGCTTGTTAAACTTTTAGCTGCGCCTTTCGCTGCCATACTGCAGTTGGTTGATCCTGACAAATTGGTTTTCCACAATTTTCCATTTAATATTTTAACACATTGTTTTCCCCGCTAGCCAGCAACTGTTGTTGGCGTGGATGCCACCTCTTCGTGATTTTCGTCTATTCCTTTAACGACTTATTGAAAAGAAAATGGAATGAAATGGAAGAAAGAGTAAGGAAAACGATGCGTAAAACCAAAATGTGAACAAGGTATGGAAACCCACTCAAATATTGACGCTACTCTGCGCTCCACTGCAATTATAATTGGAATTGAAACATGTTTAACAAGATCTAAATAAATATTATTATGCGCAGCGAGCAAAGGCGCGGCGGCGTTAAACACATCACCAGATATCCACTCGGGCCTTTCGAATAAGCGCTCGTATGTAGTCCACAAACACACAAGTCCACTGTTCGGAGCAGCAGACACTCAAGCACTCAGCCAGCCGTTAAGTATATAAGTTTGTATTTACACTCGCCAGATATGGACGAAGCAGCAGCCGCTCGAGAGCCTCACATAACATGAACGTAAACAAGAAGCAACATGAACGTACAACATGATAGCAACAGCAAATACGACAACATATAAACATATTTTCACGGCTGCGTTAAGGTGGAAAGGAGAGTAACCGTCAGTATGTCCACTACCCAAATGGTGTTGCCACCTGTAAAGTTGCAATTATACTTCGTGATCTGGTGCTCACACTCGGTACGGTGATCAACAAAGATATGTGGCATTAGAAACTGGGAGTCAGCTACCGATAAGAGAATAGATTCAACTGAACAAACTTGAAACAGGGCCCATCAACAAACAACTCTCCAACTTTCTCCACGTCTTAGACCAAAAATACTATTCCCAAATGGCGTTTAGGAGAAAACTAATTTTTGGCAAAACTTTTTTGGTACAAATTTAACAATCTCCTCCTCAAAATTAACAATCTCCTAATGAGAGAAAAAGAAAAGAGTAACTTAATAGTGATGCCATAAAATTTGGAGACAGCGGTTATGCAACATAGCAGAAGAATAGGGCAGGAAATTGATCAAAAAGACCAGGTTAAACGGGAGATACGCAAGAATAGAGACTTAAACAAATCTTGTAGTTCCAAATAACCCAATCGATAACGAACGTAAGGTCGGCCTGCTACATTATTATTACATAAAGTGACGCGTGTAGCAAATTGCAGATACCGATATTAATGAAAATGTAACTCCAGTGACTCGAGATCCATTTAGATATCGTAGGTTTATTTTATTTTCAGACATATCCCATTTATGAAGTTTTTAAATGCACGTTCTTGAAATTTTAACGTTCTGAAGTCTTTGGGATAGGATCTGTGAACATTTTGATGAAAATTAAAAGTACGAACGCGATATTTGAAAAGTAAAACAATTTTACAAAAAAAAAACTATGTTTGAAAATAAGACAACAGGTTTTTCTTCTTCTTCTTTAAAATATTAGGAGAAAGCTTTCATATACATTGGGGGTTTTTCCAAAAAACTTGAAGACAAACAGATCCAAATGCTGTAGAGGTAATTGCATCATCACAGTAGCGAAAATATGTGACTTGAGCCAACATTTTTATATACCTTCCATGCAAGCTTATGTTTCATGTTAGCTTCTTCCTGATTAAGGAATGTTGTTGCCCCCCAATTTTATCAAAACGTATTGAATATTGAATTGGTCTTAAAGCAATGTTGCGATGTTGAATAAAGATGACTATACAATAATCTAATTTGCAAAACAATTGCCCGGTTGTCTTCCAGACACGATAGCTGTTGTAAAGCTCAATGAAACGTCAATCTTGGCGCAACTTTATACAATAGTCTGGTGTCGAAAATGGGCGAAACTAACCGCTGCTAGTACTTCCCATACAAATTAACTGGAATTCAATCTTTTTTCTCTGCATTTTTATATCGATGGGTTGCAGTAACCTAAATCTAAATCTTTGTTTTAGAGAGATCGGCCGAATTTAAAAAAAAAGAACTGGCCTTTTAAGCACTCCTACCCTTTATTCGTAAATTCTTATTTTTTCATCTTGCACTACTTTCAGTGAAGATTTGTACACATCAAGCGTTTGGCGAACTTAGCTTCGCAAATGAAAACAGATTACATTGCGCGACTTTTGTATACCTCTAACAAAATATGAATGTTGTTTCTGTAATATCAACTACAGCAATGTGAAATTTTTTTCCTATTACTTTATAAAACTTGGCGAAAATTTTGAAGAATTCGACGATTTAGATTGTTTAGCTAATTTTTGACTGCACTGTCACGTTCTTTTGGTGAGCTCCCATACAAATCAACCTATTTAGCAAAAATGTTTCCTCGATAATTTTTAAGTAAAAATAATTTTGTTGCTCCTTTCATTTTGCGATAATTCTGAGCAATAACGTTGTGGCACCCCTCTTGCTAGCATCGGCATTTGCAATGAAAGTCCGAGGGAATACATTTTTTAAAACTTCAAGGTGAAATTCAACGTACCTTTTTTGCGGTACAGTTTTGTCCAAAATTTTCTTCCGGTAAATTATACGTCTTTACTTAAATTACCCGATGGCCACACAGTGGGGATAAAAAAAATACGAGAAAGTATTATGCCACTACTTAACAGTTTGACCGATTTTTTTTACTTCTGGTAGAACCAGAACCGCACAGTGCGGTTCCAAAATATTGTTCCTCAGATTTGCGCCATCGGTTAGCACTTGAAAAGATTGCAAAAAGCGTACTTATACGTCCCGGTTATCTCTTATAGCTTGGGAGATACGCGAATTGAGATATATTATTTTACGTTTTTTCCCCTAAGTTTTGCAGCTTTTTGCCAATTGTGAAGTAGAAGTGCGGAAAAAATTTTCACAATTTGTGAAAAATATCGTTTTTTGGAGCAATTTTGGGAAAAGTACAATCACTCTTTTTTTGCGGAAAAGTTATTCAGAAATGTTGTATAACATCTTTGTATTATTCTAAAGGTTAACAATTTAGAACACTTTAAAGCCTAAATTGTCTTTCTAGATGTTACGAGGGCGACTACAGCTTGCTCCAAAACAAACAAATCAACTTTACAAAGGACAAATTAAAAAAATGCACAACTTATATTTCAATTGTTTAAATAATAAATGTGCCAAGTTTGGTCTTCCACTGTCCATAAACAACGAAGAGATAAAGTAATTTGTCAAGAAAATCAATTTTTGGTCATTTTTGGAGTTTGTGCAGAAATTGTGGGATTCTTTTGAGGAATAGTTGAAAATGTTTTATAGTGTTATATTGTCTACAACTAGACCATATTATAGTCGAATTTTTATTGCACTAAATGCATAAATAAATATTTTATTGCCCTTCCTATTTTTTTTTTAGAAATTTCATTTTAATAACCCTTGAAAAATTTGTATATGTCCTGAATGACCTGTTTTCTTGAAATGTTTTATTCTGCACCCAAACACCTTTTTAGCGGTATCACTTCTCACTTTTATTATTTGTATAATAATATCGGCTGTGCTTACACCTGCAGTACTAAGTCTCCGAAAAGTACTTCACTTTCCCAACACTTCAGAAACGTCTGTGTAACATTTAATCAAAATCGATAAAACCGCTAAGGAGTGGCATAAGTCTTTCACGTTTTTTTTTTGGTTACCCCCACTGCGTGCCGCATGACTGTTACCCGGTGTTAGTATCGATATAATTACATTCCTTTATTGAACGGCGTTCACCTCGATATGGTGACGAACACTTCCAGTGGTCTAAAAAACGACAAGTTTATTAAAAATTTCTCAGTTTCACATTAAGCTGGGTGGTGTTCCTTTCAGTGAATCTGAAAATAGAATGGGTGTAAGCTCACTGACTGTGGGAATCTTTCCCATATTGCATACATGGGATGGAAAAGAATTCTTCTTTTATGACCATTGACACTACTCTTTAGTTTCTTAATTAAATAAAACCAAATGTTTTGTAGAAAAATTTCGTGAGACTTAAATTTGTTGATCGCAAAAGTCAGGAATATGTGTGAAAACATCTTGAATTGGAAAGCAACTTTACCGCAAACGATATTTGGAAAATCTTCCAAAATGACGGATTTCACACAAGTTTATTACAAACCACGGAATAAATTAACATCAAGAAATGATTATAAATGTCCTAAAATACCCATTAAGGGCCTTATTTATCAACCATATTTAAACCTTCAGTACATTACTATGAATAAGATTTTTAGAATATAAAACGTTCTCGAAGGTTTATTTATAAAAAAAGAAGGAATATGGTGCAATATCGAAATAATTACGCATAAAAATCAACATTTTGAGAGTCGTCTTTAAAACCGTTTAGGTAATAAAAGACTAAATCCAGAGGCGAAATATTTTGTAAAAAATATAGTATGACCAAAATAGTGGATTTGATGCCATACGTGCAAAGCATATCTCTACACTTGTCATTTTATTTTCTGCCAGTCCATTTTTGTTTGAAAATTCTCCAACAAGTTGTATATGATTTAGACAATGTCTTTTCGATTCCGTCTTCGATTCATAACTGTTCTGTTATTTGTAAAACACTGCCGATTTTGCAAAACATTTGCCGATTGCTTGGAATTATTCTTTTGCCTTAATTGGGGTTGCATAATTCGTTATACTTTTGCAAAATAGCGTAGACAAAGCTTTGTTATTATATATATTCCGCTTCCCAAATTATTTCCTTTAACAAACATTTCCGAAATGCACCTCCTGATATTTTTCTAATGGCGCATTTATGGAGCGGATGATGACTTCACTCTTATCTGAAATGTCGTGTGTTGTGACCTTTGCCTTTGTAGCGTTGGATCAGAATGCAGCAATTTCTTATCGATATAATTTGCATAGATTTGTATTTTTCTCTTCTTATTGACGGATATTATATCCCGTTTACAGATCCTGTACGGTCTTTGAAATTAGTTTGAAAACAATAAAATGTCGCTGAGTAAAATATGCGGTCACTTCCACCTTGTTTCATTATTTATTAATTTGTCGGAAAACTCCGACTACATGTTATATGATTTTCCTATTTTCATGTTCATCAAAACACTTTAAATAAAGACCAGCGTGCGGTTGTAGTCTTTGTTGTATCTTAGCTGGAAATTTTTTGCCGAATATTGACTTAACACTAACCTATCCAATCTGACTTGTGTGACTTGGGTGTTTCATTTATTTGACTCTAACCAAAGAGAATGGGTATATATTTCAAAATTGACCACACTTTGTAAATTTGGAAAAATCATCCAAAATAATACAGAAATATGGCAACATTGACTACTACAATTAAAGGTAATAATGATATTAAGAATGCACATTTTAGAGAAAGAGACTAAGGGAATTTACATTAAAAGGAACGGAACTTGAACTCCACAGAAGTGAAATGAATAACAACTTTAAATGGAAACGAAAATGCAAATTTATATGTTCTAAAAGATATCGTCACTTTCAACATTTGCGAAAATGTATCACGTGCGCTTGATAATGAGTGCGGCGCGCTGCCGTAGTTCAATTTAATCCTAAAGACGGACTCGCAGACAGAAGTCTAGTTGCAACTCTTTGCACTGGGACTAGAAATCTTAATAGGAGCAGGTTTTAGCTGCAATTAAAACATGATGCGGCACGATTACCTTTATAATAAAAACAAAATTAATTATACAAAGTGTCAGGTGGACAGATAACAGTGGCTGACCATTGATGGAGCAGAACAACTTAAACGAAATGACATCATTTCGGAGCTGGTGTAGGGGAGAGCTTAGTGATAACATGAAATGGGTCAGCAACATAGCTGTTATTCATCGTGTGATTAGCACATCTCGTATTCGTGCAATTTCTAAAGAAAACGAGCAAAAGAAGTAATTATTTAAACAAAAGGCATATTCTCTTCACGGTAGCATTTGTCACGATTGCCGTCGTTGCAGTCTGCATTCGTTCCAGTCGGCTGTATATTCAAGACATTCCCAAGAATGTCAACAATACCAGAATTGCAAGATTCAAATTTCAATGCATTCATAGATTTATTGATAAATAATTGTTTTCATCATTGTGGAAGTTGCTGTGCAAAAAAAAAAAAAAAAAAAATTGGAGTTTCATGTAAGATTTGAAGTTTCCTTTGTCTTAGCGCAAATCATTTCACAAAAGGCAGATTCCGATCCAATCATAATGTTAATGTAGAAGTATTGTAATTGAATTTCTCTCCTCAGAGGATTAGGATAGGGAAATTGAAGCAGCCCACTGAATGATGCAACCTGAGATGATGTGACATGTGGAATTCATAGTAGATTTCTCAAGAGATTTGTAACTTCCTCTTTATCCTCAACTGACAATGAACAATGGATTTCGACACAGAAAAGGAATTTCGTTCCCCAGATGGATTAGCTCGATAAAGCAGAGAAGAGGAAGAAGCAACAAAATGCAAACAATTGCCAAAAATATTGATCTACATTTGCAGCTACCTGTGGAGGAGCAAGCGGCACAACACAGTTTCGGCAAGAATTCACTTTTTTGTGGAAATTGTAGTTGAGCAATTTATTTCATTCCTTGTTGGCATCACCACCCCTGGTTCTCTGGTTTCATAACATCACCTGTCGTTAAACGAATGTTTTTCTGATAAAATAACCTGACGATGTTATGAAATGTCTGCAATACGTAGAGTATCGTTACGTTACACAATCGTCGAACTCACGCTGCCGACCTGGGAAATGTCTACGGTGGATTGGAGGGGGAAAATCGTAAAAATGCATTTATCGATGAAGCATGAAAGTAAACAAACCGTAGAGAAACGCATAACGTAAATTGCAAAAGAAAGCGAACGAAAAACGCTTAGAATTCAATATTGAATGAGACAATAATAACAAAATAACACACAATTGCATTGTGAATCCCACAGATGAACTCAAACTATGCGCTGCAACAGCGAACTAGCGCATTATGTTGCCATGGTCACCGACATTGAATTTCTCTTTTTTCTTTTTTATAATGGAAAATCTCAAATAATCGAAATGACTGTGGGAGAGTTGTAAGTGTGGTGCTTTCACAAATGCCTCTTCTCCTTTTGCGTTGCCTTTAAGTTATTTGTGCGGTTTGTTGCTTTTCTTAGAGTTGTGGTAAGAATATACTACCCGAACCATATGATGTTGAAACCATATTAAATGCATTTGAAAAGCAATGAACACAAAGCACACGAATTGAGTTAAAGAGAAATGACCACAAATAAGAGAACATTTAAGAGAGTTTATCACTAGCACTTAATCAATTTGAAACCAGTTTTGTAGCGAACATTATCTTGGCATATCTCTCCCTCTCTCTTTCACACCAAACAAAATAAATACGCCGTATAAACATGAATTAAGCAAGAGAGAAGTATCTGAAATATCTATCAGATAATCGTGTCTGAGTTCGAAGACAACCATTCTTCCAAGAAAAGTTTCATTATTACCAATTCCAGTATTACAAATGGTCTTCTCCTTTCCCAGACCGAAGATACAGTTATATTTAATTTCAGTTTTTCTCATTCAAAAAGATAATCTGTAAGCTGCATCTTCCTCTGTATATGTACGAGTATATTAATATTTTAATTAATAACTTGTTCAAAACTCTTTACAAACTCTTTCAATCCCTTCTTTTGCTAACACAAGCCCATGTCCACATGAATGGCATTTATAAATATTATGGTGTAGATGGTGCTTTGTGCGAGCAGAAAACATATACGAGTACATTCAATGCACCACCACTAAGTTACATTATGGTCGAAATGTCTCTTTGAAACACATCTCTCTCTCTCACACAAAACATATTCACATTGCACTCAAACCCACCAAACCGGTCTTGCTAGTGTCAATGCCTCGATGCACCAAAGGTTTCCATCATTCGCATTTGAATGTTGCCTAACCAGACCAACAGACAGGCAGACGGACATATGAGGTACACATAAGTATGTATTTCTTTCACTATAATCTACCACATACCTCATACATTCACGCTCTTGGCTCTGATCCAAGCAAAAAAAAAAAACTCCTCAAGTTCATTGAGTACTCACGGAGAAACCACTCAAATTGTCTGTGTATGAGAGCTTCTCTGTGCTCACGACGCTGATCTGCATGCAACACTCACTGCACGAAATTAATCACACAATTCCTTAGAGGACTGATAGATTCATTTTGAGAAATCAGTTACTGAGAAGATATCGAGTAGATCGCACGTCCGAAAATTACGAACGGAGAAAAGGTTTCTGTTCTCTAGAAATTTAAATAATTTACTTAACAAAATAAGATCTACATTTAAAATACAACTACGATATTTAGTGTATTAAGCAAATATCAAAATATTTACTCAAGAATACGAAAGAAACAAATAAACATAAGATTTCGTTCGTTGGCTACCACAATTTGGATTACGGTTTCGGGCTCCGCTCTTCTTACCCGTCAAGTTAAAAGCAAAGCATTATGAACGCTCTAGTTAAGAGAAAAGTGTATGAATCAGTGTAATTTGATAACTAGTTTTCCAAACAAATGGCAAAACAAAAATGAAGCATTCAAAAGAACTGAAATCATAATTGGAGTTAAGTGTTACAACCACAACGTCAGTAAAATTCACATTCATCTTATTTTAAACGCTAACAAAAAGAGTAGCGGAAAGCAGTCATCAACATCACTTGGCGTCATAATCCAACAAACGTTCCTCAGTATGGCACTTATATCGAAAACCATTTTATCGGTGCTTATCTCATTCATCATCCCGGTCCTCGGTGCGGCATTGAGCAAAACGGTTTTGTATCAAGCGCCGGACGAATGTCGTTGGTCCGGTTCTAATGAAAACGACATCACTTTGGTGTGCCATCTGCGCACTATCAATTCGGAGCTCGAGAATACAAATTTCAGTGTCATACAACCGCAAAATACAATCCGCTTACGGCTCGAGTGCAACGACGCGTTGTTCTTCCAGTCCACGCTAAGTCCAGATAGTTTCCGCTCGCTCGTCGAATTGCGGGCGCTGACAATAGAATACTGCAAATTGGGCAACCTCACAGACGGATCTTTCCGGGGTTTACAAGACTTGCGCAATCTAACCATACGCACACACAACGGCGACTGGTCGACAATGTCTTTGGATATTTCGCCCACAAGTTTCAGTGAGTTCCGCCAGCTGGATCGCCTAGATTTAAGTCTCAACAACATTTGGCTTATTCCCGATGGTATGATCTGTCCACTCAAAGTATTGAAACATCTCAACATCTCACACAATGAGATCCAGGATATCGGCAACTTCCACTTCAGCTCTTCTCTCAGTACACGTAAATCACGCATTTGCGGCTCGTCTATAAACAGCATTGATCTGAGTCACAACAAAATCGCCAATTTGCCATCGGCCATTTTCTCCGGATTGGGCCGCCTGGCCAATCTGAATTTGGCCCGCAATGGCATGAACTTCATCGCTGATCGTGCTTTCGAAGGCTTGGTATCTCTGCAAATTGTGAATCTGTCAGAAAATCGACTGACATCGTTGCCACCAGAATTGTTCTCGGAGGCGAAATTCGTTAAGGAAATATATTTGAAGAACAACAGCATAAATGTTTTGGCCCCTGGTTTGTTTAGCGAGTTATCGGATTTGCTGGTTCTCGATATGTCCGCAAATGAGCTCAACTCTCAATGGGTCAATTCGGCCACGTTCCTCGGCCTTAAACGTCTAATTCTTTTAGATCTATCAGCCAACAAAATCAGCAAACTTGAGGCCAACATCTTCCGTTCACTTACCAGTCTCGAAGAGCTAAAATTGGCGGAGAACTACATTGACCACATCCCCGATGGAGTCTTCGCAGATTTGACTAACTTGCATACATTGACGCTGTCGCACAATCGCATCTCTACAATTGGCCCAAATTCATTTCGTGGATTGTTCGGTATATTAGTACTCAGCCTTGAACACAACCGCATTTCCAAGATCGACTCTCAAGCATTCAGAAACTTTTCTAGCATCCAAGACTTGCACCTGAATGCCAATAAACTTCAAATTGTACCCGATGCTCTCTCCTACGTGCCGCTGCTTAAGACACTGGACTTGGGCGACAACTTAATTACGAGCATTGAAAACACGTCTATAACCGCTATGGAGAACTTGTTCGGCCTGCGCCTCACCGAAAATGCCATCGACTACGTTAGGCGTGGTGTGTTTGATCGCATGACTTCATTGCATATACTAAATTTGTCCAGCAACAAAATTAAAGGCATTGAAGCCGGCACTTTGCATCGAAACATTCAGCTGCAAGCCATTCGCTTAGATAACAATCATTTGAAGAACATAGCGGGGCTTTTCACTGACTTGCCAAATTTGGTGTGGCTGAATATATCAGACAATCGTCTGGAAAAATTTGACTACTCACACATTCCCACTGGTTTGCAATGGCTAGATGTTCGCGCCAATCGCATAGCCCAGCTGGGTAACTATTTTGAAATAGAGAATGAGCTCAGTCTGACTACTTTCGATGCCAGCTCCAATTTGTTGAGTGAAATTACCGCCGGGTCCATTCCCAACAGTATTGAAGTATTGTACCTGAATGATAACCTCATTAGCAAAATCCAGCCATACACGTTTTTCAAGAAGCCTAACCTAACCAGAGTTGATCTTATTCGAAACAAACTGACTACGCTCGAACCAAACGCTTTGCGCCTCTCTCCTATTCCAGAAGACCGCGACATTCCTGAGTTTTTCATTGGCCATAATCCCTTCCAGTGCGATTGTAATCTGGACTGGTTGCAAAAGGTTAATTCTGAAACCCGCACGCAGCCCAAATTAATGGACTTAGATCAAATCTACTGCAAATTGTCCTACGCACGCGGAAAGACTCATGTGCCTCTGATCGACGCCAAATCTAGTGATTTTTTGTGCAAGTACGAGACTCACTGCTTTGCTTTGTGCCACTGCTGCGATTTCTATGCCTGCGATTGCAAAATGGAGTGTCCCGATCGCTGTGCTTGCTACCACGACCAGTCATGGACGTCCAACGTGGTTGACTGCTCGCGTTCAGGCTACGATCGTGAATTGCCATCGCACATACCCATGGATTCAACCCAGCTGTATTTGGATGGTAACAATTTCAAAGAATTGTCAAGTCACGCCTTTATAGGCCGCAAACGCTTGAAGGTCTTGCATTTGAACCACTCTCGCATTGAGGTTGTACACAATCGAACCTTCTACGGTCTACTAGAGTTGGAGGTGCTGCAGCTAAATCACAATAACATGCGTCATTTAAATGGCAACGAATTCCAAGGCCTCGACAACCTGCAAGAACTGTATCTCCAACACAACTCTATTGCCACGATTGACTCGCTGACTTTTACACATCTCTACCACTTGAAAATCCTGCGTTTAGATCACAACCTGATCACTGAATATGCCGTATGGAATTTTTTGCCTCCTTATCTCAATGAATTGCGTTTAACTGGTAATCCTTGGACATGCAACTGCGGCTTTGTGGACAAGTTTCGTGACTATATCAACCGGCACGAATCTGTGCAAGACAAACCCAAGTTGCGATGCTCCGCATTGGCAGGCAGCAATGGCACCGTGGGCATCAATACCACAGCCCTCACCCAGCAACCTATTGAGCAATTTGCCCTCTACCTCAGTCCGGAAGTTCTCAAAGACACCACTATACGCTATTTGGTTTGTGGTGGAGTGCAACAGCAGCATTTATTAGGTGCAACTGGCGCCAACGTTGACAACACCGATAATATCATCGTCAATGGCAACATGACCTCCACCAAGATGATTCTCTCCCAGCCGCCCATGCATGACTACGTGCCTATTTTAGTGGCTATTTTAACTGGCTTTGTCTTCGTCATCATCTGCACTATGTTAGTGTTCATCTTCAGGCAGGAAATGCGAGTGTGGTGCCACTCACGATTCGGCGTTCGCCTCTTCTATAACGGCAACAAAGATATGGATAAAAATGAACGCGAAAAGCTCTTCGATGCATTTATCTCCTACAGCTCCAAGGATGAGGCATTTGTCACGGAGGAGTTGGCACCCTTGTTGGAACAAGGTGATACCCGCTACAAACTCTGCCTGCAAAGTCGCGATTTCCCCGTTGGTGGCTACATGTCTGATGCCATTGTCCAAGCCATTGACACATCCCGTAGAACGATTATGATTCTCTCCGAAAATTTTATTAAGTCGGAATGGTGCCGGTTCGAGTTCAAATCGGCCCATCAGTCCGTTTTGCGTGATAGACGACGACGTCTAATCGTTATTGTACTGGGCGAGGTTCCTCAGAAGGATCTCGACCCCGATTTGCGCTTGTACTTGAAGACCAACACCTTCTTGCAGTGGGGCGACAAATTGTTCTGGGAAAAGCTACGCTTCGCTCTGCCCGATGTACCCAACAACCAACGACGGCCCCACGGTGTCGGGGGCCATTGTACAGGTGTCGGCGTTCATATGCCCATTGCACCTCATCACCACCACATGCAGACGCACCACCTGCATCACATGCATCCTCAAGCCCAACTTCAACAACACCACCTGCAACACGCTAGTTTCCGATCACAGATGCATCACAACATCAACGGCAGTAGGCAGAACCATAACCGAAACAACACCAATCCACCGCAACAGTCCACAGTACTGATGGCTCCTCCCTGCCAGAATATGCCACCCCAACAGCAGCAGCCGCTGCCTTTGCCGCCAACTGCTCAAAGCAGCATTCAACACCAGAGCCTGCCATTGCCACCCTGCCCCAGTCCTCGAAGTGCTACAACGCAGTCATCAATAGGAGGTACTTCTACGAATTCGGGTAGATCTGTAGCGGTACATATATAAGTTTGGGTATGTAAGACCGTATGTTAGTGTGATAGGCCCGAACGCAGAGGTAACACTATTTTAGCCAGATTTGGGAATTGTAACAAAAAAAGTAAAACGTTTGCCCACAAAACCTTTCTAAAATTCCTTCCGTGACATTGATTTTTTGTAGTCGCCATTTCATTTCTTTGGGGATGGATTATTTTGGTCCAAGTCAATCATTTTAAATGACCATTTCAGAATTTGAGCCTCGTTAAAACAAGAGGTTTTTATTCACGTTTTTATGACAGCGGCAGCAAACTTACCTGAAAGAATATGTAAGAACGCAGAAGGAGAGACGAAACGAAATAAAACCAAAAAAACTCGTTAATGGGGAAGGGAAAACCTATTACAATAACAGGCTGATAAACATGGGACCAAACAAACGATGAAGACAACCGGGTAAAACTGCTTCAACGGCATACATTTGGACACAGACGGGCGAACGGACTCACAGGCGAATTAACAGGAACAAACAAGGTAGATAAATTATGGGGGTAATGAAGGAGATGGTAAAGCAAGTGGAGAACAAGACACGAAGGGAAGTCGGCAACGTAGTCAGTCATAAAGAAACTTTTGGCACTTTTCGTAGTGCCACCACGGCCAACAAGAGCAACAACAAGCGTGGCCAACGAGCCAAGATGCAAATGAGCTGCTGCTGCTTTTTGCCGCTGCTGCCATCGCCGTTGCCTTTTTTACAATAGTTCGACGTGCATTTTGGTGTGCTTGTTGCGCTTTGCGGTGAAATCATTGAGCTCGAAACGCGTTTCTTACTTGGTAGTGGACGTAGTTATTGTGGGTTCCCTTTTCCTCCTTGTAATGATTCACAAAATTGATGTTGCATGCAACAGTGATAAAGCGCCAACCATCCAACCAAGAACGTTGGGAAAGAGAAAGAGGATGCAGCAAGCAAAACAAAAACCGGCAAAATACTCAATCCCCAGACATATTATGCACAACACATCACGATCTTCTTTCCAACTACATGCCACACAGTCGCTCTTAGCCCAGACAGACACAGAAGCGCAATTTCAGGCGTACATTCTAAGCGACGAACAGACAGACACTTTGCTAAAAACCTGACGTCTTGGCGGTCACTAAACGGACCATACTGCATTTTTACTTCCACGGAAATATAAATACAACGGCACCGAAATGGAAATGAAAGAAGAAATGAGGACAACAATGTCGCAGCACCCAAAAACTATCTGAATACGTTACAACAACGAAAATAGATTTCATTTCTTTTGGGGCTAAATTCTATGTAACCAACAAATGGCAAAAGAAAACCGTATTTTTTACCTAATAACAAATTGCTACATTTGTTGCACGGTCATGCGGCCAATAGCCGCAGCCAGTAGAAAGGCAAGAGGCGCAAATTGTAGACATTTTCAAACAAAATGCTTTCTAAACGTTTATTTGTTACGCTCCCTACACTGTTCCCTTCCTATGGTTGCTATAGGAGAACTGGGAAAGGAGTACTTTGGCAAAATAGTTCCAATTGTGTTGGCCTTTGAAACAAATCGAATTGAAGACATTCCAAGAATCTTAAGGGCTAATTTTGTAAATAGACAAAGAGAAATTGAGGAAGAGTATCTAATTAAAGTGTTGAACAAATAATTGTTATTTTTCAAAATCAATGAAAAAATGTGATATAAATGTTAAATGTAAGTTGTAACTGTTAAGAATTATAAAAACCCATTTAAGTAGGCATGAACCTCTTTAACCAGGTAAATCCCTCGTTTCATAAGTTTTGTATATGCGGCCGATATTAACCCATTAACGAATTAGCTACTAAGTTTCTACCCACCCCTCTAAAGCTACCTTTCAAATCGAGATATCGAAAATGTAAATAAACGAACAGTCGACAAATCGCCACTAGATGGTACTTAACTCCTCCAGATACCAAACCCCAGCCACCATCGTGATCACCTCCGATTGAAACTGAACAAGCAGCCATATTTTGTCTATATCGTATTGTACTGTACCACTTAAACGCTATTTTTCGTATCGTATTGAGATTTTGTCTCTAATCTTAAAGTATTTCTATATGAATATATAGTGACTGATTATGTTTATAAGCAACTAACTAGTTTTGTAAATATATGTATAATTTTCTCCCTTGTCCCCCACCCAACCCCTTGCCCACGCGCAACAATTTAATCATAAAGGAATTGTATTAATTTATTATTTGTATTAATTTGTTTTTATTTGTAATACTTGGTAACCATAGTCATTAAGTAGTATTAATTTTAAAATTTCTAATTATTTACAAGCAAACTCCATTATAGTCCTACACGGGAGGTCACGAATGAAAGAAATGAAAAACGAATGTTACGCAATAAAAAGACAATAATAAAAACTCAAAACAAATATTGAAAATATGAAAACAAAATTCGTTAAGTCTTATTATTCTTAAATTCCAATTAAATTGGAAAGGGCAGTGCCTCGTTTTCCATCTCTATCGGTCTCTGTGCGTTGTAGGACGATGAACGTTTCTGACGCCAAAGGATGATTAATGCCCAGAACGAATGCTTGGCCGTGTATAATTAATTGGCTTTGATCTTACTTTGCCTCATCGAAACCATTCCTAGAAATGATGTCGCCTCATTTGTCGTTAGATTAGAACAATGATTATCAATTTTGAAGGTCTCCCATGAAGAGCGTGTCCAGACATAAAGCGGGAGACGTGTACGAGAGATGGTGCAGGTACACCTGCTGCGGTTGCTTGAAATACAGGTAGGCATACGAGTATATGCTGCAATTGTAAGGGCCATAAATTCCAGCTGTCTTTGGTTTGTTCGAAATAACTATACTACGAATCAAGGTTGATTCCACCGGCAGTTGCAAAGGATAATACGCGGTTTTCCTTTTGTAATTGATAACAAGAAGTTTGGCAGATCTACATAATTCACCAATGACATCGCCGTTACAAAATACCTCGACATTTAGTTGGTAGCAAACCTCATGCCGAGATCAGTGTACATATACAGTCCACCACTAGAGGGATGTAATCAGGATTACACACCTGTCTGCATCTCGATTTTTCATCACATCATACGAATCTGAACGCAATATAGTTGTATACTAAGAATTTTTGTTGAAAAGGGATGTCACACTTTGGTCACTCGCAACATGAGCAAATGATTGATTGAAATGAATACCCATAAAAGGTGTAAGGAATGCCCATGTTCTTCGCAGAGCATTTTGTGAATGTCAACACTATAAAACTTATATTAAACAAATGAAGGCGGAATTATAAGGGCAATAAAGAAACAAGAAAAAATAACTGCTTAACAGGCTATTTGTTGTTTGATTTCGCACCATTTTCATTGAAAATATCTGGTGAAATTAATTTCTATATACTCATGGGATGATAATTTTTACTGAAGCCTATACGTCGTAAGGTGTTTGACTCAGGCATCACTGTTTTCGCAAAACCTACACCATTTTCAATTATCCACGAGCTTTCCAAGCGATTATGTTGGGGACCTAATCTTCATCCCAAAGAGTAATAGAGGAAAACATGCTATTTAGGGTCGCTTTGCAACTCGATGAAAAGCACTTGGCACGAAATAGAAGCAATTTAAGAACATCCAGTTAACATGAAACTTGTTCAGTATTTGTTGTTCAATTTGTAGCAATTGGAATAATGAAAATTGTAAAATCTATGTCGGTTTAAAATAGGATGTTGCATTTTTGCATGAAAATGTCTCACAGGCGGCAAAAATTTGAATCGATTCCAAAAAAAAAAAAACATTTTTTTTAAATTTTCGAACTTTTTTCGACAGCTCCGCCATTTATTCGTCAATTCAAAGCAGTGTACGGTGAAAGACCTTTTCCTAATCACACAATTTTTTAGAGAACACCCTGAATTTTAGTTGTGCTCCCTGAAAAACTATTTAAAATACGAATTTTCGCCCGAATTTTTCAGAATATTTTTTAGAAAATTGTCAATAATTTCCAACTGAAAGGGTTTATCTTAAATGATGCGTATGAGAAGAGAATGTTTTGGCAAACTCAATGATCAGGCGATGAATAAAGTACATGTCCAAACGGAAAAAATTTGTCGAGTGGAAAAATACTCGCCACTACAAGGCCTACACATATGTAGAGAGAAATTATCATTTTCTAGTACTTTTCTTCTAGTTTTACCATTTATTCGCTAATTAAAAACACAAACAATTAGCAGATGTGCGAAGCAATGATTGCAATTTATATGCATTTGTAAGGGACCGTATTAAAATGGACGTGGTTATCGAAAATACTAGAAAAGATTGAGTTGATATACCATATTTCTTTGGAGAATACCGCGTTTTTAAATGTCCATCTATCCGACGATGACTCTGTACATTGTCCTTGATACGATGTCATAAAATTCCCCTTTCCCTAATTCGCTGGGCAACTCCCAAGTTGCCTTTTCATTTTACAAAATATATTTCGAATAATGAAATATTTACAGTGAATAATTACATTTTGGACAATTGAATTTATTTATTAGATAAATACGACTCTGCATTTCTCTGAGCAAGAACTATCCAATCACTATGGTTTTTATTAAATTAAGTGCATTAAATACAACGATGTTAATTATGTAATGATGTTAATTATTCTTCAATTTATATTGCTTAAACTTGTTTTCTTGTTTTTTTGGAAAAGTTATATATTTTTAAATTGAAACTCTTCTATGAAGAATCACCTTTGCCAATACCAACGTTAGAGTCTTCTCATTGACGTTATTGAAGTACGTGGAGCCATTAACTATACTTCATTATCGAGGTATTCCTGTTCCTTCTCTCTCTCCCTCTCCCTCTTACTGTTAAAAATTTCTAAATTTATTAAAAATTTCAAAATTAATCTGAAACATGTAATAGAAAGTGATCGCTAATATTGCTCTTTTTGGATTGTCCTTCTATAGACCAAATTCTTCTCTATAGACCAAATACACCTTTCCTTCGTCTCACCCCAATCAAGAGCAAACAAAAAAATTATAATTAAATTAATATGATCAGACGATAAGACAAGGAATGAATGAAGAATTAAGAAGAAAAGTAGGTAGAAGCTGATTAGACACGTAACAAATGACAGTACATCAAATATTAATTAGAAATTAATGTGGTATAATTAAAAATCTAACATAAAAGTTTGACTTAACTAGAAACAAAAAATCAAACGAAATTCCTAAAATTACACTCATTTAATAATTTTTGAAATGTTAATAAGCAGATGCGGTCCGAGACGCGGCTTCGTTGGCGGCATCAGCTTCAGCTTCGACATTTGGGACAAGACCTATAGATGCTGATTATGAGGCCAGACCAATACCGGAGATGACGATACTAATGATAATGTTAGTGATGGCGCTGTCGCTGTCGCTGTGAACTTGGACGTTTCGATTTCGTTGATGTTGCTGTGTTGTTATTTGTGGTTTTGTTAAGAGTTAGATTTTTATCCTAAACTAACAACGATGATGATGATGATGATGACGATTTGTCTTATTGCTATTAACATCGGCGTCATTTGTTTACTCTGTTTTTTTCTTGTAGCTGTTGTTGTTGTCTCTTTTCCAGGGGCTGGAGATGTAGTTTCTTCCGTTGGTGACATTAAATGTTTATTCATCTACTAATTTCTCTAGACCATGCAAGGCAGTGTACAAAACACTAAATAAATGTTCTCCACAACCTTGACTTACAGTTGCCCCAACCTCAGCCTTTGTAAACACTTGCCCAAGACAAGAAAAACTACTACAGCCATAGATAGGAATACGTCTCGCAGATAGTTAGGGAGGCGTTTGTAATGCAAACACAACTGACATTAGGATTTTTACTGTGGAGTTTTGTCTTCATAAATGATGATTTGTCAGCTGCTGTTTTATTGGCATCAACTGCAAATAACTGAAATAACATTTGCTCAATTCCGGCAGTGTAGCCATCCCATCTTCGAATTTACTCCGTCGTTTTCAATAAACCGCAAACTATATATTTTTTCAAATGATCAATATTAGAGCTAAAGGAAATTACATTGAAAATGTCATACACTAGTTTAATGTGCCACAACCATTAATGATTGAAAGCAACAAATTAGATCTGCCCATTCCATTGAAATGAACTAAACATTCCCATGACTGAAAGGAACTAAACCATTCTACTTACTAGTTTCCTCTGGAGTGAGATGATATTTGTAGTAGAAGGCACAATGGACTATAAATATTTGATATGAGCCACAAAGCGATGTCATACATTCGAATCTGAGAACGGGCATTCCGTGAAATCCATCAGCTCACTCTCACAATGGGTGGAGGTAACGTCCAGTCCGAACATCGATGATGGGCAAATACAAACAATCGTGTGGATGAATGAGCAATAACAGTATTATTTGATACTTAATAAATACTTAAGTAGGTTTGCCCAAAGACAATACGTACGTACGCTATTTGAAGAATATCTCGAGTGTAAATCGATTCCAGAACCCACACATTCTCCAGCACACAAATGCGGCGGTAAGTAAATGAATGGAATCCATTCTTCTAGTACGAGTATGTCAACTGAAATACGCACACACTTGCCGTTGCTTAGCGAATGTACTCGTAAACCTTCATATGCCACAGGCCTTTCCTACACCCGAATCCTCTTCAAAGAAGGTCAGTAGAATTGAAACATCACCACACACTATTTGAAAGGAAGGAATTGGGTGCACTGTGGTGGCCAGCGTAGGACCAGAAGCGGCCCATGGAGTAACAGAGGGAAATCAAATAAATATAAATTTGAAATTTAAAACTATTTATATATATATAAGATATAAGGAAAACATGGCTATATTAACGAATATAAATAGATAGATAATTCTTAAAATCATCTGCATTCCACACACTTTATCTGTAATATCCAAAAAAGATAAAGGGGAAATAAATTTGTGCATTTGCTCTTCCCTGCATAGTAAGTGAACTCTCAACCGAGGAGAATTTTCGCCTTTTAAATGTACTTCCTTAGATGGTTGTTAAATGTAATTAATTATAGGTAATGAGGCGCAGATAAAAATATTTCCAAACGCTTCAATCTTGTACGATTTACCTACAATGGATGTAGATATTGATTGGTGTTCTGATAGTCTCGGAAATTTTTGGAATATGTTAAAACTTATGCACCGTAGAGACTAAATAGAGAAAAACCGTAAATAGCTATTTCTTAAATTTGGTTAATTTATATTTTTTATCTGCAATACGATATATGCATCACTTATGATGGTCGTTAACTGTGATGGACGCACATAATTTGCGGAGTATTTTTCTTTCGAACACTCCAAGAACTATTATAATATATTTGCAGTTCACTTAGTATTTCGCATCGCACAGAAAGATTGGTTAACTTAGTCCATGCTAAAGATGGATTTTTATTAGCGGAGAAAAGATTCTATACAGATTTTCAACCCATGATTCGATTTTGAACTACTGCTTCTGTCAATGAAATAATTTTAGGTCCGCTTGAACAGCGGACCTAGAAAAATGTTTGGATAGACCGCGTTAAACAAAATATTATTTTTATTTGTTTATAGAAAATTTCCAAAACTGCTACCGACTACAAGAAATAAGTAAAGGAAAATGAACATATTCGTATTATGGAAAATGTTTTAATGTCGGAAATTACAATTGTTATGTTGAAAATATACTATAGAGTATATTAGATCCATAAATATTTAAAAATTTTTTAATGCAAATTTTTATACACATTTGATTTTCTTTTCAAATTTCCACTTTTAAAAATTCAATGTACGAATTTCTTGAGAGTGCCAAAATATCAAGCTTTACCAATGTGTGGAAAATTTTATTTGTTTGCATTTGTCAGCAAATTGAAAGTGAAATGAAAACAATGTTCGTAATTCTATAGGAAGAGAATTTATTAGCCTTCTAAAGCAAAGTATATCTAAAAGTAGTATATTTACGATAGTTTTCATATTTTATGAAATAAGTTTCCACTTCCCCACAAAAACAAACATTTAAAAAATGTAGTACAAAGCAATTAGCGTCAGATTTCAAGAAAAGTGCAATGCCCAAAGCAATAAGCTAGAGGGGTAACACTGGACTACAGCTACAGTATAAATCGGGAGTATTGAATTTCCATATTATAATTACCAAATTGGGCGCAATTAAAGATAAAACTATTTTCCGATGACATTTGTAAATACACATACGTACATACATATGCATATTTGAAAAGGATTAAATGTGTAATTTTACGACCTTCACATAATAATCATGAAATTAACTCATTTTAAAATATCGCCTTCTAGTTCTTACCTTATTAATGTTTCTTATGCCATTTATATTAAATTAACGTTCGATTATTCGTCTCTCATAGTTCATAACCCGCAGGCGAAGCTCCGAATAACCGACTACATTGATTGCCCCGCACACAACACTTGTTCGCAACTGCAATAACAACACAGGCAGCACAAAAAGAACAACAACGATCACTGTTTTTTTTTCTTTTTTGCAAACTGTGGACTCGCAAATTTTTACATACTTTTCACTGTCAATATCATGTCAAACTAAAATCTAATTGCATATTCTTGTAATATAAACATTTCTCTTTATATTAATTCACTTTTTACCAAAATTAATTGAACTTTATCGCACGAAATCTTAACAAACAAATGAGCGACTGCGGAAAGCGACCAACTTCAACGATTGTCAGCAACAAACCTTGACTAACGGAGTAAGTGAGAAGAAAGAGAAAAGAAGTGAACTGTATTTTTTGTTGTTTCTAACCAGCAGAGCTGCCACAGAAATTTTAATTTGCTAAAAAGGGCAAAAAATTCAGTTGGAAAAACGTGTTGCGGATTTTCGGGAAATATTAAAAAAAAAAAAACAATTTATTTATAAAATCGACATAATTTAATTATAATTAACTGCATAAAAGTTTTAAAAAATAAGAGTGTTGTATAAGTGACATTTCGTCAGTTACGTTTTCTTCAGAACGGTTCAAACGATTGTCGACTTCTGGTCTAAATTCGTTTAAAATGCATACCTGTGAGGTATGCCCAGGTGTGACTTTTAGGATGTAGTTAATTACACGTGCCTGCGTATGTTCTCTCTTAAAACGTTTTTTTTTTGGGAAAGTGAGACAAATGTTAATGTTTTAATGTGACAGAAAAACGTATATTACAATTACTAAGATCTAAAGATCTCTCATGGAAAATATTGATTTACAATTTATATTTTCTGAAGTTCAAATGGAAATTTTGTATAAATTAACAATTATATTTTGGAACTACGAGTATTTAAGTATAAATGAAAGTTGATTACTTGGAGTAAACCGAAGTTTCTAAAAAATAAATATATTTGTAATTTTTGAAATAGCTCAAAACATTGTTTAACATTCAAAGATATGCGATTAGCACATCTAAACATTATTTTTCGTAGACAGAAACAGACATAGCTTAACGTGAGGCTTTATCAGCCAGAATTGGACATTTAAAAAGTTAGAAAATCTCATTGCAAAAGAGGGATCGATCCAGAAAGAATGAAGATCGAACGCAATATTTCATTATAGTTTAAAATTTAAGAATAAATGTTTATATTTGTGTAAAGATATGTAAAATGTTAATCCATATCCAATCTGATCTGCTAAAAAAATAAAGCCTAATGCTGATGAGTAATATGTGAGGACTATGTTTATCATCGAAAGTTTTTACTTTCCCAATTAAACTTACCCCAATATAGTTTTATTTTTCTGAAATTCTGAAAATAAAACTGGGCAAATTCCAGCGAAAAGGAAAATCTCGTGATGCATTTTATATCACTGATCGACAATTGTACTGTAACGCTTAAGTAAAGTTTTTATTAAGAAAGAGAAGAGAGAGAGAGAAATGTCTGTTACCTGGTACCACAATCCAAATACTCGTCTCGGCAAACAAAAACTATCAGTTGGATTACAATCTCCTTAAAGTGAAACAATGACCTACGTCTCTGCCAACTTCCTTTACGTTGTTCCATTTCGAAAACTTATCGAATATCTATTTACCAACATTTCAATCTATTTGCGTAGGGTGTGTACCGATTTGTGCTGTTTGATTTAGTAGCACTTTTTGATGCCACTTATTCTCCTAGCCTCGCACTTGTATTTAAAAGAAATTTGTAAAACATCACTGTAAGAACACTTTTGGTGAACACTTCAAACAAATTTTGTTGGAATTTTTATTATTTGTTTTAGGATTAAAACTTGGGAAATGCATCTGAAAGAGAACAATCAAAGCAGACGAAAAAAAGAACATGAATACGAAGGAAATGTTGCAGGAACAAATAAACAGGCGGCCAAAGAGCAAAGAGCAAATGAATTTAAGTGCGACAAATGATGACGATGCCGCTGCTGCTGCTCATGATGTTGATGATGACGATGATTATGATGAGGCACTTGAAGTAACAAACTCCACTTAAGTGTCTGAGCCACTTGAGGCTACATGAATTTGACGAAGGCGACGACAGGTGGTGGCACCTAGTGCTGATGACACACACACACACAAGCATACACGCAGCCTTACAATTGCATTTCCAACAAATAGAAAAAGTGGCGCTAACACCAGCCATTACTAACAAGTGATTTCAATGACCATTCGCTGCGACTAGAAGTGATCGCCATCAGTCATCCGGGGTGCATTTCCCATATAACCGTAGAAGACAAAAAGTTGGTTAAAAACTTTCAGCCGGAGCAGCTTCTGCGAGTTGAGGAAGTAAGTGGCCTTTTCCTGTCATGTTTCATTCCCCACATCAACGCCAGCACCGACAAGAACCACTGCACTCCACTGCTCTTCGGTTCAAGTGCAGACTACAATTATTAATTCCACTTAAAAATGACGCAGACCAGCCCAATGGCCAATGTTCCCTACGAACGGATGACCGTTAGCATGCATTCGTTCACTCGTTTTCTTGGCGATTTAGGCAAACAAACGCGCAATAGCCGAGTTCTACTGACACTTGGCCGCATCAAGTGTGAATTTCTGAGCTCATCGATTTGGTTTTCCATTGGAAGTGAACAAATTTTGCACAATTTCTTTTAATTAAACACTGTCATCATGTTCAATTTAGCAGACGCACATGCTCAGTAATTCCAACTCAATTAATGTGCATTGCAAAACAAAACGGCCGCGTGTGAGAGCATCAGCGGCGTGCGAATGAATGGGCGAACAAACGAATGAATGAGTAAATGGATGGACCGGCCCATGATGTGATGTGAAATGTCTGTGCTGCAGATTAAGATACGCCACGATGATCACGCCAAATACTCCGACCATTTGCCACTTGTAAACAATTTCCGTGGCATTCCGCATAAGCAGAAAACAGCTGTAAAGCTACTTCGCTGCTCGTTTTTTTTGTTTTTTTTTTTTTTAGAAAAAACAGCTTTATGAAAGAATAAAGAAACACTCAACACCACATAAAAAATACAGCATCACACAAATAATTGTGGGAATGGGGGTCAGAAAAGTCACAGCCACAGAGTGAGCGAGTATAGCAACATATAATATATAGACATGTACATATATACATATATAGTGTGGCATATTGGACGCTCTATGATATGGCATTTCAGCAGCTAACAAATAATAGAAAGCAATTTATGAGTCCAGTCAGGGTGGCCGTAACGAACACACAAATTTTGATTGAGAAAATCTTTTGATGGCGATGACGGTGGCATTCGAGTTACGCGGACAGTAATGCAGAAACGTGAATCTGTCGACAAACCTCTTGGAAAAAGTGAAAAATCTTCAGGATTTTTCTAAAATTAAAGGTCTATTTAATACCGATGGGTTGATACAGCGGTCTCTACGCTGTGGGCCACAGATGGCACAAGTACAGAAAACTACCCTTCGAAGAAGAATGCTAATGTACAAGGTAGCGCAAAAATTTTGCTACAATACGAAATTCAAGTAAGTTTTTTTTTTTAAATCAATGTATTTCATTTATTTTTTTTGTGGTATAGAAAATTCAGTTTTATTAATTATAACGAATTGGTTTTGAAGATGAAGACCGTAAATGACCTTAATGCTCATTCACGCATATGCGACACTTGATCAGAAAATTATTCGTTGCTGGATCGCCCCAATTATTGTTTTAACGGACTGCTTCAATTCAGTCAAATTCCTTGCTTTCGTTTTGTACACCTCTTACTTGGCATAACCTCATAAAAAAAGCCTGGTGCGGTGAGGTCAGATGATCTTGAGAACCAGCGGAAAGTAAAGTTTCTGGATATTACTTTGCTTGGGAATTTTCGCTTGAGCTCTGCCGGAACCGGTATAGGTACAGTTGCTACATCTTGCTGTTGAAACGGATATGTCTTCGAGGCAGTTCTGAGTAAGAAAAAACGTATTCAGTATCGTTAAATAACGGTTCCCATCGACATTGTGTTTGTAGCGTGATGAGTCAGTCGGCTTGTCTTCCACTACACTATCTCTCTTCATAATAGTAGGAAAGAACCTGCTTATACAAACACTAAATCAAATTTCTGAAAACGATTATCATTCAGAATAAGGGAAAATCAGGGTTATCAACAAGTTTATGCATGTTATTTATTTGATAGTTACATTGCTTGATTCAGTGATCCAGACGTAGTGAAAAGACAAACATTGAACTACAATTAGCCATTGATCAGGCAGCTTCCGTTCAAATAAGTTTAGTACGCAACAAGATGAACTAAAAAGTGATACTATAGGCTCTAGTCCGAATAGAAAATTTGTGACCAATATTTGGAAGAAGAAGAAAAGTTTGGTCGTAAAATAAAAACTGTATCCTTATGGTCACGGAAGATCTGGAATACAATTTTACAGATTACCATCTCTGGTCACCTCTTTCTTATTTCTCATTCTTTTCCAGATTTCAATTAAAATGTATAAATGACATTTTGTCGGCGACAGTATAATAAATATTTTATTATTTTTTGCAATTAATGTCCACTACTGGCGCAGTGCTGTAAAACCAATTGAGAATCCGCACATCATTCTTATAGTTTATGAGCTTTTTTCTTTTTGTTAGTTCTTTTTCGAAACTAAAAGTCAAGCGACTTAAGCCAAGCGATACTTTATCACATAGAAATGTGTCAAAACTGTGATCGTAAACAATTAGGACACTTGAAATTATGATGCTGATCATACTGATGATTCAAAGAATAACGATGGTAATGATGATGATGAAGATGATGATGTAAACCTCCCTGAATATCCGCAATAGAACAGTGATATAAATTTAGTTGCTAAGTAAGGGAGCATGATTTCATTCACAGCTACACATACATGTATAATACGAGTAATTTGCACAACTTTAATCATGAACTGCTGCTGGGTCTTTTTGTAATTGATAAGACAGTTAACAAAGACAACGCCTTCAAATCACTCATTCAAAGAAGTAAAGGAACCCATTTTTTGCACAGTTGCATATTTTTCAAATAATATTACAAAGAAAAACTTAAAAAATGATTGAATAACACAAATCGAAGCAAACAAATTCAAAGCAAGAAATATGCACCCCATTCATGACACCGCCATACAAGTGATCAACCGAAAACAATTTACTTTCAACTCAATAAATAGCCACAATCTATAAAATTCACAACCCAGAAAAAAATAGAAACTGCACTCCCGACTTGAATGTACTGAGTCTTGTATCACTTGGAGAACTGTCCATGAATGCTATCTATGACTGTGTGTGTGTGTGCAAAATATACATGTATTCATAAGTACATACATATATATATGTATGTATGTATATATTGTTAGCAATATGGGGGATTTTGTTTGAACACATACTCGTACATGAAGACAGAGATATGTCTGGATGTGTGAATGTCTAATTGTATGAATGAATAACACAGCAAATATGTTTCATATTGAATACGATACAATTGCCAGCAATATGCTGGTGTTCCACCCATACTATTATTCCCTACGAGTATTATTATTATCATTTCTTTCACTCCTGAGTTGTTTATGAATAATGTTCCCCCTGAATGAATTTCAGAAGAAACATAGTCAACATCTTAATTCCGTAGCTGTTAGGTTAGGGTGACTGGCAAGCGAATGGGACAGGATAGGTACAGGATAAGTACAGGATCACAGCATTAATACTTGATGCTTATATAAAAACAAATTTCGATTTAAAGTGGCTTGGTTTTCTTTATTAAATGTTAAAAATAGATCAAAATATTGTTTTTTTTTCGTTGATTTAAAAATTCAGTTTTATAACCAAATATTTACAACACAGTTGGCAGAAATTATATTTCGGGTAGATCGAATTCTGACCATTTCAAATTATTTTACTGTCATAAGATATTCAATCTGAATATTATTAGGAAAATTTATGTTTGCACCCTGCAGTGCCAGAATGGGCACCGCCCACTAGGAAAGTAATAGAGAGGGCGAGGTTATTAGGTTGATATTTCCACAATTCACTTAGTGTTATTACGCAATATAACTGACATCTATTTAAGCAACTTCAGTGTAAGTATTAGGGGCTATAGGGGAAATTTGAATTTCGATAAATTGGTTAATTTATATCGAAGCTACCAGAGCAGGCGTGGTAACGTCGTCCATTTCCGTTCTTATAATTTATTTTATCAAACATATGACTTGCGCCAAATATTTCTAAATTCAATACAACGGATTGAAAGATATGGAGATAAAAATATATAGGCTAAACCGGTCATTTGTATGGGAGGTATCAGAAAGGGCGTGGTTATTTGGTTAACTTTTCTCCAGTTTTATAGAGGTTTATAATATAATGGACAAAAATCTAACCTGCTAGTTGGAAACTGCAGAGTAGTGATTGAATTTCGGAAAAATGGTGAATTTGTATAGGAGGTACTAGAAGGGAAAAGTGTGACAATGATCTCCGTTTTCGATTCAAGCCCTACCTTAGCAAACGTTCAACGTGTACTAAATTTGATACATTATATGACATGTGAGTTAAATCGGTCAGAAGGGGTGGTTAATCGGTCGATTTTCGTAAATTCTGCCAAGCATTAACAAGTTGCAATAGGTTGCAAAAATGCAAGCAACTGCAGATTACTGATGAGGAGTTACCGGTGGAAAAATTTAATTTCGGAAAATTGATTAATTTGTATGGGAGGTATCGGAAGAGGTGGGCCGACATAACCCATTTTCAATCCCCAGATACGACTTGGCCAAACATTTGGCTTGGCTGTGACATTTTTTAACAAGCTTCATAGTCTATAAACCAGCCAGGTAGACAGACATCTCTCAAACATCTTAAAAAGTAATGAAACGCAATTGTTTAGAAGATAGTTAATACTTTAAGAGCCTCCTTTTACGTGTTAAATATTTGCGTATCGATATGAAAAAATAAATGGACATTTGACAGTTTTTTCTATAAGTTAACCAGTTATTTGTTAGTTAAAAATGCCATACGGGGTGGTTGATAGGGAAATGGTCACCCTAACTGCCACAATTGTGAGCGTAATTATTGAACAATGTGATATAAGACGACTTTTCGATGAAAAAATAGACAAAGTCGATATACGAATATTATATATGAAAACCAATTGTTTTCGACACGAATTGCAACCTTTCCATGTGTGGATAAATCGCTCTCGTTACTATGGAAAAAACTTTGACTAACCCCGTCACAGTTAGCGAAATTGTATGCGTATAGACAGACATTTGACGTCCCAAAATTGTAAATTTCACTCTACACATTTCTTGTAAAAATACAAATCACGAAACGAGAGAGAGAGAGAGAGAGTCTAGTTTTGTGACAGTATTTTATGTATGAGAGAGAGGATGTTAACTACTGCGAAGGTTCGACCGCATTTGTAATAGGATATTTTGCATAAATACATTTTTACTTCATTGACTCCTTCACAATCCAAAAAGTTTTGGGTTTCTTTCAAGTGCATACACTTTGCAAATGAAGTATAGATAGATAGATCTCACAGACTGCTGTTGGAATGTTTGTCGAATAGTACTCCGCAATAAAAAATACAAATATATAAAATGTAAAGAATTTTATGAGGTCGATCTGTACACTGATTGAATTTATTCAAAAAGTGTGTGCAAGGAATTTGCTTTATTTAAACATTTTTCTTCTCATCCGAAGTATTTGAAAAAAGACCGTAAAATAACCATTGATGATGTGTAAATATTTATTCAAATAAAAATCAAGAGTATTCATGTTATATGTAAATAAACACGATAAACATTAAATAACAGTTTAAGATATTTAATTTCACATCCAAACATTCTTATTGTTCAAAGGGTAGATGAGCGGTCTTTATGAAAGTGATGTGGTCGGAGATTTACGAGACAACCCAGAGGCATCAATAAACTGCTTAGTTAACACACGGAAACATATATAAGCGTCTAAATAAATAATTCCTCTAAAGAATGACAACGATTGATCGGCTATATTAGATTACCAGGGCATGACTGAGGTCCATAAAATCGTCAAAATCGTGACTGTAGCATCGTTCGATTTAGTTCGTCCATGTGATTCATTGCAATTCTCATGACATTTTTCATTAAATTTGTAAACACATTTTCCAGCGTTTGCATAAGATGATCGAGCCCCTCAGGGCGGTGCAGGGGGTTACGGTTGGGAAATCAAAGTTAAATGGTCGTTAAGCGGGTTACAACTGCCATAGTGTGATGCTGCGAAACTTTCAAATCAGAGGCCCAATAATAACAACTCTGTAACAAAATGTTTCAATTGCATGTTTTTCACAATTGCCATCAGTGTAGCTGCTGTTGTCGTTGTTGTTGCGTACAAACATTTTGAAGACAAAGAAACGCTCTGTTATTTTTTCGTGCGTAATTGAAATTAATTTCAGTCAATTTTTTTGATTTATTGATTGGTTTCATCATTTTTCTTCATTTATGCTGACAGCATTTGTAAACTGCAGCAAAGTATGTATGAGAGTTTGTAATGGCTTTCAGTAAGTACATTAACCCATAGACCACGTCGACGTCTCAAGTTGAAATATAACGATTTCTTGAATATCAAAATATCGCAATATTTCTGATTTATTTGATTTAAACTAAGCTCGCACGACGACAAAATATGTAGTAGGTTTAATTATTATTGTTCCTATCAAGAGCTCCGGTTCTGCTAGAAGGGATGAAGCACTCCCTTCATTTCCAGGAAAAACTGGTACCCAGTTGGCTGCTCTTTCCGCAAGTGCCATCAGGAGCCCATTGAGTGTCTCCCGGTCATTTAGAATGAACCATGCGGCAGGCGCAGGGTACATTTTAATAAACTTAAATTCGTCCATCGATGAGAACGCAGATAGGTCCTTAATTGCTTTTCAGTTTTGTTATTTTCCTATGTCATATTTTGTTCAGAAGCTATAGATGAACCTCAACCCCGAAAATAGGTTGAGAATTATATTGAGCATTCAAATGTTCTGACTTAGAATCAAATCTTACTCGGAAATATTTAGGCGCTATTACAGCATATGTTCCAATTAACAATCTTGAAATACACGCTGACTTCATGGAATGTGGACAAAGTACTCGTAAACGAAATGCAATTTAAGGCATTCAGTTCTTAAGGGCATTCAACCGAGTTAAGAACCTGTCATTAATTCAAAATGGAACAAATCATAAACCTGCCAAAATTTGAAAAAATCTACAAATCTTTCACTCAGGGCTTGACCAGGATTGTATTGTTTGATTTCGAGCTCAATCTATAGCAATCTAAAGCAGTTACATGACCAGTAATCATAAAAATACCTACATAGCTAAAATGAAGTTTGTTTGGGAATACAAAGACAATAATAATGATGGGCTTCGAAATATTCATAAGTGCAAATTAACTAAAATTATTTTAAATAATTTCCTAATTAATTTTTGTACTCTGTGGCACTTCCTTCCTGGACTTACGCCCATTATCAATAAAAGCCAAATAATACTTGCTTACGCTAATAATAGATAACATTGGCCAAAAGTTGTCAGATGTTACTGCAGCCTACTCCAGCGTTGAATAACAATGTGCGAAAGTGCATCTTATGGTCAATGAAGGCAAACCCAAGCTATTTGTTACGACAGACAAAGAGCCACTATAACTTTGCGTAATAGATGATTTTATGTACCTGCCAATAAAAATATACATTAACAGAAAAATTTTGCTTGTAAACAGATATTACTAAGTTTATAGCAAGAGATTCAATGGCAAAGCAATTTCTCGACGAACAGAAATCAAGAAATCCAACGACATCGATGTGGTAAAACGTATCAAAGTAAAGCGATTGATTTAGGTCTATTGGCCAAATCCTGCAGCCTAAAAAGTCATCGAACTCGAACTTTGCTTCAGAAGACGGCGGCCAAAATGCTAATGGAAGAACCAGTTTTCTAAAAAAAAAACTGGAAAAACTCAATGAGACGAATTAGAGGATTATAGAAGACCGAAACGTTTGGAATCAGTTTCTGCATGCCACTTTTATATACTAATCGCCATCTAATTATGTAAGTACGATCTTCCTTAGAGCAGCCCTAATATCCTTCATAGACCATTTATAGAAGGATGTTTTCCAACTGATTCCAACTAGTGTGATAATTTTTTCCAACTGAGCTGTGTTAACTTGTAGTTTGTGTCACGAAAAATTACCATTTCCACAAATACTTCACATAGTTTTGACTACTAAAGTTTCGATTAACAAAATGTATTCTTTTTAAATGAAAATTCTCAATTCATTTTTGAAATATCGTAAATTACGATTTATAATTGTAAATGGTTTATAATTAGAAGTAATTAGAAAAGGAACTGGTTTGTGAAAAGCGATCGATCGATCGATCGATCAAAGTTCATGCGGATCTAATGCTAATTTGGTGTATACATTTTGTTATACTGTCACAATTTCTTTTCATTTGTTGCTATCAAATACTGTCATTTTTATTTTAATTCTTATTTCCAATCAGATGCGTAAATGACTCCTTGGACCCCACAAATAGGTCTTTTCATGTGATTTACATTAAACTGGCTCTATTCAAGCTCTTTATAATGTTGTAAGGTAATTTAGACCGGCATCTGTATCTAATTATTTCTATGGATTCCTTTGAGGAATTTTCTTTTATTAAATTATGTCACAATTTGCCCACAAAGGGTTAAATCGTCAAGTTACAAACAACAAATACTTACTCTCACATGACTACAAATCACTGCGGCCGAATGAAAAAAATGGGCGTTGATTTGGGGGGGCCTACATACAGCAGCAAGTCGAACAAACAATTTACTTACTTAAGGAAGTAACGAACAACAACATAAATAATTTGTTACTCTGAGCAATAGCAACAATAAGGCAACAACACGATGCTGCTGCAGCCGATGGAGATGGAGATGGTGAGGAGGGACACATGAGATAGTTGATGATAACGATGATGAAATGTTGCTTGTTGCAGCACTTAGAGTTTGCGTGTTACATTTTTGCTACGTTTTTAATAAGCATTTCAGAACAATATTAGAAGAAGTATTTATGAAGCCATGCATTCATTCAATGGCTTTAAACATTTGCATTTTTGACGCTCATTTCCAACTACAGTCGCAGCAAACAGATTGTTGTAATCCAAAGAAAGTTTTGACGTGTTTTTTGTTTAAACCGTTTTATGGTGTTTTTATTAAACATCATTATGAAAAGAAATGTTAAACCTTTTTCATGCTTGTAGAAATGAATACCTGTCCGTCCGCTTGGCATGGTATTTATCACAAAACGAACAAGACAAGTCAAGCCGATGTCGTTTGCATTTGACTGCATTGGGCTGGAGCAGAGACGGGGGGTCATAAAACCAAATTTGGCAGCTAAAAACCTATAAAATATCAGGAAAGTCACCGACGAGATGCTCGCACTCACAGACTTAAGCGAGAACGACATTTAACAAGCCAAAGATCGATCGCTCGAAAGATCGATGTTGAATGCAATGATGACCATAAACTATGCACTCTTTCTTGGTTGCGTCCGAGATGACGACGATGGCGATGAAGATGATTACGCTGCCGCTGCTGCCGTTGCCTTCGATGATGACGACGATGATGAGACGCTTTTTTTGTTGGTCGTGTTTATTGTGAATGTTGATGATATCTTAAGAGGAGAAATTAAAAAATCGTATGCTTATTAAGCCAAAACATTGTAGTGGTCCATGGAATCTGGGACCTTTAGTTTGTGATCCGCTTCAGTATGGAGGTGATTTCTTTTTAGAGTTTTTGGAAATTTCTTAGCTTTCGGAAAAAAGAACTGCATTTTAATCAGCAATTTTTATTAGCATCTTATCGTCAGGTAAACGCTTTGTCGATGCTCTTCTTCCCCTCATTGTTGTTGGTGGAGTTGCATGTTACTAATGTTGTTCTTGGCGAACAAGCGGCAATATGTTTGTCAGTTTATGTACACCCCTCAACACAACTTTGCCATCGGATGTGGACCCCATGATGCACCAGCAAGACCTTATTCTGTTTAACACAGATTACTCCGCATCATTGATGTCGGCGACGTCGTCGTCATGTTCTTCTCCTTCTGCTTCTCCACTTTGCCTTGCTTGGGGAATCTCAAATTACCTCGGTGAGCGCAAGAACGGAAAATAAGATTGATCATTTCGAAGATATGTTTGATCTGGTGGTGATCTTGTTTCTTAAATGGTCTTTAGATGTTAAACAGATAATGTTCTCCGCTCTGGTCTGCTCTCCTCCGCCCCAATGTCTGATTTGGCCTCAACATGACCGAACAACCGAAACTCCTTGTATGCCTACTTTTGGCAAAAAAAAACGGCCTCTGCTGAGGGGCAACAAAATAAAACAAAGGGCTGCTTCTTCAATCTTAAATATCGAAGGTGGGCTTTTGTTACCTTTAATTACAATATGGATGTTTGTACAATATAAAGCATGAAATTAAAGACAAGTAACAAGAGCCTTACAAACACCTGTGATGACGATAAGCTTTTCGTTTTTGCCTTTCGTTGCCTTTGTTCGTGTTATTGATTTTCACTCATTCTGCCGATCTTACGGGCAGGCTTAAAAGCCATTTGCATTGTTTCACTCCAATTGATCCGAAATTCTGGAAGCGTATTGTAAGGTGTTGCTTTTAATGAGAAAGTTCATTATGGCTTAACGATATGTTGCAGTTGAAAAAAGAACCCCACAGCGGCCTAAAGTAAGAACAATTGTGGTTGTCAGGACCTGAATGTATGCGAAAAGGAGGGATCTGATTGGAATAACAAATGGAATAAACGCTAAGTATAACAAAGAGAAGAATTCCGATTGCAAAAATTAAGAAACGCTCGAAAAATAAATACGTAATTTTAAAAATAAAGACAACATCTTTACATTATACAAATTGGCCACAATACAAATATTACACTTGTTGAGGGAATGAAGCTGAATAGTGACGCTGAGGCTCAGTCTAAATGAGAAAATTGTCTAAAATACAGAAACTGTGAATTAATTAAGTAAGGTAGCCAGTCTTAAAGTCACTATTTGATAGTGTCGATCTTTAGGGTGTTCACATCGCCGTCAACAAATTATGCTTATTCAATAATTTCGACACACTCTTTTTGGATGACAAAGGATTTGTATATCCATGAGCATCCTGCAAAAAATAGTTATGTAACTTTTTGAAATTTGTTTGAATAAAGAGGAATTTTGTTTTCCACACACAGGATGAATGTAAAATCAGTATCTTTTAGCTCCAAGCGATATAGCAGTTGTTATGTTTACATGTGTAATTAAATGTAAATACTTTCACTTTTACACAGAAAATGTTGATTTTGTCAAGCAATAGTTGTACTCCCCTAAACACATCTCTCTACAAATTTACAAATTGTGGATAGTTTTTGATTTGTTGGTGTTCGTAGCAATAGAAAAAGAAACGCCGATAGCTATTTTCCAGAGCAATATTTATTGAAATTTCAATATTGACTTTGATTTGTGGTTGTGGTATTTATGGAATTACGTAATTGCGTATATGAAAGCGGTCACAATATGACCCACAACTTCATCCTTCCTTTCTGTGTATCGTAAACAAAAATAAACCGAATTCCCTTTCCTCCCTTGAATGTCATTTGAGAGAGCTTCGCATATTCAGTGAGCATTATATTTCTTTGACTTTTAAATGAAACCTAATATTTAATGACGATTCCGAATGTCAATTTAAGAAGCTTGAACTAGTAGACTCGTCGATTTCTTGACTATTCGATGCATTTGTCAACACAACGATGGGACTGTCGCTTAAAGAAAGATAAGTGAATGTACCAGGACACGAACTCACGATAATTACAAAGATAGTCGCGAGTACTATCCATAATGCCACGTTCGACCACGTAATAGACGTAAATATGTAGAGTCGTAGTTACAACTGCTACTATTGCATCTCATATTCCACTCTCTTTAAACAGTTCTGTTATTCAATTCTGAAATCGTATCACCAATTTTTTTTTTAATTATGTTGTTCGCGTTTTTTAGGCGACATAAATGATTCAAATATTCCCAGTTGATTTTCAAAAATTATACGTACAGGAAACAGTACACTAGTTTGTGATAATCAAGCGTCAGCGATTAAGGATAACCGGGCATCCATCAAGGATTATTTGCTAAATATTTTAAACCAAATTTATTTATTCAAGATGAAAGTATGGGTGAAAAAGTTTGCTAAATATATGACTTGAAAACTCTACAATGCCGATTTATAAAAAAAGTCTTGAATAAATTCCCTGTTAAAATGTTGATCACATTTCTATAAGCCAATTTTGTACTTATAGACGATTGTAGAGTCCGATCTCTCACAAAAAGAACAAATTTGTCTCTGAAAGTAACGTCGCAAGATCACCCCGATCATATGTGAGATATTTTTATTACAATTCTAACTAAAGACTTAAGTTTGGTTGGTGGAAACAGCTTCTATACATTTAGTTATGTCCGCCTACCAGCTATCATTTGCCAGCAACTATATTTCCACCATTTGATAAGAGATTGAATGTGCAATTAATAGCAGTATGAAACTTGCAGCGCTTTCCCTTTTGTTCCAAAAAAAAAAAAAAAGATAGAAATAAGAAATTGAGACAGACTGCAAACAGCTCATCAGCAAGTTCCATGATAAAAGTTATTTCGTTTCAATTTTTTAATTTATTTATTATTATATTTTCATGACATTGACTAGATTCTTCACACAAATTTTACAATATGTTTGAAAATTTACCTTTTTCCCCACATCACAGTCTCTATCCGGTTGAAAGATAGTATGCTCGTGAAAGAAGATCTTCATGATTACATTCAATTTGTCTGCTTTCACTTGAATGCTTGGATGACGCATAATGTCGTTCATTTCCCTTATTACGTGAGAATCTCCCCTATGACCGACGTTTCCAATGAAGAATGAAACTTTTCACTTCACCCTGATACCACCCTGATCGATCGGTCGTGAGATAGTTTGTGCACTCAATTGAAATTTATTGAAATAAATACTAATTAGCAAAGCTGTTAGAACATTCATACGTTTGTTCTCAGTTCGATATTTACGGAATTTGAAATTCCATTCCCACATTAAAATGCATTTATGAAGCGGCTCGAAACTTAATAGCATTGCAATCATCGATCACCGCAAGAAATCTGATCGAACTATGCTCGTATTTATTTTGATCGAATGCATGTGTGTATTTGTATCATTGTGATAGCACTGCCAACAACAATAATTCCTCTGATTGGACCTCCCCAGAAATGTGAGAAATCGAAGAAGACATTTGGACGTAATCAAAATTATGATTAAATGCTTTGTACACGCTGCGTAAGTCATTTATGTGGGGGCAATTGTTATGTTTTATGCTGTTAAATGTGTGTTCTTTACACGATGAGAATAATTTGGATTTACTCGGCGATTTTCCAGTGATTTCAACACATTCCAATTGGAGGCTTCTTTGACCCATTCATTCGTTCATTCGCCGGTTCATTTGTCATGGCGGCAGGGCCGCTGCTCAATTATTGTTATGCACGTTGCGTTATAAGTCTTTCTTCCCGTTTTACATTTCTTTGATTCAAATCCAGAATTCGAAGAGTAGATGTTAAAACAACTCCAGATTAATTGTGTTAGAACAAGTAACACGTAATTTTGGCCGCTGTTGAAAATTGTTATTTGTTAGTTTTTTCTACATTAATTATCAACAATTCTGAACTATGAATGGGCTGACTGACTGACTCCAATTGAACAATGGAAAAGTGAATATAGAACGCATGATTTCTCAGAAAGAGATAAATCAGAGTGGTTGGAGGGGATTTTAAATGCTCCAGCATGATATGTGAGAGATTTTTAAATAAAAATGCGCCGAGAGCAGAAAGGAAAATATAATTTCACGGATATTGAAAAGTGTGGTTCTAGAAATGAAATGGGGAAAGGTTTCCTCCTATGCATGGGAACATGATTGTGTAAATTTTCTTCTTAATCCCACTCCCTTTTCTATAATTTCATCAAAAGCTGGAACAATAAAGAGCGGTACCATATAGTATTCTCATATGATTGTTCTCCTTGGTCGTAGGATTTCCTTCAAGTGCCTTTTTGTACGGCTGGAAAACTAATTTCAACTTCTAATGCTTTTTAACTTTTTAAAACGAATGAAATATTTGCAGCAAAATCGAATGTGTACGAGTATTTTCTTTGCCACTCACTCACTTTCTATGTTCGTAAGTCTGTCTGCTTCCCGGAATGAGACTTTGCTCCAAAGTGACACCAATATGCCAATTCTAGCGCCTAATATTCACACCAAACGTTTACGAGTGTGCCGAGCATGTATTTAGCTTAGAGCCAATGAAGCGCAAGTTTAACCCTTTTTAAAAGTTTTTATATTTCAATTTGCAATTTTTTCCATTTCACGATAGAAATGTAGTTCTGCCTGATCCCTCCCCGACACATTTTTTTCATGTTTTCATAGTCGAAACGAAGGATTTCGCATTGAGTGGATGGCAAATAACGAACAAACTTTATATTTTCCCCATGATTTTGCTCAAACACACACACACACAGACACATACAATCACATATGTATACATGCTGGTGGACTGATGGAGGAAGCGTGAAGTGTTTGATCAAAATCGCCAAAGGGATTTGCTTTACAAGCTTGAAAAAGTGGAAAAACTTTCAATTGAATTTGTAGACGTTTGCCTAACCAGCCACGGCTTTTTTCTTCTCGTTGTTGCCCCACTGCCAAATTTTGATGTGTAACCACTACCTTTGAGTTCCCAGATCCCAGACCTTTTGCAAGGCATACAAATTCTCGCTTATTTCCCCACCACACCAGCAACGAGATGAGGGGCAACGAATGACTGGCTGTAAAGTTTGCCTAAATGTGGGTTTCTAAGTCATTTTAACATCAAAGTTTTCCTGTTATTCTTTTTTATTGTACAAAATTTCAATGGTTACGCAACTTTTGCTTTACTTATTTGCTGAATACGAATGTTTGTAGTTCTCATTCCATCAGTTCGACCCCATCACCATCACCATCACCATTGCCGATAACAACAACAACCAAAGTATACATTCAGTTATTGAATACAACAACAAATGTAAGAAAATCGACCTACATCAAAATCGGGATTTAGATTTGTTCTGTGGGGTTGTTTGTTCGGTCTGGGCATAGGAAGAGAATTGAAAACAAAAATTATGGCCACAAGAAATCAATTTATGGAACTTAAACACAAATTTATTTTATTTGATTGCGGCTGGTGAACAAACTGAAGTTCCCTTCCATAAAAGTTTGGCGAAGATGCACGTAATTCCATTACGATATTGGAAAACTTGCCACAAATAAATGTCATGGCTTTCTCCCCTGGGACTGAGCTATTCAAAAATTGCTTTTCAAAGCCTGAGCTTCTCCGAATTCTTTGTCATCCTCAGTTAGTTTTAATGAAATATTTCTTTGATATTTCATAATTTTATGATTCTTTCTTCAAAAGCCGCATTCTTCTGCCCTTAAAATTCTCATTTAATAGGACAAATTGTATTATTTTCACGATACTTTTTCGGTATGGATTTTGAAACTATGTTAAGGCAACAAAATATCCGAAATCATACATTGAGGATGGATACATTAAGTTGGTCGAGCAGTTTGTTGCGCTACAAAGAGGAGCATCCTTATCTCCTGGAAAAAATGCACTAAAGACTATGTGATTTGAAGAAGTAGCATAATAGAAACGATGATGGCCACGATGAGGACGAGGAAGGTAATATGGAAAATCAACAGTAGGCGGCGCTATCGTATTATTTTTTCTGCATCAGATTTGTTTTCAATTGTTTTACAAAACAAAAGTATATGTAATAAAGCAGTAACTATTCTGATTTTTAATAGTTTTGGTTATAACTTTGATGCAATACTAATAAAATTAGAGTTAATATTTCAAATTTTTCAGTCAGTGTCCTATTTCTAAAGATTTCTGCAATTATGTAACTCATTGACCACATTAAATCACTGTGTGGTAAAGAGTTTAATGCTGCCGAAATTGGATACAAAGACAACCTATCACATCACATATATTCGTATGCCGAATTCGTAGCCGCCAAATAGTGTTATCTTAAGGTGATGTAAAGAAGATTTGCCAGTGACGGGTATTCGCAAAAGTGCTCGAATGTCCGAAATATTTCTGCAAAATAAGTACCAGATTTTTTTAACATGAAAGTAAGTATGCAAAGTGAAAAATGTTAATATCTTTTTTCAAATTCGATTAGATTTCATTCCTTTCTCAACTCAAGCGAAATTAAGCGAAATTTAAAATTTGACTAATACTTAATATGTGGCGGCTGCAAAAGAACTTATTATTATTTCCGGCATGGTCCTTCCAACAAAGTTATATTTTAATGCGCCTGACCAGTCAGTATAAAGCTTACACAGATCCCGATACCCTCTATTAACGATGATGGATCCATGTATAATAAGGAGTAGTTTTCAATGAAAGAACAGTTGGATTTTTGTTCGTCGCGAGAGGGCTACTCCATACTAGCATCTGTTTACAAAAAATGCGTCTTTCCTAATTTCCGTCATTCCAAAGACATATCTGTCAACGTTTACGCAGGGCGCCAACGAGTATTTATTCGTTAAAATAAATTTTTGCATTTTGTCCTAATTTCAGCAAAGCCCGCTTTTGCTAATTTGTTCTTATTACTTGAACTTGCCACAGTAACATCTCTTTTCGGCCACTGATGTCTTCAGCAGATAAGAGGTGTTGCCTGTGATTTTTATTAACTTTAGTTGTTATCATCACTGCAAGTATACTGAAGAAATCACTTGGTGCGAAATCGCCCTATCTGAGGCCTCGTTTAATACAAAATAATTTGGTAAGATCGTTGATTACTTTTATTAATGTCCAGTTTTATTTCCTAAAGATCAATCAATTTCGCGAGAATGCCAAATTTAGCTATGGCCTCAAAACCCTTTTTACGGAGTCGAATTGTCGTAGGCAGCTTGATATATATTTTCCTTGGTGTTTTCCAGGATTTGACATAGTTAAGACAGGCTTTAGTTTTTCATACATCACACCTGGTGGCTAAAAAAAGCGACGTTTGAAACATAATTCTGTTTTCAAATACAGGATATAATATGTTTAGATTCCAATCGTCGGGCATGAAACCATTTAGCCAAGGCATGTTTAAGTGACGTAGTTTTCTTATTGGCAGTCCATTATCAGCGGTCGTTTATAACTATTCCGGAAGGGCAGAGACTAGATAGTCGTAGCTCAGTTGTGCTCAAGTCCTCATATTGCTGCTGCGACCTTGTTATGACTCAGTGATGCAGTAGCAACCCTTTGAAACGTGGAACCAGTAAAGCTCTTTTTTCCGGCTGTAGTGTTGTCATGTACGAGTATGCAGTGTCTTCTTCCTCAGATGCAAAGCGATATTTTCCAATGCACCAGTATGTCTAAGCGTGATTTTCTATAGCAAGCTTGTTGCAGCTTCGGTATATCTAGTCTTCTTTGTATTTTGTTGCAAATGTTTTCCGCTTTCTTATATTTGATCACGCATAAGTCAAGCTGCCTGGACGCTTTCTCTGTGTTGGAATCTTGTTTCACTTACTAGCATATTGCTCGTGAAAGTATTCAGCTTGGCTGTTACGGAGGTTGTTACTATGGAAACTGAATTGACCAAAGGTATACTCCATTCAATTTTGGCATTAAAATCTCCCACAACAATTTAAATGTCTTTTCAAGAACGACGGTCATATATATGATTCTTCTAAACAGTCGCAAAGTGTATCTTTGGCCTCGCAATTGTGTCTACATGGTCGCTTCCTGGTTTAAAGCGCGAAACAAAGTGTCTTAGTTTCTTAACCACTACAAACCCACATCCGAATCCACACTTTTTTGCATGAAATCACAGTTTTTACATCGAATGCATTCTGGCCCTCTTCCATCCACCAATCGGAGGCTTCTTCTCTGTAAAGAATATCTCCTAGGCACGTCCTAAACTCAATTCTTCCATCGGGACGTGTACTTAAATCAGCGTGATAGAAAATTACGTTGAGGCGGATTGTGTCTACACGGTCGCTTCGTAGTTTAAAACGTGTGACAAAGGTGTCGTAGTCTCTTAACCACTACAAACCCACGTCCAAGTCTATACTTTTCTGCATGAAATCACAGTTTTTACATCGAAAGTATTCTGGTTCTCTCCCATCCTCCAATCGAAGGCTTCTCTCTCTCTCTTCTAAAGATTCTTTCTGGGCGCGTCCTTAACTCACAGCCCTTACGATATTCGCGGACTTCCTAATATTTAGGGTATGATTTTTTCCTTTTTACCATGTATTGGTGTAAAATTCATGTATTATTAAGCCCCTGCATCCGATTAAAGACTCGAAACTGTTAACAACAACCTCTAGAATGGCATAAAAATAGAGTTTTAGTTGTAGTTTTTTTTTTTTTTTTTTTTTTGAATCTAATGACTTCTCATATTTGTGGTCACCATTCGTCACCATTTGACCAAAAGTCAACAGTCGAGAGCTGCTTGTTGGCATTTATTCCCAAGTTAGTAACAGCCTGTCTTCCATATTGAAACCAAAATATTAATTGATAAATCTAATTAAAAAGATAAATAGATTAAACCATTTAAAGTATTTTTCAAACAAAAACATTTTGTCTTTATTATGTAGAGTATTTGAAAGTTCGTTGCAAATGAGCTTGACACTTTAGTATTGCCCCATAGTGATTCCAGGAATTTGAGATCTTTTGTAGGTTTAGCAAACAAACAGCGTTCTTTCCAAGTGAAAAATCATTTGCGCATACCGATCATTATTTAAAATTCCCAAACAATTCATTTGCAGACACTTTCAACACATCAAGCCGTCGATTCAGAGGGACGAACAGCAAGGCAACGCAAGGCAGCGCAAACAAGAGCCGCCACTTTTTAAGTAGAAAACCATTATCATATTTTCGTTGCCTTGGCCAACAATGGAAATAAAACCAAAAACTAAATAAAACAACAACGAAACACACATATTTGCAATTAACGTCTTTCCACAAACCGCCAACAAAAAAAACAAAAAGAAAAAAAAAAGACAGAAAAAGGCAACGACAACGATCGCCAGAAAAAAAGGTGACATTTTCAATGAACGCATAATTCAATTTGGTTTTTGGTATTCCATTTTGATACCTTTCCGGGCAGACTTTGTGACTGGGATAGCGTTCGCGTCCAGAAATAAGTGAGCGTACGCATGTGAGCGCAGGGGCCAACACTGAGCAAAGGCCTCCTGTTGGTTGTTAGCACCACCACATAGGATGGGGCAAGAATGGACGATGGGAACGCGGGGGAACACACCCTTCCAATGGCCACAAGAAGTTTTTATTCACTTGGTCAACAATTTCATAATTCACATTTTCTATAACCCGAAAAGTTACACTTGTTATTGCCGCTTCAAAAAGAAACATGTTTAAAAAGCAAATGCAAGTTGTAAAATTTGTTAAATTTATGTTTTATTCAAAATAAAACAACTCCGATTTGGACTATAATTTTCAAAGTTTATGTGTGGTGCGCTCAGCACAAAAGGAAGGAACGCCACATGGAGTCCGGGCCTCTTTGCTCTTTGCATTGTTTTATGATTTGATATTAACATATTAATGTATAAACATGCAACAACAAAAGCAACTGGCAACGGAACATTTCACTCTTTCTTTTGGCCCAAAATTATGAAGTGTGATATGTCGCACGTCTTGGCTGCAGATCCGGGACACAATGAATGGCCAGGGTGTCTCAGTGGGAACTCGACAGTTTTCAAATTTCAAATTAGAAATTCTACTAAGTGATGGCTCTTTAGCATTGGAATTTATAGAGATGTCGGTGTCGATGTCGGGCCCTCTGACAACTCTGACATTTCCATTTGCATGTAAAAATGGCTCTGTGAGCAGATGAAATTAAAAATTAATGTTTATTTAATATATTAAATCAGCAAATTATGCAAATTGCTCGATAATAAACCAACCAGAGAAACCAACTCATATAAAACAGATCGTCTCGACACAGCCCGCAAGTTTAGCAATAAAAATTAATGTTATATTTTTACACAAAAAACTCACACAAAATAAAAGATATCCTACACATAAAAAAGCGATATAACGAAATCATTTACATTTGTATGTTCGCCCAAGTCTACTACAGATGTTCATGTGAGTTGCTGTGTTTTAATGCGCTACACATTTGTACGTCTGTATCAATTTTTATTCATGGGCACTTCAGGGAATGTCTCTATCACGATAGCTGTGCAGAAGAAAAATAATATGAAATATCAAAACAACAAAGCAACAAATCAACAATAAGAGAGAAAAAAAAAAGAAAACAAAACTTCTCCCATTGATAAACTTAACTTAAATGTTGATTAAATTAATTTTTCAAATAAAAATTCAATTCTTTATACCGACAAATATGTTAGCTACACTCCCCTACTACGTGGCGTGCTCGCCATGATTTGCTGTCATCCTCCATCGGAGAGAACCTTTGCGTTTTATAATTTTCTGATGGATTTTGATTTATGACTTTGTCGACCGCCCTTTAATAAATCTGATTGTAAATCGATTGCTCTGCTCTCGCGTAGAATTTTTTTGGAGTCCTTCAGCTCACATTCTCTTTACCAGAGTGCCACATCCCTACCTAGCAACAAATGTGGTGCAGCATCAGCGTCAGATGATATTATGTTGCTGTGATTTGTTTCACAAGTTTCAATTCTCAATTCAATTCTTTATTTGTTTCTACTCCACTTTGTGTTGAATTTGGGAGCCAATTGAATGGATAGATCTCGGACAACATAAAGAATTGGCATAAAATACCAAGACTCGACAATGTCGACAATGCATTATTGTAATAGGCTATACAAACTATGGAATTATTGGGAATTGGTACAATTCGATGAGGAGATAATTTCATGCTTCAGGCCGTTGAGTTCAACTCTTTCATTATGTAATATCACACCTATAAAGGGTAAATAAAGTCCACAGCCAACTACCCGAAATACCCGAATGCGCCATTAAATATTGAAACCTCAAAATGGAGCACAATTTTACAAAAATAATTTTTAAAACATTATTACTCAATAAAATTGAAAACAAAACTCACGCATTAATCTTCATTTGGAATTATCAATAAAGCTAAATTGCTATATATGAAAGGCGTCTGTCTAGCAGCTTTCTATACTTTGTCAGAGGAACAATTTCGTTTATGACCACTTTCTGTCGACAATGTCTACAATTTTGCAATTCTAAAAGGTAAACCCCTATAAAATGTATACTAAGTACATAAACACACTTCACACTTTGATTCTATTAGGACAAAGGAATCGAATATTTACGTATTGTAGTAGATTTACCTGTCTTGTTGCAAAATCATTTTTGTTACTGATTGTTTGAGAAAGTGGCAACTGATTTTTTTCTTCACTAAAGTTTTTTTCCTTCAAATTTGTCGTCGTTATTCTGGCGAAACTTGCGTGTTTTTCAATATCAATAAAACCTCGTTTTAAATCAATAATTCATTCTTTTTTTCGCTAAAATAAACTGAATTTTGTAGCCGACTCAGTTAGTGGTCCACCACAGTGTGGTTAACTTTCCTATATGACCAATTCAATAAATGGAACAAAATTGAAAAATATTGAATTGTTATATTGTTTGTTATCGTTAGAGACGTGGGGTAAAGAAATTCAAGCTTCTAAATGCCCATTTGTATCGATGTATTTTGGTAATAGGAAAGAGAAACGCAAAAGCTTCACACTTTAACCGACAACTTGCTTAAGTTTGATTTCACATTCGATTAATTTTTTGATTTCCTTTGTTTACGATGATTTATTTCCAAATCATAAGTATTAATAACACGAACAATCTCATTTTATATATTTTAAACATGGCCATATCGACAGGAGGTAATCTGTAATCAGTGGGTGTTTCCATGATCGCTGAAATCTGCAGTTCAGTGCCATTGTGATATCAAGAGATGACATTACAGTCTACTACACTAAAACGTATAGAAGGGGGTATCCATACTCTAAACATTATGCTATGTGTCTGAAAATTTAGAGTTTGCACTTTCAAATTCCTATCGCTCTGGACAAAAACTTTGCGGGATATAAAGTATCCTGTTTCGACACCAACATTTATTAATTAACAGGTTTAAAACTATAACTAATGTGTACTAGTTATATAAGTATGGTATTGGTTGGAGTAATAACAGGATAACAAATCTACATTTTGAAAGAATAAATTATTAAATTCCCATTATATTACGTTTATATAATAAGAACCTGCTGCTGTCATCTATATTGACGAAGATCGGACATTTACTAATGTGTTGCAGTACAAAACTCACTGCTGTAATATGTTTTTAAACCTCACAAATCGATCTGCTCCAAGTACCCACTATTCATTATAAGTAATTGCTTATTTTACACCTCGGGATTATCATATTGCATTGGCGTCTGAAATTAAGTTATAACTCCGCCATCCACAAATTAGCTCGTTTGCATTCCTTTTGAATGGTCGTTGAATTTGAATTGAGTTCTTTGAATTTTACATTATTCATCCACAAACATTTCCCTATATATATCGGGTTGTTCGGAAAATTCGTTCGATTTTTAAAAGAAATTTATTTACAAATTTATATACAAGAAAATAATTATTTTAATCTATTATATAATCGCGCCCCTTTTTTTAGAAGTTATTAATTCTTCCCACCTCTTTGGGAGCTTTTTAATTCCTCTCTCATAAAACTTCCTTCAAATCCTTCAAGTGGTTGTTCAGACTGAGAAATAGGTGATAGTCGGACCGGGCGAGGTCTGGGAAGTATGGTGGGTGAGGTAAAACTTTCTATCCAAGCTCTGGCAGTTTCTGACGGGTCCACAAGGCAGTGTGAGGTGGTGAGAGAGTGAGGTACCCACACATCGAGGTTGCTCACAAATCCCAGCTCTTTTGTAACCCCGTGAACGGTTGAAGACTGATTTTTTGATAGTTTCAGCCATTTCCCTAACTGTTGCACGGTGATTAACAATAATTAATTCTTCCACTTCCTCAGAAACAATTTCTTTTGGTCGTTCTGATCTGAGAGTGTCCGTAATGGAGAAGTCGCCCGTAGAAAATCTTTTAAACCATCTTTGGCAAATTTTTTCATTTGGGCCATTTTCTTCATAAACAGACTTTATTTTTCGGCTAGGTTCAGTTGCCGTTTTTCCTTTTCTGAAATAATACAGCATAATATGCTTAAAATGCTATTTTTCGCTCATTTTTTCACTTTTTAAAAGTTTTTTTAACGCTATAACCACTCACGATTTGAACGACGAAAACACAAGTAAACAATAGTTAACAGCTTAGAGAAGGGGTGAGAGGAAGTTAGGATATTGTTTGAAGGAATAGACGGTTCATTTATTCACCAAATAATGATTGGATCAGTAGATTTGCCCGGCGTCGATATGTAGCTTACAGTCGATTTTATTTGCGCTACTTTAACTCCGGTTTCAAAACGATTAATTCGATTTTAAAACTTTTCCAAGTTACAAGAAAAATATTTGAAAAACTTTTTGGAGTTTTCTGCACTTTATTAATCTTCTTAACGTTTTGCTAGTGTTGAAAAGATCATGCAAAAAAGATTCAAGGCTGCCAGCTGTTAAATACCTGTCATTTGAAGTGTTATTTATTTAGTGAAAGCTTTGCCATTTACGAATATGGTTCGTTTAACAACCGAAGAACGTGTACAAATAGTTAAAACTTACTACAAAAGTGGTAATTCAAATGTGGGCTTTCAATCGAACGACATTTTCTTCAGCTATGAAGCTCATTTCTCCCTCGGTGGTTATGCCAACAAGCAAAATTATCTCATATGGGGCTCAGTGAGCCCAGAAGTGATTGTGGAAAAGCCATTGCATCCGAAAAAAGAGACTGTTTGGTAACCATTATGGTCCGGAGGTGTCGTTGTGCCGTATTTTTTCGAAAACTACCTCAAAAGGATCCATGACAGCAACCAATCCAGAGGCGGCTATTTAACTGACATTATATTTCGTCCAAGCATTATAATGAAATAAAAGCTTCAGCAAAATCATAGCTTTATGTGTATTTTATTTAACTTCACTTTTGAAATCGAAAAATAGATAATCCTATATTATAGCACTGATTGTGTAATTTTGGACACACAGTGCATGTTCACATGTTGCAGGCGAGAAAATTGATGATAACTTAAAACGATTATTGACTTAGCAGATAGATATCGTTTGCAATGCATGCATTTTTTTTCATTATTACATAAAATTGAGGGATTTTTACATTGGAGCCTGAGTTGAGAATTCCCAACTTGCGTAATGATGGCATCACATAATAAGAAAATATAAAACATGACTCGGAAAACTATTTAGGTTTTCTTTAAACTAAATATTTAATAGTCAAGAAAGTTAGAGGAGCAATTTGATAAAAGAAAACTTTACATTTTGGTATCTTAACTAATAATATTTATGAACCACGTTCATAGCGTTAATTCACTATTCATTGGTTATCTTTTTACAGAGAATTTAATTAAGTTACTTAATCTTTTCCATGAAAGTATGAATCATTTATATTCAGTGCAGCAAACACCTACCAATGTTGCATTTTATGTTTGGAATTTTTGGAATATCAAATAAAGCACAATCCCGACAGAAGACAAAGTTACGACTTTTCTCGAAGATATTAAGCGAATTAAATATTTCGCAAAACTTGAATTTTTTGTCGATCAATAGCAACAAAATATTTCCAATGACATTCCATGACAACGTCCCATGGAGAAAATCTCTTCATCGTTTGGTCTCAAATGCAACCTCTACACATCATAATCACACTTCGTTTTGGAACGACATCGATACATTTTTGGTTACAGCTCACTGTTACCTTTTTCGCTGTTGAAAACTCCCCTAGATTAATGATTCGATATGATGATGAGAATCACTTGTATTTTCCACTATTTATGCTAAACAATGGTACATAATAAACCATGAATCACTTGTCCATTAAACCTTCATTGAGTCATCACAATAGACTGGAATATGTTCCATTAACCTTCATAAAAGCAGATACAATTTTTCACACTATGTCAACACAATTGACCAAATTAGCCCTTTTTATGGTGGCCGCCATAAAAGAAAAGAACTTTATTTTTTTAAACAAATGATTTGGAAATGTAAATTTTGTTCTTGCCGTTGTTGTTGGCGTTTTTGATGTCCGTTACAGCTCGAACCCTTTCACCAAGGGTTTCGTCTATTATTCATATTTTAACAATATTAAGTTATTAATCACCAATAAAGCTCTTTCGTTCCTCCAATTAAAAATAGGAGCCCTGCCATCGAAAGTGTTGTTTCCAATGTACGAGGAAAAGCTGACAATTTAACTCAAGTTAAACTCACCGAAGATAGTATTCCATCATATATTTCAATTAAAACTAAATAAAATGGGACAAGATGATGGATTGTACGGACGCAAAGCATTTGCTGCTAGACAGAGGGGAGAGAGGCCGGCACATTGTGGCGTCCCAAGTAGCCAACCACCGACTTAAGCACCACAATAAAGTTGTTTAAGTTGTGTGGATTTTTCCAAATGCTAACATAAAACACTGTCAGAATGATCTTAACACTAATCTCGAAGTCATTCCTCACAGTCGGTGATAAAAAAATATTATCCATTTACAACTGAATAGATATGAAGAAAACGATCTTAATAGTCTAACCAAATCGGGGATGGATCGCGTCTTTTGTGTGTGCGTGTCTGTGTGTGTGTTTGTTTTTGTTTCAGTCTTAAACTGATTATGCCGAAAGTTATCGCTTCATAATGCCAACCATAGCAGCGATGATTAAATTCGGTTGTGTTCCCAAGAAAGAAATTACTAAAGGCCCATCATCAGTCTATACAAAGGCGTTTGATTGTTATTTTCGGAAATATGAATATTTTATAGATACAAAAGCATACAATGATTCTTTATAGGATTAATTCATGAAATCTTATTAAGAAAGTGAATATTTAATTCAAAGAATGTGATTTAATCAATGAGCTGTGGACTCAACGACCACATTTTCTGGTCAACAATAAAATTTGAACGCAGATACGAGTTTGAAAGTCTGCATATATGATTTAGGAATAACGAATATGGTTTACTGTTTCCAGGGGTAATTAAAAGACTGTCATGTCTTGCAATGGCATAATCTCCCTTTTAATTTAACGAAATAGAATCAAAATTTTGTTATCCAATTATGAAGCCAACGGAATGTAAATATTTTCCTGTAGCTTTGCATTAAGTTGGAAAACATCATTCAACATGTGGAGGCCACACTTTTGTTTATTAACGAAATTATATTATGGGAATTAAACAATATTATATGAAATAGCGAAATATCCTGGAAAGTGCCAATTTCAAACGCTGATTAAATGTTGATTAAAGTTGTGGCATTTTAGACTACAAGAAATACACTGTATCATCCTCAAAGTACCTACTTAGCAATGGTTAAGAGAAAACAAAAAAGAAAAAAGTCGGAATGTTAATAAATGAGTTTTGTGCCAGCAATACTCTTCTCCTAATTTCCAGGCATATATTGCCGGATTTAATGACGGCGGCCCGAGGTATCCAGAAGTATCTACCACAACAAAGTTATAATTGTCGACGATCACACAGCGCTCCTAAAACGTAAATTCTTTGTTCTCTGAGTAAAATAACTTGAATTTGTTGACTCTTTCCCTACGCTTGAGAAGGCTGCAGTAACATCTCATTATTTCGTAACATCTCATTTAGGCGGGTTGTTTAAGACTCACAAAAATATATTGAAGAGATCGCCCAGTAGACTGTTGCCCCCCCGCCAAGCTTCGCTTGGAGTAAAGATTTACAATTCCTTAAGAAATCTGGTATTAGGCTCGGACAAACCAGATTCGGCCATGCCACAGACAGCTTCAACTACGACGAAAAGTTGGTAGACATTGAACTGTTCTTTGCTTTTTGGGTCTTTTACGGAGGTTAGCGTTGTTTTAATGTGATCTAATGTCGCACTCATAATGTCCGCTTAGTTTAGATAGAATAGACTTTAGTAGTTTACATATCATAGTCGACAGAACTTTTTCAGCGATGAGTAAAATACCGATATCACAAAATTTGATGTGAGTGATGCTCACTTAAATCGTCTTTTCTGGACACTGGATATAACATGCCTGGGTTCCAAACATCGACCATGCGTTTCTTGAGACAAATCATATTGCATTGATGCATTCAAACTGCCAGTTCATTGGCCTCGATCTTGAATAACTTCACCGCAGTTTTATCATTCTTAAATCGCGATACTTATACTCTCGGTTCGCTTTGGCGGACAATCAATGCCTTCGTTGGTAATTGGCATGATTTCATTTCAGAATTAGTAACTTATAAAATTATCGCCAACACAATTACAACGCATTCTGCCCATCCGTTATTACATTCCGATCTTACAGGCAGGAATCCGGTAATTGTAACCTTTGTTTTTTGCCCACAGCACATTACATTTGGCTATATCGATGCCATGTGTGCAGCATTAAGACCCTTAAGACCCTATGGCACATTCCAGGTTGTACCGAGACTTCACTAAGGGCGGTTTTTCATCATTTTCTCTATTGGTATTTGAACAAAATCGTTCCTCATTTTTGCTGCTGATAAAATTTCCGCTACCTCTTCTCTTATCTAATTGATCGGATTTCGGAACATCCCTTTTGATGCCCACCAACTCTTAAGTGCGTACATAATGCTTATGGGTTTCCGAAGTAATCTACTTCGACAACGGCATTTGTCATTCATCTCACTTAAGTTGCATTGTTCGCTTACAATTTCTGACAAACAACATAGTTTTTCAATAAGACACAAAATTGCATTTTGGTAAAAAATGCATGTTGTTCAAATTTACGCTTATAAAATACATAAAAACAATCAAATTTTAATAAATTTGACTTCACAGCTGCGCGACGCGCCGTCCGCGGCCGCATTTGCAGAACCTCTCTTCAGGCTATGTTCGTTTGCTGCGATGGCATCGCCATCATCTGCCGTTGCCGCCACATTATCCTCATTCCTGAGGCAAAGACTATGTCATCTGTTTGCCGTCATCGTAGTCGTCCTCGTTTTGTGCTGAAGCGGGTATTTTGTTCGTTTTCCTTGGGTTTTTTTTTTTTTTTTTTTTTTTTTTTGAAAATTGCATGCAAATTATGTGAAATTGTCAACGAACATGAATTTGCACTTTTCTTGCAATGCAATAGCGTTCACTTCGTGTTGATTATAAATTGTTTGGCGCATTTTAACAGCCAACCCAACCAACCGCACCGCATTGGAATCGGCATCAGCTTTGGCCGCAGCATCGCATCTTGCTTGGCTGGGTTCGCTTCGTTTCATCCGCATTAGCTGCATTTACTCGTTTCCATTTTTGCTTCACTGGTGTCTCTGCGAGTGGTTTCTTTTATTATTTTGGTTTAGCTGTGAAAAATATTCCCTACTTTGGCTTTTGACTCGAACCGATGGTAGGGATCATCGGTAATATTCCTGCCGCCAACGCCACCATATACGACCCGTCCCTTCCCGCCAACCAATTGGTTAATAAATCGCGAGTAATAATTGTTTGCTTAGTCAGGGAAGGACATGATTGAGAGGGGAATGAGAGGAAGAGTTAGCCATAGTAAACAACAAAATTAATGCAAGAATTATAGAACATAAATTATATGATTTTACGACTACCGTCGTGATGGTGGCAGAAGAAAATATTTAGGTGGCCTCCTCCAACAATTCCAGATTGGAAATTTATGTTTGTTATTTTCTACTTAAAAGACAATTCCATAGATGTTTATGATAAAAGGATTACTATTATTAATAGAATATGATGAAAAGGAAGATATACTCATGATTTTAATTAGATTTGCTTGTCAGTTGGCACCAAAGAGGTGAAATATGAAAGAGCTCTCACAAAAATCAACACACAAGAAAAGCTTTTGTTTAAGTGTAACTCACCTAGGACGAGCTCTGAGACCCCACTGTCCCCGAAGGATAATCTGAAAATAAAGAGACATCAATGGTGTGTTATTTATGAATATATAAAAGCTGTTGCAAGAAAGAATTATTCATTATAAGATTTGTTTTTCATAAGATTCCTTTATTTACATACATTTTTGTGAAGTACCAATTCCTGATCCTGAATTCAACAATTTTCTAAGAATAAAAATTTTCTGTTGATTAATTAAAAGCAACACACGACGGAAAATCATATCATACTCCTCTTTAAGAGGCAGCAGGTCTTAGTTGTAAGCGTTGTTACTAAAAATACACGTTTTCAGCAGACAAACGTCTCAGCTCTTCTAAAACAAAGGATTTGATGGTGTCATACGTTGGCAATATCGATAGAAGTGGAAAACTAACTCTGCATCTTACTTAGAAAGTTGTTTGGAAAATTTTAAAATAAAAATCTAGGTTATTAAACATGAAATAGGAATTTTTATTAAAAAAAAAAAAAAAAAAAAAAAAAAAAAACAGAAAGAATCCCTCCGACATGATCATTTATCAGGCAATGAGTCGATTCTCCTCCATCGTCGGGGATGATGATTGTGAGTGAGTCCACAATCACCGAGGAAAATTGGTAAAATGAATTATTTACAGTATCTTCTGATATTTTCATTATTTTACCAATTATTCGTTGATTAAAGGCAATCTACAGTGATAGTTGATAACAAGAAAGAATCATCACTGAATTGTATTCGTTCACTAAATGTCATCCGTTCGTTCTGCCCAAAAACTGAGCATACTTATTGAAACAATACTAAAAGTGAATTTTTGACTGGAAAAACTAGATTTACATATAATGTATACTGCCATACGATATATATGTATATGTGGGAGAAATGTTATATAGCAGGAGATGATTCCGATGTAACAACCCGCTATATCGTACATGACGATGTGATCCAAAGTGTGTTAGTTTGACGTCTCTTCAACATTACAACTTTTCAGTGGAATAAAGCATTCGAATTACAGGTGACATCTTCATTTGACTGAAACTTGTTTCCACCAAATAGTTCACACTGGGAGCCAAATTCGGAGAATGCGCTGAATGCGAAATCAAATCATAGCGTAATTAGTAGGAGTTCGCCGATGACGATGCGTTGTCTTTCAAAAGCAAGTTTATGTTCGCTGTTTTTGTTTCAACTGTATCTCAATAATATTTTCCAGTGACCTTTCTGCTCTTTTCAAGGACATCTAAAAAATATCGCCATCATCTACGTGTCAGAGAGACCAACCTTGGCCGACATGACCTCTGTAGAAGTCTTTTGTTTTGACTTGGAGTGCTGTGATGCACCCAGATTTCATCTGCAGTGGGCGCCTGTTGGACTTTGCAACTTTCCAATGTTTTAGTAAGATCCTTACCCATCTTCATTAAGATCTTCGTACAAGACGGTGTCTTTGTTTTGTTGCCAAAAATATTGAGGTTACCGCCACCCACAAAAAGATTTGTGTTGGAGCTTGAACCCCATGATCGTATGCACGATAGGCACAAGTGTTAGCAATCGTGACACAGTCGATCTTAATTACCGTTATAAGAGAGTAGATGACATCATCTGATATTATTTTTTCTTGATAAAAAAACACTTAACGGGTTCAAAGTATAAATAAATTTATCCTTTGATTTTATTTTCGCGAAAAAGACAATTTCTCTCTCTGCGAGTTAACATTTTCCAGTTTTTCTGTTGCCTTATTGATGAAATCGTGACCTTTTTCATTATAGAAACATTCTCTTGCTTTTAAATACCTTTCCAAATTAAATTTCCTTTACTACTTCATCATTGTTTCTAGAATACTTAAACCAAGTTTAAAATTATATTTGTTCAAGATCACTTGTATTTTACACTTTGTGGCAATTTAGCGCGCTGAGTATTCCGAAAGTGTATCGAAACGCTCATTATGGCCTGGAGGCGTCATTTTGCCGTATTTTTTCGAAAACTACCTCAAAAGGATCAATGGCTGCACCAATCCAGAGGCGGTTATTTAAATGAAATTGTATTTCGTACGTAATGGCAAAGTTCAAGCATTATAATCGAATAACAATTCCGTCGAAATCATAGCTTTATGTGTGTTTTATTTAACTTTACTTTTGAAACCGAAAAATGGATCACTTTATACATCCGTACTAACCATATCCATCAAGGTGTGATTACTTCAGTGCCCCATATTTGCCAAAACACAAATTAAGGTTTGAAATTAGTGGTTAAAGATTATCGTGATGATATGAATCAATATTCAGTACCATGTAAGTAATGCAATATTACTGTCAATCGTTTATCCTATAGGTTTATCATACAATTTCATTTTATGGTTACGCCGCCATCAGTTACCGTATGGATATGACACATAGGACCCATAAAATTGGAACAAAGTCCATGCTTGAATCTCCTGAAGTGTGGATAATGACTAATTCCATAGTGTATTTTAGGAAACATTCTTTAAGACCGTCGTAAATATGCTGACAACAAATTTCTCTGATTTTTTTTTTAAACAAAGCGCAATTAAATTCAGATTTTTATTGTGCCCCATCGAAAGATGCCAATAAAAATCTTGCATAAACAACTAATAAAATAAGACCACCTCTGTTTGATAATGGAGCTGTAATGGAATTCAATTAAATATTAAGTCCCAATAGAGGTGAGTGATCAACACCGAGTTTAGAATACCCTAAATGTCATAAAAGAAGAAATGCAATATTAATCCTTGTTGAAAACCTTCTGAGATGGCATTTCAAAATCATGCACTAATGTTGCTCGAAACAACCAACTAGTTTTTAATTATATTTAATTCTTTTGTGATTAACAAATTTGGCGTTAACCCAGCGATGGTGTACAAATCCAGTCTGTCTTCGTCGCATTTATACGTTATCATAAAACTATAATCGCTGTCGTAGCTGTAGGGTACAGCTAACCACTAATATCCCATTTCATTGGAGAAAACAGCATGTTCGCTCTATGTTCTACCATGAGCAGCAGCCCCCCTATTCGTTAAAGCACGCGTAATGCATAAATAATTCCTCGTTCTTATACATGTACACATGTAAAATGTAAAAGACCAAAGTTTTCCTATAATTTTATTGGATTATGGAAAAACTATAAAGTAATATATGGAGAATTATAAAAGTTAAAGGCGCCACCAGATGAAGAACACCCACCCAGGGTTCAGAATGTGAAGTCATAAAATGAACACTGACAAAATGATATTTTAAGCTTCACCAGCAACGACGGCAGAGGGACACTCACAAACAACAAATAGTAGAAAATACTCCGAGAGAACAATAAAAATATAATCCAAGAGAAGAATGTTGTTGTAATATAAATGTGAACAAGGCTGAGAAACTCATTCACACGAATAATATTTCCGATGAGCATTTTTGATTTATTGTAACAACTGTGCCGACAATCACCATACCAACAACATTTGGGTAAGAAAATGACTTTTTTTTTATTGGGTGGGCGAAAACACAAAAAATAAAGTGAAATAAACAAATCAACAAAGTGAACAGAGAAGGGAACTGTGGGCCAAATTTGCTAAAATTGTAAGCCTTAAATTTGTTGTCATTTGGGGAAATTGTCAGATGATTTAATTATAAATAAAGCCAACCTTTAAAATAAGATATTGTATGATGAATGGATTAGTGATCTTAATGAAGTTACAAGCATCTCAATGAGCAGCGCAATTAGTTATATTTAATGGCAAAGTTGCGACAGAACGAGTCCGTTTCGATGCATGTTCATTTACACGAATAACGTTGTGCACACAGGAAAGCTTTGGCTCCTTTCGTGCTGCAAAATTTGCGTGGAGCGGTAATTTTTTTACGAAAAAATTTACACCTATAAGGAAAAACTGCCATCTTCCGAGTTAATACCCTTATAGACGTCAGATTTTCCCAATTCTCCTCCATTTTGTAATGAAATTAAACTACCGCAATTCTGCAATATGCGAAAAATCCATCAAAAAGAGAGTTTTCTATATGCCATTGCATAGCAATGCCTAGAAAACCAAAAACCGTGATTTTTGACCCACTTGCTTACTTAGATGGAGATTAGAATAGACATCCTTATCTATTATATGCTGCACATAGAAAATCTTCGATCTTCCGCGCCTCTTCTCCAATTCGCCACATAAAATTTCATTAGTATTTCAAAAGCCAAATACTTCCAGCGGAGCTTTGGTCGCTCCTTTCTGCACAGTCGTTCAAGTTTGTTGTTGAAATGTTTTCGGGCTAAAGCATTTGGGTCCATCCGTACAACATGACCTACCCAACGCAATCGTTGTATACGATATGATGTGCTTGGCCACGTCGATGTCGGTGTATAGATTACACAGGTCATTCCTTATGCGACAACGATAGTCGTCGTTAACGATGATGGGTCCATATATTTTCCAGCACTAATTCATCCGCTTGTGTCATAATCCAGGATTATGCACCACACAGCAAGATAGGTAACAGCAACGACTGGTGCAGCCAAATTTTTGGTTGCCTAGAAATCCCATAATGCTTGTGAGCAAGTAATACTCTGCTCTTATCATATAATTCTAATATGACAGCACTTTTAAGTAATTTTTACAGTGCGCTAAATTAATCTCATAGGTGTAAACTAAAACATAGTAAACAATACTTAAAAATGGTCGATCCGCAATTTTACGATACACTTTCTTATGCAAAATTTGAAGAGGCGCTAAGAAAATTGATGGTTTCCTTTTTTAGAAGGATGCTGGCGTAACATAAATTCAATGCCTTCATTCTGTGGATTATTCTATTACGCACATACCTGCTATGGGGAACTGAAAAATAATCGTCATAGGCAAGAAAATACCACTTTTTCTCGTAAAATTCAATTTAATTTCCAAAATAATGTCCTTTTTGTTTATGCCTTCTGAACAATATAATACGTCAATTTGCTCAGAATAGTCATTCGTTTCACCTCTCATCATTTGACCGAAATCTCTTTTAATTATCAATCATCAATTTCATCAATTTCGAAGAAGGATAAGATTACTGGGAGCCAAATCGGGAGAGTATGGTGGATGGGGCACCAAATCGTGACGCAATTCGCACAAGTCTGCCAAAGCGACTAAGACTTTTGTGCCGATACGAAAATAATTTGTTGTTTTTGGCCTAAGTTGTCCATTACATCTGAATAATATTTTCCCCTGATCGTTCTGACTTTTCTATGAGTATCGAAAGAAAAAAATATATATATATATTTATAAAGTCGCCATCACTTAGATGTCAGAGCCATCTTGACTGGCAGAAGTTCATTGCTGTGATTTCTTCATAACCTTTGGAGTGTTGTAGTGGATCTGCAGTTGCGGCACAAAAAAACAAGCTTATAACGGTTGAACCTCACCATGATAACTTTTGTAAAATAGTCAGAAGACAGGTTTTCACTTCCTGAGAAAACACTCTGCCATCAAAATTGGTAGCCCTGGAATCAGAGCAATTAAAATTCATCATGCTAATATCAAAATCTTCTACAGAGCAAGAAAAAAAACAAGCATTTAAAATGATGCCAAAAATTAAATTACTCCAGTTTATAACAATTTGCACAGTGTTGTAAACTGTGAATAGACGAGAATATATCAGGGTTATGATTCTTTTCAATATTTTCGTTCATTTTCACATCCATGATAATATTTGGGCCGCAAAGCACACCGTACTTCAGATTTTGTATTGTAAATTGACAAACTATACAATTACATACATACACACATACACACACACACAGCCAGCCATATGTCAACAGCACACGGCATGGACTGGTTTACAGATGTAGATCTGTATTACTCTTTGCCCAGATTCATTCTTTCACTCTTCTTTTTTTTTTTGTAAAGTTTTTATTGTTGTAAATTATTTGACAAAAAAGTGAGAACATGCATTTTTTAAATATTTATACAAACGAGGGGTGGGTGGGGGTGTGCACGATATGTGTGATGAGGATCTCCATGAAAAACTATCGGAAACAACAATAACACTGTCATCAACCGAAAAGAATATTTTGGGTGGTGGGGGTGGTGGTTTTGTCCTCTTGAAAGATAAATGTGCGGCAATAAAAAATCTTGTGGAAATTAATTGTTAAACATGAATGAGACATAAATTCCTTCAAATTAAAAAGGAGGGGCTGATTCAAATAAGTTTTGAAATGAACAAATATGTATGTAATGTGTTTTAAGAACGTTGCGAATGAATGGGAGTGAACTTAAACTTGGACAAATTAATTAAAAAATGTCGGTCATGATTTTCAATTGTTTTAGAATTCGTCCTTCCTTACGCACTGGTCCAGTGCTCATAATATTCCTTTCCCATTCTCATCCCTCCATATTTGACTGCACAACCGCTGTTAAGAGATCTCTGGCATTGCAAGAGAGGAACACAACTCCTCGAGCTCATCAGATGAAGCTACAGAAGCTCAGCATCAGAACCCGATCATGTGGAAGTCATCGTTATTGTGGTCAACCCGTAATGGTGCTTTAGAGCTCATTAGCATTTAATCTTGACGGAAAAACATCATAAACTTCACTGACAACTTTATTCCAGGCCCTTTAAGCATCGCAACGCTCTAGTTTACTGCACTTTTCATTCGTTTGATCGTTCCATCGCTCGCTCGCTCGCTCGTACTCCTTTGCCTTCTTCTTCTTCTCGCTGTGCCAGTGCCAGTGTTTTCAGTTTCAATACCCCGATGGATGGCAGTGTTTTCATTATTTCTTGGAGGCAAAAATGCTATTTAATCCCTATGCAGGGATGTAGTTTTTTCTTTAAACTTAAATGTTTACCAAGAATTATGTGTTTATATGTTGTTGCATTTTTGCTCTCCTGTTGTTGCTGGAATCTTGTTGTTATTGCTATTTTTACAAAACACAGCTGTGTTGTGTTTGGACTTTAAAATATCATAGTTTATAGTTGGAAAACAAGAATAATATATAACAAATACAAGAGATCCATTCTAAATCCCCCAGTAATACTTACAGACCGAGGGAATGTAGCAAAAGTAGGCACAAACATCTCTTACAAAATACTGAAATAAATTTACGATAATCGGAGTGTGCAGAGTGGTGGCACTTTTACCCGGTCTCCAACGACAGCAGTGTCTCCGACAGCATCCCCCAACAACATAAAATGCAATGAGGTATTCGAGTTTGCAGTCGCTGTATGCAACAGCTATGAGCCTCATCATCATTATTGTCTCCATGACGATGGCATCATGAAGATGGTGATGATCATGATCATGAGCATGACTGCGATACGGCCGATGGGAATCTTTGTTCTTTATCAAAGATATCATTTAAAGAAATGCGAGATTAAGAATAAAAAAGGAAACCGATGAAGCGTTTAACGATTACTACCGCTTGAACGGCTGCTGTGCTTTAGATTAACTCAGAACACATTAACAAGGGACGAGATCTCCATATGTTTGTGGTATCGGCACTAAAAAAAGGAGCAACCGAGAAATGTCATTAAAAGTGATCTAGGAGCTCAAATAAAAAGTCATACAAAATTACTACTGTTAACTGGGGGAAATTTATGAATTCCTTTAATTTTACACATTTTTTTAATTATCTCTTTGTCGCACATGTGGATGAAACAAATTTGAAAATGATTATTATTTGAATGTGGTGAAGGGGGGACAAAAACCAGTGCATGACGCAACTCCACAGTTGTGAGTATAAAACAAGGCCACGAAGGAATGATAATGTAGTTTAGATCTTCTGCACCAACTTCCAATTGTTAGCCTGCTATTTTGTCACTCTGTGTTTCTCATAATCCTTTAATTTATTATTAAGTTATGTTAATATGGCTCTATGATATTGTCCTATTATTCTATTTTGCTATCCAATTTTTACAGTATATTTTTCGGTATTTTATTATCGTATTTTTCTATTATTCTATATTCTACTAAACTCTCTTTCTGTTATTCAACAATTCTACTATTCTGTTATTCCAATACACACTGTGTAATGCCGTTCCATTACCTTGTTATTGTTCTATTCTATTGTATTATCTTATTTTCTTTTCATCCCATTATTGTTTTATTATTTTTAATTTATTTATTACTATTATCATTAGTGTTGTTATTATTATTGGTTTTGTTATTATTATTATTATTATTATTATTGTTATTATATTATTACCTTTTTTTATTACTTTATTATTCTATAATGTTCTCACGTTACTATTGTTATACGTTACTATACTATTACGTTATTGTACTGTTACGTTACTATTATTATTGTGTTATTCTATTCTGCTATCTCACTCTATTATTCCGTTATTATATTATTATGTTATTCGTTTATTCTGTCCCATTATTGTGTTACAATATTAATATTCTCTTCTATTTTCCTATTATTGCATTAGTTTAGTTTAGTCATTAATTCTAATAGTCTCCTGCTATTCTGTTGTTGCTTTTTCCATTATTCTGTTCTGCTTTTGTATTATTGTACTCTTCTATTATTCTATTCTACCAACCAATTATTCCAATTATTTATGCTATTCTATTAATACGCACTGTGTAATGCTGTTACATTGCCTTGTTATTGTTCTATTCTATAGTATTATCCTATTTTCTTTTCTTCTATTACTTTATTATTCCATAATGTTCTTACGTTACTGTGTTATTATTGTGTTATTCCATTCCGCTATCTCACTCTATTATTCCGTTATTATATCATTCTGTTATTCGTTTATTCTGTCACGTTATTGTGTTGCAATATTAATGTTCTATTCTATTACCGTATTATTCTGATATTCTATTTTTCTATTATTCGATTGGTTTATTATTCTACTGTGCTATCATTATTTTTTTCAACTAGTCTGTTCTATTATGCTATGATGTTACCATGTTATTATTCCATTCTATTTTCCTCTTATTCTGCTATTCTGTTGCTGTTTTTTCAAGTTAATTCTATTCTATTCTGCTTTAGTTTTACTCTATTCTGTTCTATTATTCTATTCCACTACCCAATTATCATATTTTTCTGTTATTCTCATATTTACTTATTAAATTTCTTAATTTGTCCGACTGCTCAATCGTCAAACTTAAAATTTTTCAAATAATTCTATTGTTTATTAACCCACATTCCAGTTAGTTCATAATTCCACAGTTGGGAATAGACAGCATTTAGTATACCCTCTTCTGTCATAGGTAACTAATTGAATCAGCGACGTCGGCAACAGATGTTGCATTGTAGCTGCGTCACTTTGACGGACTATTACACGTATATGCCTTAACGCCTTCACGCCACATGTTTCGGTCAAGCCATGGACGATTTGGGACGACATTTACTGATTGATATATCAATGTTTAGCTCTCTCATACTTTTACCATTTATTGTTTATCTGGGAACTGTAATCTCGCAAGAAATCCGATACATTTAGTGACGTCTCTTCTGCAGGAAGCTGTGAGCTAAACCAACGCGAATAATCGCTTTTTGACGCTTTAGTTATGAAGATGCCCAAGTTGTACTTTCCGTTTGAATTCGTTAACGTAATGACTTGAATACCGTTTATCACATTATTTATTACATTAACAGACTACCAATGCCGCGATTTCGAAATTTTCGCTTTCAACTTTTAAATAAATATAAATCTTCGTGGAGTGAGCGAGGCAAACAAATATTCAAATGTTAATGTTCCAATTAATAATGAGACCGGACAGCAGCGCAGCAGCCCCCTCCCCCACCCCCCCCCACACACACCTTGATGTCGACCCAGAAATCCAGCACTATTCAACTAAACGCACATAAATTTGAATATAAATAAAATCACAATAAATATCACCACGAAATACTTGTTGCGATGAAATTTAAAACTTACCGCCAGACAGCCTCTCTGCCATCTCCTCTCCTCCGCGTTATGTTCGGCGAACTGGATTGGAACATAAATGACAATAATTCCAAGAAAGATGAATCAATTCCAAAATATCTTATCCGCTAGAGAGTCGAGCGTATGGTGTGTGGACGGATGGATGATCCCAAATATCCGTCGATGAGATGGATGGCCATTTGGTCCGAAGGCAGTGGTGGCATAGGTTGGTGCCAAAGCCAAAAGATTAATTATTACATTAAACTAAAACACAACCGCAAACATGAATTTTTGGATTTCGGTTATAATAAACGCAGATGGACGAACTGGCGTAGGCCATTGAACAGACAAAGAATTTTCTATAATACTTTTGATTTTTTCTCTACTGCTGCTTATCGTTTGAGGGATTTTGGCGTCAGGTTGCTGTTGCCGGCATTGGATACTTGGGGACATTTTTCAGTCGACTTCTTTAATAAATTGTTAAATGGCCATTTGGTGATTTATTTACATTTAAACAAACAACTTTTTGATGGAACAGCGTTGAAATCTTCAACTGTAAACCAGAAGATTGAATGCCATTGAAGATGGTGATGGAAGTGGTCTGAACAGCAAGAGATGGGGGTTCGTGTTTGGGCCTAAGACCTGAGCATGTAAACACCGGACCGTTACTCAAATCAAGGTATTAGTAAATGCCCAGCAACAACAACAGTGACAACAACATCAGCAGCTCCAGCTAACAAAGAACCCAAATAATAAATAATGACACTCTCTCTCTCTCTAATGCGGCAACAAGTAACGAGGCAACAGGCGCAGAGACGTACGGTGAATGTCGTGGATTCCATTTAAATATTTCTTGGAACAAGCGATCGTGTTGAAAACACAAAAGCTTTCGATGTTGTTAGGTTTCATAAACCGCTTAAAAACCTATTTTTCTTGGAGTTGTAAACCCAAAGACATCCATCCATGCAGCTGACACCCGCGGGAAGAAGACGACGACGGATCAGGGAAAAGAGTGAACATAAATCAATAAATAATTTTCCTTGGCATTATTACCATTTAAAGCTTATGCTTGAATTAAGTTATAACTTTGGCAGTTGATTCCTCCAAATGAACTGCGCCACCAGACGGACAAAGTAAACATTCATACGCCTGGCACACACACACACACACACATACATGTTCATACTCAACGGAGTACAAAGAATATGGGACTGGTGTCGAAAACCAATCAACAACAATGAACCAAGATTAATGCCTCCACGAATTCGTTACAATGATGCACACATTCATTCAACCATGCATACAAACGACGGAACATCTCCATAAGTATGTAAATTTTCATTCCTTTCATATGAAAAATAGGCAACTGGAAGTACGAGCTACAGAACCGACAGACATCTTCCCATCTTTGAGACTTGTTGGTTGGAGCGACTCAAAACGCTATGAATCAAACACTACATAGCTGTGCACATTCATACCTACCCATTTATGATCAATTGTAAATGAAAGCTGTATAGAAACCTCAACAATCAAATTATGTTTTTAGAATTAAATACGCTTACTCAATCCACAATATGCCAATGGAAAATTTATGGAGGATTAATAAATTGTTCCTTCATCGATGAATGGAAATTCATTTCTCTTTAGTTCAGCACGCAAGAAGCAACGGATCGATTGAAAATGAAAGGCCCCCCCTTAGGAGTTATGTGTATTCAAACGTAAAGCTGACACGATAACATTGACAAAGAATAGCGGGAACAGATTTCCAACAG
>JAHXMU010000393.1:713096-913047 GCA_019455685.1 Philornis downsi
GACACCAAATGATGCCAAATGGTGCTGCCAATGATGTTGTTGATGATACCAACCAAGCGAACAACGAACCTCTACAGTCTTTTCAACAACCCGTCCATCGTCCACCGACCAGTGGACGAACGACCAAGAGCAGATGCATACACTGGCAACATTCTTTCCTGTAGCATCAAAGACATTATTATTGCTACAAAATTTCAACATTTTTCCAAAATAAATAAAAATTAAACATCTACGAGGAGACGAAAAAGAAAAAAAAACCAACAAAATATGTATAAAAATAAATTTTTATGTTTCGGTGTAAATTTTTAATTGAATTCCTCTCTTTGATTTTATGGCATAAAACCAAAGAAATTTTCATAAAACTCTCCAAAAGAGAAACATTTCATGGAAATACCATAGGAGCCGGCATTAAGACGCAAATGGTTGTTACAAAGATCGAAAATATTCCGCGAAATGGTGACAGACAAGTGGAGGGACAGTGACCAGAGTGACCTTAATAGTGACGTAATTGGTAACATTCTGTTATACTGGGACATTTGGGCGTCTTAAATAGTAATTGCGAATAATTTTTTTAATTAAACAGTAATATTTCAAATCCGTTGGACATGCCAAGTACGATTACAACCAAATTTTAATGCAAAATATTAGAGTTTAAAATGGTTCAGACAGTCCATTAGTAGTATATAGAACTCCTCCGCATGCACTATAAAATTCCGTGCCCATTATTCATCTTTTTTACCATCCGAGATAACCAGACAAATCTACAGTTCAAAAGATTTCTTGGCTTTTGAAATATTTTGATTTATGGATCAAATTTTTCACAATATTTTATTATATGACGGCATGAAAAATCATCGGTATTGAGATGGAATAACAAAAATCTCTGAATCGAAGGCAGTAAATTGATTTGTTACAATTTCTCTCAGCGAAGGTGTTAAATTGGATATCTAATTTGGGTTAATAAAAAAACAAAAAGATTGGATTAATGTGTCCCTCGTCAAAATTTGTACCCTTTGCTTTGCGATTTGCTCAGTTTCTCAGGCACACATACATACATACATATATATGCACATATCTTCTTAAAAGCATTTCCAAACCAATGTGAAATGTTGTGAAATAATTTGATTGCCAAACGCGCCAATTTGAAAATTGCTTTTAAAATCAACTAAAATGAACTTAATTGAAGTGAGCGCCGTGAATCGACAAAGAGTTGAGGGGGGAGCGAGCGACAGCAATGAAAAACCTATAAAAATACTTAACGTTCAAAAAGAAATTGTTGCCTTGGCATTACAATCAAACTGCCACTGAGATGCTGCAACCTAAGATGACATTCAATTTTACAGAAAATAACAACGACGGCAAAGAACAGCAACAGCGGCAGCGACAGCGACATAAGCTCATTTATGGAGGACGGTATCGTCGTACTCTTCATAGAAATAGATACAATTTCCAAGCAGCAGCCACCGAAACAGTAACATTAACACAAAAACATTCAATTCCTATGAACAGCAACATTGGCAACAAACTACTGTTTGAAGCACACAGTCGTTGAAGGGAAGATTGAGTGACAAGAGGGAGAGGGGCACCACGCTGCAGCCCAGCCAACGACCAATCATGAATTTCAATCACAATAAGCGCAAAGTGCAGCCAACTTAATTGTTTTCTAATGGCAGACAATAATAGCATAATGTCGACGCCATCAAAACTCAACTACAATAACGACAATAGCAGGAGCCATCACTGTGGCATTAGCTGCAGCAACACGAGGTGGTAAACAATCCAAGATGCCTGTTGGATGCCAACATACAAGTACTCAGTTCCAGCAACTGCCGCAAACGATCTACGGCCACAAACAACATTCTCATTCGATGGCACATTAACCAACTTTGGCTACCGCATTTCGCGGTTTTCGTCCCGTCTCGTCTCGTTTCGTTCCGTTTCGTTTCATTCTCTTTGATTTCTTTTTCGGGAAAAAATAAAGCAAATTTCATGTTCCGAACTAATACCGCTGCTGATAAACTCTTACTCTCAGACCGGGACTCGCCGAATTTCGGTGAATGTCTGCCGCTTTGGAAATAACAAACCAATAAGCTGTCGATGCCATAAATTGAGTTAGACTAACAAACGATCCGGCCAGCAATCTAGTAAGTGAGCGAGCGGGCTGACTATTTGTTAAAGATTATTATTTTTTACATCCTACAATGAGTGGGGCATAGAAAGTTCATCAGTTCCTTTACCGCGAGCAGACAAAAGGCAAAACTAAAAGTATTGAAAATTGGCCATCATATGCAAATCTCAATGAAATATAAAGTTCGATTTCTTTTCGGAATGGTTTCTAAAATGGCATAATTATTATCATGATACGATACATTTATAACTTTAGGGAGAGTCATTTCACGAAATATACTAACAATTCAATGTACTATTTTCTAGCCTTAGTTCAATAATATGCTTCAGTGACTTTTTATAATCAGGCTGATGGCAAATCAAGCACGAATTTCGAGACTTAAAAACAAATTCCAATTGTACAATCTGTCTCTATATTCTGGGACACACAAAAATAGTTTTTCTTTTCATCAAAAAGGTACTATAAAACTTGTTAGTACTGCAACACTTGTAGAATAATAAACGAAATTTCTGATATGCAATAAATCTTAGTTTGGAATTCATCGGTAAACTGCAAAAATCTGACAAAAATAAGAATCCTGAAAAATTTTTTTGAAATGATATCGCAGGAATGCACAACTCTGAATAAATGATGCTGCTTTCAATCTTTTGCTATGGACGAAATTATCGTGTTTGTTGCTTTTCTACCCTGCTTTACTTCCAAAATGTAAGGAACCTACATATGAAATAACAGTTAACATTTGGGTCTCCTTTCTTTCCTATTCTATCCCGTAAGAGTACAAAATCCCCAAAAACTCAGCATAATACTACGATAAATGAATGGATGGATGAAGTTTCGGACGTTTGTTCTAGCCAAATATATCATTTACGTCCCCTTTCTGCCCCGTTTTATATATAAGGCACGAATTAATTTATTTTCGTGATTCTAACTTTAACCATTTGATCTGATTTGGTTAAACTCAGTGCTCCAGATTCAGATATGTGTATAAATTATGGGAGAATTGTGATTGTTAGATTCCCTTTGTAATTGCCAGTTCATTGAAACGAACTGGCAACGAATAAAGTAATAAATATATTAATAAATATATGTTAGAATATTGAAAAATCGGGAAATTAGTTATAGTCAAATTAAATTCTGAGAAAGGTTTGGCAATGTAGATTATCTTCTGCATTCGACGGAGTCAAATTTAGATGAATCATATTTTAAAAAAAGAAAACCGTTTGCTTCTCGCGATTCAATCTTTTGTTTAATGATGATTCCGAACATTCATTTTGGGAAGTTTTTATCGAATCTTTCAAATATAATATATTAATTTTTTTTAAAGAATAAAACTTGCAGTAAACTATTTTTTATTTACATTATTATTTTTTATTTACTTCATTAAAAGTCGGCCGTAACTGCGTCTAATATGTAACGTTGATATTTTTGATTCCCCTTTCCAACATTTCAATGTAAGCTTCCAATTGCTCTTTAATATGTAGCTCAACATGCAATTCTAGAGGCATTACATCACATGATGTAGGCCCCAATTTACCGGTCTGATTGGAACCAAATTTTGTCGAGATCACCGGCTTCAATTTCAGCAAGCAAACAGTTAGTTGCCGTAACGCGATAACGGCCACCACTCAGAGTTAAGTCCGGCCGGCAATCAATTTTGAACTGCAGATGTTGTAGTTGCTTTTCAACCCAAATACAATTTTGCACTTTAGCCTAATGACGTAGCCACTAAGACGGGAAAAACTTTTGTCGAAAAGAGTCGATCAAAACTTTTCAAGTACGTAAAGACTGAAACGGTGATGATGATGGTGATGATTCGGAAGACTTTAATTCTTGGAATACGCCAAGTTATTATTATTATTATTATTATTAATATTATTATATTATTATTATTTTAATTATTATTAATACCAGTGAATCAGTTGAGAACGGCACCAAATCGATTCATTACTCTCAGCTACAGTTGATAGATATATTTCTTCATCACCTGCTGGATGTCACATGGATGGATGATCACATATTATCAAAAAATGAAGACTGACTGCTCTTGCAAATTTTCAATATTATATCGAATTGTACATTCGATAGGATAATTGAGCGAATCATAAATCGACCCAAGCATGCGAAACACATTCCTGTTACGATGAAATGTCGAACAATACTGAACAAAATCACTAGTGGAGGCAGTACCTCTAAATGAATCACCCATAAATAGAGCACGTCATTCCCTTACCAGTTCGCATACGATAAGCCGCCAGTTTTATAGTAATTTGTGTAAACTTTAAAACAAAATTTACTCTTTATTACATCAATTATTCTATTATATAGGTATTCCATGACTTAGTATAATAATCATAAACTGCATTTTTTGCAGTCTATTTTCAATATCGTCAAATATCAAAAAACGTGCGAACAAATTATATAAATTCGCTTTAGCAAAAACTGAAAAATTTTGGCTGAAGTCTTCCACCATTATATACTACCTATACATATGTTTTATACCAGAATTTTGCATTTCATTTAATTAATTTAAAATTCGTCAATGAAAGATTTTCTGCAACAATTATTTCTGAAAGTGGTATGCAAAATAATAATATTTCGATCCTTTCATAAAATTCTGCAACTTTATGGCAGTTTTAGATTATGATATAGGCTAGAATACAAAATGAAATTGTTCAGTTGGTGTCGCCAAGAAGTGGATTCGAAGAGTTTATAGAAATCAGAAAATCAGAAGCTTCCCTCTGTGGAAAGCGTTTGTTTTTTTTTTTTTTTAATTTACGTGAGTAAAGTTATTATCTTAGCTGCACATAAATCGATTTACAAATTAGTTATAAATCAAAAGATATGATGGTGAATGTGATCATGGATTCTAACCCTGATAAAATCATACTTCGTTGTATTTTTTGAGCGGCTAATCGATACTTATAATCAGGCAATCGACAAGTCTAGTATAACGTTCTCAAGCTGACTTTCGCGGTCATATCATTAACCGGGAGATGGAAGAGAGTTTGTCCTTTTTTAGCCATACACTTGTTAAGGGTAAATAAGATTCGTCAAAGCCTACTAATATATATCATTTGCTCCTTCCATGGCTTTGTTGATCACAGCTCGCTCAACAATTGTTAAGTTTTTTAATTCGCCAAGCATGGGAAAAGTTTTCAGCGGTTGTTGCTGCAAATTCGTAAAAGGTATTGTTGCAAATAGATTTTTTGTTGGTCGTCATTGTGTGGAAACTTCGTTTATGGCAAATATTTGGAACAAGTGCACTCATGCGCTTCTTTGAATATTCGAACTTTAACTGGCTGCTACCTCTGCTCGATGCCTGCCAGCGCTGCCTCCTGTCGACGGAGCGGGGAGCATTTATTGAGGGCCATCACGAAAACCGTTCAACACATGAGAGTGCGACCACCACAATCCAAGTCAGCCACGATGCATGCATCCATCTCCATTGAATGCAGTGCTTAAAACAAAAGCTTAGTTTACTTTCATACAAGCATAACTTTCACTTGTATTGACGATATGCAAGATGATGATGCTGCTGCTGCTGCAGCTGTTGCCGTTGCTATGGCAAATGCTGAAGAATCCTACAGTTTAGAAGTACCCAGCAGATACTGCCAGCCACTCAAGTCTTCCATACATGCACATTAGACTTTCAATTGTTTTTCGACAAAACAAAACAAAAAAAAAAAACTCCATTCATCGATACAATGTAAAATAGCCGAAAAGCGAACAACAAGAAGAGGAACAGAAACTAAATGTTTTCAACTTTAGAAAGTAACTTATTAGCTTTGATGGTAAAATGCCATACATACGAGCACAACAATTGGGGATCAACAACGCCGGCCAAAGCTCTAAAAATACATTAAAATACAATTAACCCATGTTTAGTCATCTCAAACTACTCTAAATGTTTCGCCAGAACTGCCTTCGCTCTGTTGCCTTTCCCAGCTCGGTGGCATAATCAGCATTAATCTTTAAATTGAATTGGATTGAATTCGCTGTAGAGCTGCTTAACTCGTAAATATTTTAATGAAGGTGTTAGAAAGTAGTACGAGCGTGGTGGAGTAGGCCTGGTCGTGGCCATGGAAAGGGTTATGCCTTCCACCAGCACCACCGCAACCACAGCTATCACAAATGTTTGTCGCAATACGTGGCCGCAACAGCCGCTCAGACTGTTGGTAGTTGCTTGCTGGAGGTTTCGGTCAACAGGTGTCTCTTTTCTCTCGTTTCTTTATTGGCGTTATTAAATGATCACCACGATCGTATATCATCATGCAAAAATGATCATGTATTGGAGATTTGAGGTTTTTCTTTATTGTTAATAAGGCAAGAAAGAAACTTTTCAAATGTGTTTTATTGCTTAACAAGTATCCAGCAGAGAAACTGATGAACGTTTCTTTTTAAATTTTTGACAAGCATAGGCTTTTATGAGACAAACGTTAAAGAGCCATTAAAAATAAGGTGAAGACATTAATGTGAAATACGAACACGGAGGTTGATACGATGCATGAGTGAAAAAATGGGGCATCAGTGTTAAGAATTAATATAAATAACTATTTCCAGAATTTATATAAATAACATTTTAGATAAGAAATCACAATAAATTAACTAAGTTCAAAATTAACAGTTCATATAATAAATGTAAGTAAATAGCCAATACAATAAATAAATAAATTAGGTTTTTTTTAAATCAAGAATTACAAAAAAACTAGTTTTTAAATGGTGTTTCTAAAGCGGTCACTGATTAGAAGATTAATTGATAAATCTTATGTCTGTTATAACCGATTAGAATTTGTAAACTTATATTAACTATTATTTCACTCACACAATATTGATTTTCCGATTAGTTTTATACTTCAAAGCTTGCTTCTATAAGCGCGATCTATCATTTAGTTTGTTACAGCGCTCGATTTTGTCAGTTCATCTAAAGTCCGTTTTGCATTTTACATTGGATAAATATATTGAAAAAATAATTTGTCTTCTATTGTTTATCATGTGGAATATCGTAAGCCGAATCGCTAAGAATGTCACATAAGGCTTATGGTAAATATATGCATATGAGTGGTACACTGCATTCAAAAGCGACGGAGATGTGTTGGAAGATTTACCTCGCTCCATTCGGCCATAATGTCTTCAACTGAATTCAATGTTGATAAAGTGAAGTAAATTTAGACTGAAAATTGTTATTTAAGTTTAAGAGAGATAGCCGCAGAACTCTACGTCTCTGCCAAATCAATTCGTATCATTTCGCACTATATAAAACGCGCTACCACTCGACTCAATAGTGTAAATGTCGCTGAAGACAGGCTAGAACGAATTAAATCGGAGCTTCCATCCATAAGACGCATTACAGCTGGTGACGAGATATAGGTGAACGAGTTTGACAGCAATAACAAACAACAAAATTCGGAATGGCGTCTTCCAGCGAGTTCGGAAACACCACGTCAAAAGCGATCAAAGGTCAAGGTAATTGTGATAGTTTTCTTTAGGCGATAAATAAAAAAATATTATCTAAGCATAATGTAGATTTTAAAACAGCACATTAGTTGAAAAAACGCCTGACTTGTGTAAAGAAAACTCATGGATTCTGAATCACGATAATGCAACATCTCACAAGGCCGTTACTGTGAACGAATTTCCGGCCAAAAACTTCATATGGCTCCGGCCAACTTTATACTTTTTCCAAAACTCAAACTACCACTACGAGGCATCCGTTTTTTCTAGTCGATAAAAGACATAAGAGATGATTTACGGCGAGTAGGGAGAAATGATATCCCCCACAAGTTTTTACAGGCATGAACCAAGATTGCCTGCCGTATGCCTTTTCCATAGAAATCGCAACGTAGGAATAGTTATTCATATTTATTATCCATTTAGCCATAATTTGTCCTGCAATTGTTCAACTTACCTGATTTCCGTTTCATTCCAACTATTTTCACTTATCCGAACTTAGCTTCTTTGACAAGTGAAACAAAGTGAAATAAAATGGATAAGTGAAATAAAACGTCAAATTGTATAACTTTCCACTCAAGCAGATTCGGCTGAAATGAAATGAAATGCCTATCAATAAGCTTAATATGTGGAATACGACGCTACTCAAATTGGCGCCGTGGCTTCATTGTCTGGCGTATGAGAAGTCCAATTGATGATGACTCTAGCGTTCGAATTAAGCTGAGTTTGAGCGATGGCGTGGTTTACGTTTATTTTGAGATTATTGGTTGTTTGTAATCCTTTGGCTTAGACCTGCGTCTTAAGGAAACCGCACAAAATTAAATCTAAAAAAGTCAAATCTCACGATCTCGGTAACTGGTTCACGTGCCTCTTTATGAGATCTGACATTTTTAAGGCAATACCTTAATCGATCGAACCACAGCGAATAGAAATTTTCAATTCGAGCTAGGATTATAACAATCCTTAGTCAATCTTCATCAAAATATTTAAAACAGTTAACAGTTAAGCTTCATTCAAAATAGACAAAAATGTTATTCGTAGTTACTCTGCTCCAAGTCACACTTACATGGTTCATAAAGAATAAATATGGAATAATTATTAATATTATTCTTATAATGGCAAAAGTAAACGGCTTCTTTCTGGCCCAAATCTAAGACATTTTCATAATTCTACTTAAATTACCTCAATACATTCATAATAGGTTTCTGTATTATTGACTAAACTTTCTTTTATTTAGCAATTCATACGTTAACATGAATTCATAATAACGAATCTCTCAACGCAGCTGTGTGAAAAGTGCTTAGCAAATATTTACTGAAAAGTTCTCACACATATCATCCCAGCCACTAAAATATTATCATCAAGTACGTACCTCTACTATTCTGTTACACCACAAAACAAAAGGCTATGTGAAGAATAGGCAACGCACAGTGTTTAGAAGCAGACACTTCAACTGCTTTCTTAACGCAAGTATTCGGGATTGGTAAATATGAATGCGCTTGCAGAGAGAGAGAGACAGAATAATGTCAATATTTTTCTTCCAAGCTCTGTCTCCGAGAGCTATGTTTCGCACCACTGTGGTACTCATATGGCACTCATATGTATGTATGTGTATTACCCGCCACAGACACAATAGGCTTGCAACCACAAAGCAAAGCTAAGATGTCAATGATTTGAAATGAGTGCCAGAAGATGAATTCAAATAGAGCTTTAACGATGGTAATAGTGAATAAAGGAGGAAAACGAATGTTTATTTTCACTAAATGCTTTTAGAAGACACTCGCACACAGAACAAAGTGAATGACCTCACATCAACCGATAGACGCTTAGACGGGTCCAGACCACGTTATCATCCGTCCATCGATTTCTTTTAGCTCGAGTGCAGATGGAGATGCGTAAGTTTCTTAAGTAAACACACTTTATTGAAGCGTTTAACCTCAACTGAACGTCAAAGGATTTATAAAGTACAAAGATTCGAGTTTTGGATAGATCTTCCAACCAACATGAAGGCGAGTGGTTTTCATCTTCTACAGCATTATCGACTTTACTCTTGTAACGGACGAACGGACGGAAATGATGTGTGTTTAATTGTGAAAATTCGTCAGATTTTCATCGGCCCACACACCATTAATTTCAGATCAAACATCTTCCATAATGAAACAGATTCTACAAATCCGCCATTGGTACACATAGGAATCTATGCACCTGGGTGGCAGGGATGGAGATGGAGATGGCGATGAAGAAAGGGAAACTGTGGACCAGCTTCATAATACTACTCCATATGATACGTTTGACACCGTGAGTTGTTGTTTTCATTGCGAATATGTTGCAGATACTGTTGCAGTAATCATCGATGTTGTTGTTGGTGCTGTTTATAATCCTTTATGTGCGGTGTAAGTTTCGAGATACTTTTTGTCTGATAGACCTCGTTACGGGCCACATAAAACGCGTAAAAGTGTGGAGGCTGGACCATGGAGGCTGTGGCTATGATCATTGTAATTACGGCTGTGTTTTGGAGGAAAAGAATTTGCAGCTTGTAAAAAGATAAAAAAGGGGAAGGTTGGACGATACACAGTTGCCGAAAAAATCAACTAATTCCATTGAGGTACAAATTAATGACGACTTGCTCTTTACGAGATTGAATGAGATGAGTGCGAAGAACTTGTGCTACAGAATCAGAATCCGCTTATAAATGTTTTCCAAAACAAAAAAAAAAAACATTTTTTTTATAATGGCTTAAGCCATCTTTGGGAGACGACACCACCCCTACACATTTTCAAGTGGCCGCCCTGATTGTGGGTGTTGTTATTGAAAAATGATAACAAAATATGAATTTTCGCTGGATAAGGAGCCATATTTATATTTTTATTGGTGCGCAACTAGGTTCTCGCTGTTTTTTTTTTTTACAAATGATTCATTAAAAGTATTGCCCATCGCTAGCTACTACTTTTTCCCGTCTTTCTGGCAAAGCTCGAATTCCGTCACGGTAAAACCGTGTGCTATCGAACGGCGCAATATCTTTAGAATGTGGCAGATGGGGCAAAACTTCCTATTTCAGCGTTTCCAGGTAAGTTTTAACGGGCCTGGCCACGTGAGGCCGAGCGTTGTCATGCAGAAGAATCACCTTTTCGTGCGTCTCCGCGTATTGTGGGCGTTTCTCGCACAGAGTTCGGCCCAATCGCATTAATTGAAGTCGATACCGATTCCCAGTGATGGCTTTGGCTGGTCTCAACAGCTCGTAATAAATAACACCGACTTGGTCAAATACAGAGCATCACCTTCGCAGCGTGAATATTCGGTCGAGGCGTCGACGTAGAAGCACCGAACAGTTCCATTATTTTTTTTTTCTTTGGATTGCTGCAATGAATCTACTTTTCATCGCCCGTTACAATACACCGAAGAAACGCCTTTCTTTTCTTGTCGCTAAAGCAGTTGATCACAGGCGAAAAAACGGCGCTCAATGTCCCTTGGCTTCAACTCATAAGAACCTTGCTTTTGTATCATTCCCAACGCATGCAATCGCTTGGAAATGGCTGAAACAGTAACTCCTAATACTGAAGCAAGCTCAACATGCGTTTGACACAGATCCTTATCAAGCAATGCCGTCAATTCAGTGTCTTCGAAGGGGTTTCGTCTTCCCTCACGCGAACCGCCGTCTACATCAAAATAAACGCCTTAAAGCAACGGAACCAATCTCGAGACGTTGTTTCATTTAGAGCAGCATCTCCATAAACGTTTTGAAGCTCTCAAAGAGCCTCAGAAATGCCGTTTTCTTCGACTGAAAGAAGAAAATCAATACCTCCCGCATATGACGATTATTTGACACAAAATCATACATACACACACACAACCGAAAGAATATGACGCCAAAAGAAACTCGCTATTGCGTCGAGGCGGTATGTTTACCACATGCCTAACTGTGGCTCATGACGTTTAGGTTATGACAGAATCAACTATCACTTGCAGTTGGCGCCATCTATTGACAAACAGCGGGAACTTGGTTGCGCACCTAATTTATATTTATATATTTAAATACTAATATTTTTATTTATATATTTATTTTCTACAGTTTAAGCGTCAATTAAATGCAATCTATCGTCGTAGTTGATAGATGTGGGATCAAACCATTGCAATTTACGCACCGACCGATCTAGTCCTGGGAATGGTCATTGGAAAATATAAAACTTAATTTCAATGGGTATTTTTTTTATTGAAAACCCAGCTTTGTCCACGTTTTCGCTGCTCTTACCTATTTTGCAACTAACCGATACGTTATATACGACATTGTGGACCGCAATTCCTGGTGGTGGGCACAAAAGCTTAGTCGATCGAACTTTTGGTGCCTGTCCAACTCTTCGCCTATTTCATTTTGGCAGAAAAGATTTACTGTTTTTGCTATGTTCTTAGTATGTCGCGTACTTTTGCTCAGTATTTCAATCAACATCGATGTTGCGGCAAACTTCCCACGTTTTGCTTTTCGACAGAAAAAATGAGGAAAAACAGAAGCATTCCTTGCTACTACAACAGCAACAATGACGGCAATGGCTGCAACACTTCCACCAAAAGTACCAACATCAACCGACAACAATCCGAAGCAGCAATTGGAACAACAACATCGACCAAACGGCAATGTTCTGCTCATCTCTTGTGCAGTTTTCATATTTATTGTTATTATTGCAATAATTTTATTTTTTATGGAATTTTGATTAAATCACACTGGTTAGCACGGTTGCAGAACTGGGCTCGCGCTCTTAGCTCACTCCGCCTTGTACACGACACGACTTCTTTGGGGCAAGAGCTTTTTCTTAGCCTTACGAGAGCAACAACCACAAGATGATGATGAGGACGATGATGTTGATGAGTAGTTTAGGAGATTGGGGGAGGGGAAGATGGAGGTAGAACAACAGCCTTAGCATCATGTTGATTTTGGACGCCGCAGACAGGCTTTTTGTTGGTTGACGAAGCTGTGCCGGACTCTGCCGCACTCGGATGATTGGCTATTGATGGTGAATTCATATGATTTTACAGTTGCCACTTAAAGTGATAATTTAGGTTTTCAAACTACAGCAGAATTAGAACGTGCACTTGGAGCTTTTTGTTGTTTTGGTCTGATCCCATCCAAATCGCAGAAGCAGCGAACATCTCCATTGGATTGATTTGAAGAATATGCTTTGGCACGCATGCTGCCATAGTCTTCAAAATACACTGAGGTTTCAAAGAAATTGGAAAACAGAGACTTGACCTTCAACAAGAACTCCAAGAACTCATGTGAGTGTGAGAAAGGTGTTGTTGGTGTTATTACATATAGCCAATTAATTTAGTTAATGAGAAAATTTTCTGTTAACAATAGTTGTAATGAGTTATTATGGTTTGTTTGATTTTTATAGAATTTCGGTTGATCCCCCCATGAGCGTGCGTGAGCGATCGAAAAGAATTTTTTAAAATCTCTGGTCATTTCTGAGATAAGAACCTCCTTCTTCTTCTCATCATCGTAATGACCATCGTTATTGAAACAATCAAATTCTAAAATCCCATCGCTATTGTGGTGTTTTTGAGGGTCCGTCATTGCGTTGGATTGAACTGAGCAAAACATTTCCAGCTGGGACTGAGATTCACTTCAACTTTTATGAGCACTAAATCAAAAACTGATCATTCCTCATTTTTTCCACTTTTTCATATAAAACAAATGCATTAACAACAACAACAACAGCGACCAACGACAGCTACACCAGCAATATCAACGTATCAACATGTCCATTGAATGGTCCGGGAATGTGCAACAAAAAGTTGTTGATAACGATGTTCATATCGGAGAGGTGAAATGATTCTCCTCTTTTTTCTTTGTAGGAAAAAAACTTTGCCCCTTAGTTTCCTTTTTTTTTGTGCTTCGGTGTTTCAGATATTGATGGTGCTACCATGATGATGGTGATGGCGCTGCTTGAGAGAGAATCTTTTAACAGTGATATCACCAGTGATATTCTTGAATAGCCGTAGTGGTACAGCTTGAGATCGTGTAGACGCTGGTTGATGCTGGTGCCGGTGCTTGGCATGCATTCAATCAATCAAAATAAGGACAGAAAACTGACATATAAATGAAATTACAAAAACAACACTAGCATATATTTGTCTGTGTGTAATTTAACGACGAAGAAGAACATCTATCAACTTTGGGCCAATGTGTCCATTTTATATGAGTTTCGGAGTTCATTCGCCATATTGCACTACGAATGATGGACGTTTGTTCTGACTTTAACAAGTGCCTGGCTTGGGTTTACTTTCGTATTTTTCTTTCTCTCGTCTTTTTTTTTGTACTCCAAACGGCAAAATGCAACAACTAAAGCGAGTATTGCATTCTATTTCTTTGGATATGTGTGTTGGAATTGAAATTGCTGTCGAAACGAAAAGGAGACCTCAATAAAAACTTAAATTTTTAGCACTTTGCCATCGAATGTGCTGCTTCCAAAGCTGATGTGGTAGCACACTGGGTGATATTTCAATAATATGATATTGTAAATTCAATAACAGGAACCAACAAACTCCCATTAGGCAGACGTAAATGGACAGAGGAGGGAGAGAGAGAGACAGTTTTCCATATGCAACAATTATGTAAATTAATACAAAGACCCTAAACTCAGAAAACGACCCAGATCGATCCAAATTTGCTATCACGAAACTGCCTCAAACATTCCTTAAAGTGATTAAATCTAATGAAACCCCTGTAATGTCAGAGCAAAGCTCATTTTCGAATAGATGGATACGGTGATAGGAAAACTGTAGCTCTGATTAACGAATAAATGTTAAACAACGCTAAAAAAAAAGATGCTGATGATTTCAGCAACTCTTTTTCTATGGACCCAATCAGTGCTATCTCTAACAGCTGCGGTTCACAGTGTTGTGAAAAAAAGGAAAAATTTTCTTGTCGAAAAGGCCTTCTCATACCCAGATATCAATCTAGGTCGTTTTTCCAATGAAAAACGGGTATTATATTAGAAATTTTCAATAGGTTGTGTTGATCTTTTTCCGTGTTATTTAGTCCGGTTAACTTATTTAAAGATCTGGATATCGCGGGTATTTGTGAAATAATTTTATTTTTAAACTCATAAAAGTAATAAGAATTGTATTATCTTTGAGATAGTAAAATATGTGCTTACATCGAAAATTTTCCATCCATCAATAAATCTGAATATTCCGTTGTAGAAAAAAATGCATCATTGATTTCGACATTCGTAACCGAACTCTACACGTTTGGCCTGATTAATTGGAATTTGCGCTGATTTTTACCCAGAAATATGAAGTAGTTGTATTTACGGGAATAAAGGTGATGTTAGAATTTTTCGAAAGTTGTTGATTTTGTACGATTTTATCGTAAAATTAAATATTGTATACGTTTCCCTGGATGCGAATGCAAATGATCAAACAATAAAAGGAACCGTTTTTATCAGTACAGCAAATAAAAACCTTCTTATAGGAAATGTACAGATTTCCTCAAGAATTTATTGCAAAAAATTATATGTGTGATTCAATTATGTTATCAGGGGTGAAATCTTTAAAAATGCTAAACTAACTTGAATTCAGAATCCGATTGTGCCAAAATACTGATCAATAAGGCCAAGGTATTGTGTGAAATGGACTTAATAATTTCGATATTTTATAGGTATTACTGCCTAAGTAAATTTGTAATTTATTTTCTTCGGAGAATACTTGAGTACGACATTTAAAAGCAATCATACTTTAGATCAATCTTTTCTCTTTTAAGTTTTTTTATGTTTAGTAATAAAATTAAATTATGGCTCATACGAAAGCATTGAAATATTAATATTGCTGCACAAAAATGTAAATGCTTCAAGTTTCAGGACGAATAACTTCTACTTAGTAAAAATGTCACCAAGCTATTTCACGGCAAAATATAAAAAAAAATTTGACGTAATGGTTGCCTTTAGTTCCAAAATTGCGTGGCTGTATATTATTCTACATTTTTGGATATTCTTTAATCTATTCACAAGCCACTCTTTTAACGCCGCAAAAACCAAATTATCAGCACTGGTTGTTGTGATTAGTTCAGCTCAACTACAACAGTTATTTCAGCACACGTAACAGCTGCTGCGATCCCAAGGTATGGAGTCATCAGATTCATACTACCCTCCATTATTTCATATTAATACATCTAACATTTTCCAAATAATACAAATGCTGGTATAAATTTTTAATTGCCGAAACGGATTCGGTCTGACCACAATCGACACAATCGATCCGATCTTACGAATTTTTTTTCCGAGTCCAAGGCACTGTTTAGTGATGATAACACTTCCACGGAAGTGATTGATATACAAGTCTAAAGCATTTGTTATTTCCGTAGGGAATTATTAGAAGAAGAGTTCCATTACACAAATATTTAAAATAGTTTAGCTTTTTAACATCAAGTTAAATGCCGAATTTGTCGCAGTCGATGAATGATGTGATATATGAGCAGTCTTTTGCTAATAAATTTGTGTTTTATCATTCTGGCATCTTCAATTGAAAGTATTTTTTTTATAGTGTTTTTTACTGTACTTTAGACTAATTTGACAGATTTGTTTTTTCAAATTTTTTCAATGCCCTCCTACAAATAACTGTAAATGAAAGAGCCTGGAGCTCTCAAACTAGAAGGTAAGGAGATTTTCGACCTCTTACAATATGATATGAATTTATCTTCCTAATATAAAATAGAAAGCCATATTTTCAATTGTTCTGTTCTCAATGTTAAATAGAAAATTTTAATATCAATTATACGCTCTCAATGTTAAATAGAATTTATCAATTTCAATTGATGTTTTAAATAAAATATATATGAAATAGAAATTCTTATTTTTAATTGATCATTCCCCTACATTATAAAGAATTTCTCATTTTCAGTTGATATTGTTTGAAATTTAAATAGAAATTCTCACATTCAATTGTTCTTTTTTCAATTTGAAATAAACATTTTCAATTTCTGCTAGTCTTTTCCCAGCATTAAACCGGAGGCTCTCGAGTGAGTAGTAACCTCGTCCAAATTTTAACACCAAGTCTATGCATAAACAAATAAAATGTGAATCCTTTTCCACCCACTGTTCTCCATCATCACAGTTTGTTTTTATTATTTTATTGATGAGATGAGAATGGAGAAAGAAAAAGAATCCACCATTTCTGTGAGATTGTTGTTGTAGTTGGTGTTGCCGCCACTGACTGTTTAAATTAGTTTGAAATTGTTTATTATAAACAAAATAAATACATAAATATGTGTATGAACGTATTTATGCACTCTATTATGACTGAACAACATTCGCGTTTCCCTAAGAGCTCCTTAAGTATCATTCCATGTACACGCAATTGTTGGGAGCTCACTCGCGCACTCACTCGCCGTCGTTGTAACTTCACCACCAAGTGACGGACTGTCATATGAGAATGTTTGTCTCGTCTCGTTTGTTAGTGTTTTCCGTTTTTATGAAGAGCGACATTCATAAAACGTGTCTTGACGTTTATTTTCTTTGTAATTGATACTTTACTTTGTTTGAATGTTGTTCGGTTTGTCCGTCTTTCGGCTTCTACACCATCGTCGCCTTCTATCTTCGTCTTGTCTTTACCACGAAAACGAAATTTTAATGCGTAGCAATTAAATTTGTTGTTGTTACTTTCCGTTTCAAATCCAATCAAAATAAATACATTCGGAGAACATTGACAGTTAATGATCACTTAAATTGACGTATTGTAGTCGTATGATTAAAAAATGTCAAATGGATTTAATCATTATCACAAAGGGGGAGCCGGTCGTATCCATCACATCACGGATTGATTTACTTGCAACAAAAGAACATTTCTATTTCAAGTAACAAATGTGAGAAGCAACTCCCGGGAGAATCGAGTTGCATACGATAAGAACCGGCACACAGTGGTTCGTGGCAATACTACGACTGAAGCATTCGGTTAATCCTTTCTCCCATGCAAATGCAGCGATTGCCTCGAAATTGTTTGTATCAGGACCAAAAGAGTGTTTCAATGTCGACTAAACATTGCAAAACGTAAAATAATATATGTGTGTATTATTTTCAGTGTATTGTTTACAGTGGGACGGAATTATGCTGTGGTACACGACATAGTAATGGACAAATGGACCTTATACTTTATCTTACCATAATGTCGTGGGTAGTGATCAGATTTCGAGCAATTTTATAGCGACGATATATATTTAATCACTTGACTTTCATACGATGTTTAGACGAAATCCAACTATACCGTCGTTCCTTCATATGCCTTCATAGAGATCAACAGGCGTCGAAATTCATTCGCAATATAACATTCTTTTGGCCTAATCCAATTTTGATCCAACGTGGTTTAATGCCTTTATTGCCGCCACTATTGTGCATATTCGAGAGGTATCGGAAATTGATTTCTGTAGTAATTATACCAATAAATCAAAGAGAAAGAGTTAGAAATGTAAAAAATGCTACTTTTTGCATCGTGTATTGAAGATATGGCATATCAGCCCATATTTCTATATAGCTCCCCCATTCAAATAGTCTTGACAAGTTTCGTTTTACCGCTTCCAAAACCAGCAGTTTTTATTAGAATAGAATTTAGACGCATGATAGATTAGCCATATGGCAAATGCGCCTTTTAGGTCCATGTTTTGATGCATAACCGCCATTCAAAAGAACATAACAAGCTTAGTTTTATCGATTCCACAGGCTACAACTTTTATTAGAACATTATTATATTTAGCTAAACACTAGCTTTGGTTGAGCTAGTAACGAGTTTTGTTGAAAGCAGTCCACCTCCGTCGTTTTTTGATATAGTCCCCTTTCAAACAAGCAGCCAAGCTCACTTTTATCGCTTCTACGAATTCTAGTTTCCATGGGAACTTTCTCTCTTGTGCACTTTATCTTATTCTGATACAGTTCCGTTACATATTAAAGCTTCCATGAGGACTTTTTGGATCCGATGGTGTAGGATATTTTACGACCACTCCTAACACTTTTCTTGTTCCACTTTTTATTCACTGCAATCACGGGGTCCTCAAGAGCAACTGAAGCCGCTTAATGCCAGTTTTTATGCCACTTTTTATTCTCCCAACAGATGCCAGTTTTTGGCAAGAAGGAAACACCATCAAATTAAAATATCCGAGATAATTTTTCTACTACAAAAATGATTCTCATATAATTCAAACTGTACATTTCCACACTGAGGATCAATTCAGAAATCGACTTGTTTAATGTAGATGTTGTCCTCGCAAGCACTACTGCACAGAGTTGAGGTACCTTCATCGGAGGCCATCTTTGTAGGGCTTAAGATCACCGAAAATTTGTTTGTAAACAATTATTCTTTACTCTGTCCTAGCCAGATTTTTATTGTTTAAATTTTTATTATTTTATTATTTATTCCAATTTTATTCATACGTTTTCTGTTCCTGTTCAATAAAATCATTTAAATTATTTGAAACCGTTTCGGTTATTGACCACAAATAAAACGTACAATTTATTTGTTGTATTTAGCCTTGAGATTCTTAGTCAAAATAGCAACTTTGTTACAAACGATCCGAGACCCATCCGCCAACGTACATGACAATGATTTCTGGTGTACGTGAGTATTGTTGTGTTGTTTCTTTCACCCGGCAAAGCCATGCCAAAAAAAAAAAAACAACAACGACGATAGTTTCAGGGTTTGTTGTTATTCTGTCAACATTTTGTTAAATTAGTTTCTTACCACCAAACTGATCCACTAAATCAACAAACTTTATTGTTATTACTTGCACTTCATTGTGTCATGAGCTGAGTGGAGCGGATCGCAGACGGTGTAAACAAATCCAAATCATGTACCGCGATTCCGTTGAGCGAGCTAACCCCCACCCCATACGAAAATCTGTGATTTTGGTTTCCATCGGAATTGTTATTGTTATTGTAGTTGTCGTTGTTGTATTCTTTTAGCTTATTTTTTTTTGTTTTGTTATAATATTAAAGACCTGTAAGAATGTTGCAACGCTTCCATCCATACACACAGACCTGTGTATTCTAGTACTTCGGAGCAAGGAAAACATTAGTGTGGATGCTCACCCAACCATACACAGATTGCTATGTATATTTGGGTGAACACAACTCACACACCTTAGCAGACAGTGATTTACACAAAGCTTCCATTCATGTGTATTTTCATGTATGGATGCTTTATTCTCATACGGACGAGTGTATTCAAGAAACCAAGTGAAAAATTAACAAACATCTGATGTTTTGTGAATAAACAACTAAGAAAACAGATTTTTAATGTATACAAAATACTAAGTACCCCACATTCATATGGGGATCGAGGAAATGTACGATTGTAAAAATGCTTTGAGACCACAAAAACCGAATGAACAACACTGTACACTGGAAGACATAAGTGATTATGTAATGTAGTTTTAGAATTTCAAGCATTTTTAACACATTCAATTTCCTTCCCAGTTTATATATGTATCTTAGAGTGGACTGCGTTTAATACGAAAAATAAAATCTACTTCCTGTCACCACCAAAAAATAAAATTTTGATTATTTAATGATGATTTACAAACTTTTTGTCTTTCGTGAGTTAGACGCTTTCACAAAAACACACCCCAAAAATTACGCCCAAATTTCGTTTGGTGCATATACCTCCAAAAGCTCTTAAATTCGTATTTGTTGTTTTCTAATATCCATCTTATTATTATTAATTATTAATATCTTATTATTGTTGAGACACTTTCATAGGAATTTGCTGATGTTTTTATTCATGACAATTTAAATAATAATCATTTTCCAGACCGCTGACTTTCAATTGAATATGATTTCAAATATTTTTCGATTTTCATTTTACTTATTGGCAGGACAAAGTTGTATCTGAGATCGTGCTGGAATAAAAAGCAACTATCAAAATCTTCAATAAGATATATATAGACGATGGTCGATAAAAAGTTGCTACAAAAGAGCTCCAGTTTTCGGACAAAAACGGTAGATTAAGAAAAAGAACAAATAAGAGAAGTTTAAGAGTTCCCCTTTTATACATTTTAGTCTAAATTGCTGGACCAAACAAGTAGCATCCAACCGTTTGTTTGTTTCAGTTGAAACTAGTCGTTTTTTTTAGCGATATGCAAAAAACTACGGATTTCGTGTGTCGATTAAACATTACTTTTGGGTGGGGTAAAAATCTTCAAAATTTAGCAATGGCTTGAAAAGCGTTGTGGTTACTCTTTTCGCCAAAAACACACTTTTATCGATAGTCTGTTGATTTTAAACGAGGTCGATCTTAAAGGAGATTGGAGTTCTAAATGAACTTGTTAAATCAGAAACCAACGAAAATTCGCCCAGGTATTCGGAAGTATAACCGACATTCTAACGATAACGTAAGGCAGTGAATTCACAAGGGGATGCCGCATTTGCTGAAGGTAGGTCAAAACATCAACATGCTTGAGATTTAGATTTCTGTTTACAGCGTTTTAAAAGCGACAAACACGTTTTTTTCATGTGATATGTGGCAATGGACAAAACGTGGAATCGAATCGGCAATCAGCTAAGTGCTGAGAGGAATATAAAGCAATCAAAAACACAACAAGTGGGTCGAAAAGGTTTAGGAAATATAATATGGCATTTTTGGATTATCCGAAGAATAGAATCAAGAAAAACAGCACCAACTTATAAAGGAAAAGTTGACCCTATATCAAGATAACATATTGGGTCAAAAGTTGATCGGCAAAAGTACACGAAATGACGCCTCAAAAGGATCCTCCAGGGAAAAAGAGTTTAGTCAAACAAATCCTTTTATAAATCAGACCTGACCTAAGCTGCCAAGAACGGTTTCATACATACATAACACATCGATTTGTCTTATTGTTCCGGTATCATATTTTTTATGATATTATTGAATAGCAGCGTTCCCAACAAGGAACGTCCCTTACGGATGGTAAAAATATTACAAAAATTCAGAAGAAAAATTATTTTCAATAGTTGAGTTTAGTTCTTGATTGGGTATACCGTGGACGACGCTTCTAATCATAGTTAGATAAGTGAGCGCGTCAAAAAGGCTTTTAAAAACAAATTTACTTCCCTTGAGTGGAATATGGGAGAGATTTTCACAAATCAGTGAATTTATATGCAGTCTATTTCTTAGACTCACTGAAAGGGTGAGCCTACCGTACTAAAGATGATGCCAAAAGTTAATTTGAGATTTTGTCAAACATGTCGATTGGTCGACTACTCGAAATGCAAGTCGCCACGATGAGGTCTCCGCCCTTCAAAGAAGATAGTAGCATATGTATACATCGCTATACTACCCACACAACACATAGACTTTGCCTGTTCCTTTAGTGAAAATTGATATTTTTCAACAACCATGCCCACAATCAGGGCGGTTCTTAGAATGTCTATAAATTGAGTTATTATGTATGTTTATGGAGTGTGTTGGATGAATATTTCTAGTTGTAACGGTAAACGGAATTACAAAATGATGTGGTGGTGGGTGTAAAAAAAGCATCGTAATGTTAGGGAAATGTTGGTCTGATACTTCTCTCATTGTCTTAGAGAAGACAACGTTAATGAATACAGCGGAATTTGGAAATGACTACAATAACACACCTGAATCACACAGAAATAACATTTGACATTCTAAACAAATTATCGTGGGATTAGAGCTCTACATTTCGAATGTAAAAAAATATCGAATAGACATCGACTATTATAAAAATTTTTGCTAAAATCGTCCAGAACAGCTGTAGCTATATTTAATTTTTAACCGATCAAAGTGGCTTCTACCAATTATATTACCTAGGACGGATGCTGTTTTAAATGATTTTTCTTTAGATAACATAAGTGGATTTCACATTTTCATTAAATCGATTCAGTAAACTGCTTAGTTTTGTCTTCCAGTGTCAACACAACGGAATGCATAATGATTAGGGGTCTCCCCTGCCGCACGAACGCTTAGGGGTGTGGGAGGGGCCTTCGAGGGATTCTTTTTTCATTCATTTTTTGTCAAGGGCCTAAAGTGATGTTTCGCTCAGCAAAGTTTTCAACTTGAATCCGTTTCTTTTGCAGACATTTAAGGTTCTGTTTATTTTTACCACTTGGCAATCGTTGTGGCGGCATAAATTACCAAAGTTGTTGGCCATTGCCATAGTAGTTGCTGTTGCTGTTGCCGATGTTGTTGTCGTTGTTGTTGTTGTTGCTTATTTGTGTGATGGTCGTTAATTTGTTTTCTTATGAGGTACTTTATTATAAAGCTCTAAAAAATAATAATAACGATAGTCCAGCCCAGAATGAATAGCAGAACGTGGTAATGTACGAGTACATAAGTAAAAGTACGTGTAAATGTGCTGTAGTATCTGTGGACTGGCGGCTGCTCTTTTCCCTTCAACTCTGGCTCAACTTTGGTATGGTCTCTGGCTTGCCTGAGACAGCTCCTTCATGAACGAGTTGCGATGGATAACGAGCTACTTCAGTTTCAAATGGTTGAATGGAATAATTTGTTTATCTTTTATTGTTTGTTTATTTGGCTGCGAGTGTCAGTGTATATGTGTTTGTGTGTAAGAGTGCCAGCGTCAGTGTGTTTGTGTAGTTTGTTTGAATATTTTGGCCATTTGTTGTGATTTAACGTTCAATTCATTTTCGTTAAACTGTATTTGCTTGTTTGTTGATGTTCCAAATCCTCTATTCGTTCGTTTAATTTGATTTTAAATGTGTTCTGGTGCTCTGGTGCCATAATAATCATCACCGGCAGTGTCTTTCAGTCTGTATCTCTCCGTTTGTCTGTCTATCTGTCTGGTCGCCTTGTCATGCAACAGATATGAAACTCACAATTTCTCACCTTTATGCTTTGTTAAATACTTGGCTGATACGGCCGTCCATCTGCCTATTTGGCCGTCATTATTTTCCGTTTCAGATCCAGAAGAGGCGGCGTAAAGCTTGTGTGTTACATATGTTTTCTTGGCCTGCTGGCTGCCGATAAATGGCTGAGGCGTGTTGTGTTAGGAAACTAAACATTTTGATGGTTTTTCTTGCGCTCTGTCTTTTACATCGACTGTGAATATGGAAAAGCTTTCTAAATGAAAAATAAAAGGAAGGAAAAAAAACGTTCTTCTGTCGAACTGCCAGGTCTTCAGTTGAGCTATCGTGTCAGTTTTAAATCATTGTAAATGCTGGCTAGGACGTCTCAAACGATGTTGAGACTTTCCGTTGTTGCTGATGTTGCGGGCTTCATAACACGTTAAACATTGGAAACATTTAAAACGTGATCCCAAAAATGATTTTTTGCCATTTTTCATGTTTAGAATTTGTGGATTTTCTACAAAAAAGCGTCTTTGGCCTTTCTTTACACCAAACTCCCTTTTTTCTTCCGCCTTGCACCCTCGCATCATGCTGCCCCTTCATTTTGGGCACTCACGCCGAATGCCACAGAATGGTTATTGTTGGCTTTGTTTTGGGCTGCCTCCTAACAAGACATGTAGGGGGAAAATAAGGTCACGTAAAGCTATGTGATGATGGTGTCTTGGCAGAAGTTAAGAAAACAGAAATAGAATTCAAAACAAAAAACCCGAAAACATTTATAACATTCACATCATCAATAGCCGCACAAACGGCAATTGATTAGGCTGGTAACTTGGCCAACTAGCTAGTCAGCCAGTTCAGCCAGCCAGCCCATCACTTGGCATTCTAGCTATCCATCTTTTCAATCCAGCCAGCCAGCCAGCCAGCCAGCCATCTAACCAACCATCCATCCATCCATTTGGGTGCTCGTCCATTTCTCGTGGTAACGAGCATAACAAATGCAACAGCCTTAACTCACAGAGATGAAAAACGTCCTAAACAGCTCAAGAGCTAACCGTAGCTGAGGTGATGTTAATGATTTTGCATTTATGGCAGTCGCTAGTCGTATTTTTCCTGTTCTAGTCACTGTTGTAGCAAGTTTTTGACAGTGCTGCTATTGTTGTTGTTTGTGTAAAAACTGACTAGAGTGTTTATAATTTTTGCCAATTTTTTTTTTTTTTGCATATTTCAATGCGCTTCCTAGGCATGACTGTCGTGCTTTCGACAAATCTTTGATCTGAAATGTTCCTTTTTTTTCCAGAATATTAGTTTATTTTTTTTTGTTGGCTTATACCCGGAAGTATTTGGAAGTTGTTTAAAATAGTTTGTGAATATTTTTTTTTTCGGCAACAAAATAACGTAAGAATATTTCCCAAAAATTTGCCTCACTTAATCGTAGAGTAATCTATAACAAAGTTGCTCTTCCTCCTCCACCTTCATCATTAGTATCTCCGTTTTCTTTATCTTTCTTGGGATAGTTCTTGTAAACTATTTAACATTAAGACTCGTAATTTGGATATAATAATGTTCTTATTGCCGTTGCCGTGATTGTTGTTGGGTCTGCTGTTAGTAATTGTGTTTATAACCGTTTTAGCAATTAGTGCTTCTTAAACGTTAATGTTCCATAAACATGCAACTTTGCATCGGCTGAGAGCTTCATAATGAATAATCACACATGTGGCGAATATGTATGAGGCCAAATTAGGGGCTTTCAAATCGTTGCTTCTCACAACACTGCTCCAATTTTGCAACAGAGAAAGACATAGCAATTTCACAGATAACGTTCTTAGAATTATTTGTATAAAAACTTTTGGAATTTGCAGTACAAGCGAATTCAAAGTAAATAAAATGTTGGCTTGTTAAGTAAAGCGAGTGTTAATTTCGATTTGTTCAAAAAAGCTGTTAATGTATATTCCTATATGTGTTCAGATGCCATACGCAGCACGCGCTGTTTGGTCAGCTATAAACGAATTTCATTTTTATATCCACCGCCATAGAATGATGCCCATGGTTGCATACTAAGTGTGTCTTTACGTTCGTAACTCCTTCGACCAATTGACTCATTACCATAATTAAGGGCAGTTGTTTCAAACCGAAAAACTTAGGGGCAATTGCTGAATTTTTTTTTCTGCAGACTGTAAACTCATGATCATTATATGGACTTGTATTGGACCAAATAATACCTAATCTTAATTCTTTTGTTGAATCAATGATGGCAAAAAGTTAACAATCTAACGATTTTTGATGTTTAAAAGTTCCCGCTGTTTTCGGCAATTATTAGTGTACAGGTACAGTAAGCTAATTGAGGTTTCTTAAGTCTAAGATAAGACTCATAACTTTGATGAAAACGAATGAAACATCTCCTTATTGAAATACCCCGTATTCGTAGTACCATCTACAGCTCATGAACAAAATGTATTAAAAAATGCGAAAGTTTCCATTTCATTCAGTAAAATAACAAATGCTAATAGCATGATTTTTTTTTTGAAAAATTGTGTATAGAATACCAAAAAGATTTTTCAATAACTGCGTCTTCCATTGAAATAATCAGCACATAGAAATTCTCATTGATTTTGCCTCCTCAAATTTGTCTAATTAAGATTATCCAAAAAGGATGTGAATGAAAGATGCCACAAATTAAATGTGTACCTATGAATGGGCATTAGTGCATTTCCTTTATGAAATGACCCCTTTTACTTCTGTGCAAACGTCTAGAACACCATTTAACAATTTAATTTCGTTGAACCCCTTTCACAATCTATTGGTTCAATGGCATACATTTTGCACTGGCTCTTAAATACGTTTGTTTCTGTTTCAAAACTATAACACAAGGATTACAGTTTTTCCTAGGATATCCTTCCATCTATTGTGTTTTCTTGTTCTCAAACTAAAAATGCAATTTTCCTAATACCTAAAGGATAAGAAATTCAAATACAGAGTTAGAGAGAGAGAGGGCGAACGATGAAATATGCTTTGATGGAAAATGATGGAAACTGGACAAAATTGCAATGCCTAAATACGAATTTTGGTTGTTTGTTAAACAATTCTACGATTGTTGTTGAATAAAATCAACACAATGACAGCAACAACGACTGGAAAAGATGGAAAAGAAAAACTACATTTCGAGAAGTAGAAAATCGCATACAAAAAGAAATCTTTTTGTGAGTAAGAAAAATATGTTCAAATTTAAAGTACGGCAAAGTTGGGAACTAAAGCCGAGAAAAGGCAATTTCACATCCTAGTGCTCAACGTTCGGCTATTGAAACAGGACGCATCTGTCCTTTGTCCTTTCGTTGCAACAGCAACGCCAGCGCAACAAAGGCCACAACATCGACAAAGCAACAGAGTGTGCAACATTTAACAATCGTTCTATGCGAGCTCTTCGTTCCTATTGCCCGCAAGCAAAAATAGTTAACAAAAGCAACAACATTATCGAAAAGACTTTTTTCTTATAAACGTTTCTGTTACCTTATCATTCATTCATTTGTTCATTCACACAGCCAAACAAACAGATGTAACTGCTGACACACACAAACACACACAGGCATGTCTTTTCCTTACTTTGTAAAGAAATTCATGTTTGATTAATTTACTCAATATTTTTTGTGAATGCATTCAGCGTCATAGAATCCTGCAGGATGATGACTTTGCCATTTCTATCGACTCAATAGAAATTTCACAATTTGTCCAATTGTTATGATGAATTGTTTGTTTAGTAAACATTTCAGAATTCGTTCCAATCTAAATTGAACACGATGAGGGGATGAGAATCTGCATTTCTTTCCTGCAATGGGTTCAAAGGTGATCCTAGGAGTAGGGAAGCGGTTTATTGGAAAATTGGTAGGTATATGCGGATAATTTGAGGGGAGGACAACGATTTACTATATGAAGAATTACTTTAACTCTCCGGAGGACAAACGCATGACTTTTTGTTTCTCTATTTAAGATGAAATTACGCGTGTCGACGGGTTCATCGGTAGGTACTGTGTAAAAGTCTCGAGAATAATCTTTGCACAGATGAAGTGAAACATGGCAACAAACGGACCGAATCTGATGACAAAATTGTTCGTTTAAAATTTATTGTATTGTTTGTTGAGGTACCAAAACAGGTAGGCAGGCGAGAATTAGAGAGAGAAGAATGTGGGAGAGAAGAATCCATGAGGGGTAAATCAGTAAAACATGATTGATAGATAGGGTATAATTTCTTTCTATTAATGTTATTTCGCATAAATTTATACTTAGAGTCCTAGCCCTCGAATTCCGACTATCGAAATGAACTCAGCCGAAATGAAGTTAAATGATTATTCAGGGGATTTAACCTGAGTTGACAGTCATTTCTGATCAAACCGGACTTTAACTTGCCATGCAAATGTAGAGACAGCTAGCTATTCAATAAATCGAATTGAAAAATTTAGATATTGATAAAATAAAGATATATTTTAAGAAAATATTCGTTCAAGCTTTTGATAAGATAGCTAATATTTTGACGAGCTTTGTTTCAACAACACTAGAGGACATATTTTTCACCCAAATTTAGCAAAATACTTTGTTAGGATGCTTCTTTCTAATATTTATATATATTATTTTAAAGAACTGACACCACACATAGGTTAAGCAAATTTATAATGCATTGTGTTCAAGTAAGGACACTGCAAAATACTCATCCGCAATCAAATAACCTATATATATATATTCTTCAACGTCATAAAAATCTATAACGATCTGAGCATCCCGTCCTCGTGTTCCTAGAAAGCGTGATAGAGGGCAAATCGTTTAAGCTAGGATGCTGAAATTTTGAGCAAAAACGTTTCATTGCCATTTAGAATTTGCATTTAAGACTGGGACTCAGTCCTGTAGGAAATATCTCTCATGTACAACGACTGAACCCAAGTCTAGAAATATGACGAGTTTTAAGTTTTTTTTCCAAAAATTGTTCACAATCCTTCAAAATTGATATAAAATGGTATTCTATACATATTAGAAAGAGCCATCCTAACAAACAAATAATTTTTTGGGGCGGCCTTAATTATGGAAGTGGCTAATAAAAAGTGTTAAAAAAAAGTCGGGTCAAAAAAAGTGGGTGTAGTAGGAAAGAAACTACTGATACTCAGCAAACCTCTGCAATGCTGCGGCATTGCGTCACAAAAAAATTGGGGATGATCGCCGCCCCGTAATACTTTCCGTTAGTAAAGCATAATCTAAAAAGGAATCGATAGATTATAAAAAATGATAATAAATATTTGTCTTTTGACATAGACTTGGTAAGAGCTAATGATGCCTTGCCAACACTGGTATTCTTCAAAAAACAATAATCTTGAAAAAGATTAGATAATCACCTCAACAAAAGTTTAAGAAATCAAATTGATTTACAAATTTGATCTTTATAATCTCACCCATGTCATGAACCTAATTTCATAAACCTACTGTGCCAAATTTGCCATCCTATGATGAGTCCGGTGTATCAAAGCCAAATTTTTGGCACAAGAAGTCATCAAAATTTTCCAATCTGAAATATTCATAATACATAGAACTTTTCGAAACAATTCGGTTTCTTTGGCCGTTCAAAATGGCAATTAGAATCAGGGATCATTTCACACTAATTCACAATCGCTGATCACTGAAAATTCTCTTTAGGAAAAAATTGTCACAGTTTTTCTATTTTACATAGTCTCCCGCAATATGTTATATTTTTTATTTCAGAAAAAATTGTATTAAAAAAATGTATGCCCTAACTATGGACAAGAGTATCCATCCTACCAATGGGTAGTTCTTCCATATAATAACATAGCAACAGCACTAAGCAACAAAATGGATAAACCAATTTTTACAGGTTTTTTATGCGCTTAAGGAACCAAAATAATTTTTTTTTTTTCTTAGTTATTTGGATTTTGCGAAGGTTGCCCGACTATTTAGATCACATGTCAAGTTAGAGGCAATCGTTTCGGTTAAATGAGAAGTATCGGAGTAAAGGTTACAAAGGAAATTTAAGTAAAAGGCGAAAGCATGAAAAGAATATCTAAATTCCAAATACAAAAAAATGAGACGAAATTTTTTAATATGGTCACACTCCGAAGATTTGATCATGTTTTCTTATGTCGAAGATATTCTTTAGAATATGATTGTGGTCCAAGGCCAAGAAAATGAATCAAATTTAAGAGGGTTTAAATATCGTTGTTTACAATCTAATGTGTTGTTTTTAGAATCCTAAATTGCTACAATCCCACATTCTGATTAAATAATCTAATAAATTAGTCTCGTTTTTACGCGGCACATCATTTGGATTATCTAATTTTCAGAAACTCCCCTTTGTCATATTATTTTTTATACTAATTTGCATGATTTGGCGCAACGCCCTCCTTTATTTCCTTTCCATGAAAATATAAGAATCAATTATATCGATGTTATGTGAATGGTCTGCAACAGGAACAGTGGTTTCTTTTATATTTCCACAAATTTATGACGCACCAACTCCGCATGACTTGTTCTCAAATTTAAACATTGAATTACTACGATAATAGGAGGAGCAAGAACAACAACAGCGGCTACAGCTACTGCTGCCATATGAAAAAAGGTCTGTGATTAATGCCAGGTCACGCCCAACGATAAAAACACAACATTTTGCAAAAATATTTATGTTTCCCCAGAAAAACAAACATCATTAGAAAACAATAAAAGGCACACATACTCGTACACACAAATATAATAAACAAACGTAAAAGAGAGAAAAGCAACCAAATGAAATTCAATCAATGCCCGTTCCGAGAACAACAAAAGGATGCCTAAAATATTTCCCATGATTTCGAAACGGAACAACAAGAAAGATACATTCTGACACAACGTGACAGATCTCAATGCCAAACGAATTATTCAAATCGTACCCTCTCTCTTGCATATTCTACGTGTGATTGGGTGTTTTCTTGAGATCCTTCAGCAGTCACAGCGGAAAAGGATAAAGGATGAAGCTATTTTCTGAGGCAGTCTAAAGCCATGGGGTTAATCTTAAATAACTCAACAACAAGATGGAAAACGAACTAGATAACCACAAAATGAAAAAATAATAAAAAAGAGCATATTTCATTCATTCTATCAGCATCCCATCAAATATACAATATAAAAACATATATACACAATATATATAAGAGTATATACATATATATGTATGTTATAAATATGCCTACATACTCGTACAGTATGTGTGTAGTGACTGACGGCGACTTTAAGTCACTCTGCGTTTTAGCAGGTTTAATTCAAGTATCCAATTATTAAAATAAAAACTGCTGAATTATTTATTTTCATTTAAGTTTACAAACTACACAGTTGCATGTTTTTCTTGCTGAAAGTGCAAACAAAGTGCCTGTGTCGCGAAATAATCTAAACGGGTAGACATCATCCACCACGGAAAATCTATAGTTGCCAACATTGTTCGTTCGAAACGAATCACTTCCCGTTCACAACATATGACTGCGTTTCCACTTTATGGTGGTTAATGAATCAACATTTTTTCTTTTTTTTTCGTCATCGCAGTAGAAAAGTCTCCTCCATACACCAATAATTTGAGTTTGTTTGTTTCCACTCTAGGAGGTTTTTGATATATTATTTGATTATTTCAACATTTGACTCATGCTAAAGTGCCCATTTATGAACAACGCTCAGCTTTTGCCAGTTAAAATGTAACTTTTGTAAAAATTATTTCGTCTTAAAACCAAATTTTGTTCAAGCTACCGTTTTGAGGTAAATTTTCGAGGTATGTTTCATGTAACATTTTTCCTGTTTCGGATTTTGCTTGCATAATATCCTTTACTGCATTAGACCACGTTAGTCATGTGAAGAATATTACTTTATGCTAGAAATTAACGCAGCATAGTCTCTTCTTTTAACAGTCAGTCCAACTTACTTCTAACATGTTGATGTCTTTTTATATAAAGATTTCTTATGATCCAAGAAATACCCTCCAACTTCCGTAATTGCCTCATTATATGAACCTATTTTTTTCCCCTTAGCATCCCTTTGATATCTATAGTTGCTGGGTGCCAGAATTCGGCGGATGTGGCAGCAATTCGAACTTCAATTCATACAATTTTGTCATTGAAATGTTCAACCTTTGGCAGCATACTGTTTTGTTCGCCATTTAATGACCTTGGTTTAGTCCTTCAAATGATCCGTTTGCGACACATAATATTTGCTGTTCACTGTTCTTTCTTCTATAAAGCAAATATTCGATAAAAAGTAAGAAAATACAGAAAGTATGAAGAAGGTGAAGCTAGAATTTGTCCAAGTGTCGCATGAAAATAGGTTAAACAAATAATTTTGATCGAAATCAGATCAATCAATAGTATGACATAGTGTGGTATGCGAGAAGTATAACGAGACCTGATTCGATTCCAGTGAATTATCGTATAAAACTGGAGTTTGGCCAAAGTCGGAGTACCCTTGAAAGTGTAAGCATTTACAGCAGTAATCATCTGTTTGTATGGAAAGGATTTTAGCCCATGACTTCGCTGTGTTCAAATTTTATTTTCTCCTTACTATTCGCTGTTCAAAATATGTACGAGTATATATGTGTGGTGGCGAAACGTTATGTGCTACAGTTCGAGATCAAATTATTCTTTGACAAGCAACTTCTGCCAGATGTCTAATTGCAAATTTTGAACGGAATTCATTGCGTTCATAGCCGTCGATCTTTGTGCATTTCTCACATCATAATTTCATATATTTGTGAAAGATTTAGTTATCAAAAGAAACTAAGCTTTAGTTCGCTCTTGTAGCATACTAGCATACCTGTGTACTAGCTTTTGTGACTGTGTACAACTGATTGAGTGATTGAAATCAAACGTGGTTGTATATCCACTTATGATGAACTTGGGTAGTGATATTTCTAATTTTTGCAACTGGAATTGAAATGTTCTTACCTAAAAAGTTTATGCTTACTTAGAAATTGTATGTAGAGTTACATTTTTTTTTTTTTGCTAGATTAATTTTGTATACAAAGTTAAGCGACTTTCCGCTTACGCACGCGACAAATCACCCTTTCGTTTAACATTCTCTCTTAGCTGACACAATGTAATGTCAACTATAAATACTTCACAAATTTTATCAGTGAGATATGAATGAAATGAACCAGAGAAACAACTTTCATAGATTCCTTAATTTATCAAAAACGTTTCTCGAAAAATGTTGAAAATCTCACATTAATTGTCTTATTAAGAATAACTTGGTAATATTAGCCATTTCATTGTCTTCTGAGACTTTAAAGAAAATATTGCCACTTATAATACTATAATACAAAATAATTATGCAAGATAGCTGTTACATTTACTAGAAAGTAAACGATGGTAGGCTAATGGCAAATAAAACTGCGCTTACACAAAAACTGAGTGCATCTTTTGAAACAAAGCCAATGCAGGCAAAACAAAAGTAATTTTTAAAAGCTACATTTCATAGTTTATTTTAAATTAGTCTTCTTCGTGAAATCATGAGGGACTCTGGTATGCATCTTAAATATTGGAACGTTAAGTTTTACCGGAAACATTGCTCAAATTTGCGGAAAATATCAAAAAGCCATATCGAGCTATATTGTGACTTTTTATGTATTCTCTATAACGATGGTCAATTTGTGGACAGATATGGCGGCCAACATTCAAAGTGTTTTATTGGCTAATAAAACAATACATAATTAGGACAGCTAAACATCCTTGATAGTAAACCTCCTAAAGAGCCGGATGACAAATAGTAACGTAATAACAAATATTACATTAAAGATATTAACAAAATCTGTCGCATTATAGCCAATAATTACTATCATATGTCAATTTACTACATTAATTATCTTACGCTCTGGCCAATGGCTCATGTACAAAGACGTTTCCGTTATGCCACCAATAGTGGCCTGTGATTCATTCAATTTGATGTCATACCATGTTATGCAATTTGCGCCATATCATCGTGGTCACCCTAGGTAGGTAGGTAATGAAAAGGTGTTCAGAAATGGCCGGCTCAAATGGAATTTCTTCTAAGCGTCGAATAAATTGAATTTGCTACAGTGGTGAAACACAAATACTCAATAATAGTAACGGCAGCGGCACCACAAAGGATACCCAGAGAGTGTTATGCTTTAAGTGCCATAAACTCAGCTGAAGGAAATTGTATGAATAATAACAACAAAACAACAATAGTCATCGTTTTTTCACCTTTTCCATCTCAAAAAAAGTAAATAATCCTGAAAATAATACGCACACATGGACGGAACAAACGAAATTATAAAAAGCGCCAACAAGTAAGCAAAGCATAGCAGCAAATCTTACAAACAAGTAGTCGATCTAAATCCTTTCAGTATGTATGTGTGTGTGTAAGTATTTCTTTTGTGAGTTAGTAAAATACTTTTGGACTGACAGTTGGAATGTCGACAGGCACGCATGTGAGTGTGGAAGGTGAAGCCATTCCGTGGAACGTGTATATGTGTGCCTGAGTTCTGTCGAATCCTGTGGAACACTTGAATCAACAGGATGTCGATTCGCAAGACCAACAAAAGAAGCAAAAAAAAAAATGAATTTAATGCAACAAATCTATCCTAATGTAACAGAAAACAGTTACAAATACGTTCACACACGTCAAACTGAAGGATACCACACACAAAAAATACATTTATTCCTTAAAACCAATCAAGCAACCACCACCAATACGAACAACAACCGCATGAAGAATTCATTTTCAAACGATTCCAGTTTTTTACGCTTCCCATATCAGCGATATTACAATTCAGCACGACATCACACAACACAAAGTCTTCTAAATAAATGTTAAAAAATAAAACAAAAACCATGACTCGGCAGTGTTTTGGTTTCGAAACAAGTCTGCCCTACACAAAATTCCCAAAAAAAAAAACGGAAACAGAAAGGATCTGAAACATATGTAGACTTTGCCAAAATAAAGAAATAAGCAAAGAAGTTGAGAAAACAAAGAAAACTGCTAGACTGGCAAATCCTTAAGGATAATAGTAAGTGAAAAGTAAATCCTCTAAAAATTAGATACGTACTCACACACACACTTATATGTTAAATCACTAAAAACAGGCATGCAAAAGCGCAAGTAAGTGTGTGTGTGTGTATTTGTGGAAGTCCTGATGTGCCAGTGCGAGTGTGGGGAATACGTGTCAGTTCAAAGTTTATTGCTTTTTAGTGCTTCCCGTTTCTTTCCTTTGCGTCTGCTCCATGTAGATGACATTTAAATAAACTCCTCTTTGACACCAAATATGTTTACTGCGTATCTCTAAAGGATATGTTTATCTGTGTAAGTGGACTGCACGTGAAACTAATTAAAATTAATGTTTCAACGAAAGCCACTGCCATTTACTTCTATTTGTTATCCTGTTGCTGATTTCAGATTCAATAATGAAAATAGATGTCTTATTTGTCTGGCAATAACACTGGATGCAAATTATATTTCTTATATAGACAATACATAAAAATAACGTTTAGAAGCCATTTATGGTATAAAAGCTATTGAATGAAACTAGAAATTGGCAAAATCTAGAGTAGACCTTTTCAAAAAATTAAAATTTGTCTGGACTCGTTGTCGATGGTCCAGAAACCATAATACAGAGTATGTTCAAATTAGTGGTAAAAAATACCACATGGATATTAAAAAGGAAATGTTCAGGTCACAAACGTTATTGATCAAACATTTTCGAAACATCAACATCGTAAGACTAGATTTTACCACGAAACAATTTGAATATTTTATTATTTTTACACATATGTGAATATAAGATTTTAAACAATTCCTTAAATATATATAAATAACATAATCCAGTTATTGCAATAATCGAACAATCGAATCAAATGCCTTCTACTTGTTAGATAAAGTTTAGAAGACATGGTCGTATCTCCACAATTAACGCACATTGTTTAAAATGCCCGCTTGTGGTAACACGTGAGGATGCAATTCTTAAAAATAACACATAATTTGAAATCTATTGCACCCGGGTGGCATATGAATCCAACGTCATTATCATTAACAACATTAACATTAAACTCCAAAGTTAACTATCACCATCAGTTTCTAATTTGAACTACCTAAAGCAATGCTATCAACCTTTAACCCACTCCTCAAACCTCTCATAAAAGTGGAACAGATAGTATTCTTATTTACCTATAGAATAACTGTATAATAACCTACCCATTGCAACATCTCTATGTCTTGTATTTGATAATCTAGACCCTTTAAATGAAGTTTATAGGAAAATAATGAAAGGGATGAAATCTCATCACTTTGTAAATTTGTACAAAATATTTAAAACAAATATTTCACGTTTAGCATAACTCCCTCAATTGTCTTCTAAATATAGATTTAAACCAAATGTTTCATTGTAAATTGAAGCAGGTTACCTGAGATCTTCGCCAAGTAAATCATTTTGAAAATCATCCGGTATTCTGCTATGTCTAAAAAAATTTCACTTTTTTGTATTCAATTCGTCTGCAAATCGAACTAGTTAAAAAATACACAACTATGTGGGAATCAAATTACAACTGATAACCGATAGCTCAATCATTCAGTACAATTACCAATGGCAACGTTTTTCCCATCATTATTACATTTGGTAATCCGAACTAAGTGCTATGACAGTTTTATATTTAGATGCAGTTTACAATATTTCACCGGCTTTTCTTACCACGAAGACCATTCATTACTGAATTGTTATAGAAGACTCGTATGGAATGAAGAAACTGCAGCCTTATCAATGAAATGCACAAAGTAACACTTCTGTAACATCTGTTGAAACACTGTGACATATTCCTGTTGTCAGATAGTTGTTGCCAAATGATAACTTACCTTGCTGAAATGAAAAGAAAAAGACAATTTGTATCAGTTATTTGTAAATCAAGATTAAAAATTCACATCTTGGAATAATTTTGAAATAAATTTGAATATAGAAAATTTGTCATAATTTCGAAGGTGGCCTATATGATATTTCTCCAACCTAACTTCAATTCTCAAATAGAATTGGTACGTCATACCATTAATATTGTTCATTACCTTTAAAGTCAGTTAGTGACTTAGGCTCTTTGTTTCGATCGAATAGCCGCAATCGACATTAAGTAGTCATGTCCAATTAATTAGGCTAATTTGTGCCCTCTCCCCGGCACAAAACAATAACGATGATACCAGAGATAGCTTACGAATATTAGAGTGCCTACAAAGAACACAACACGACGGCCGCCCTGGCCTAGACATTGAAATTCTTTTGTCAGATTTTAAAGAAAAAATATGAACGGAGAATATTCGTGGTCCAACACTGTGCATAGCAAAACCTCCTATAACGGAATGCGTTTGCTTTCTTTCATCGAGGCAGGTTTCCTTGTACCGGGTTATCCAATTCTCGGTTTCAAAGGTAAAGTTAAATAAAACACACATAAAGCTATTATTTTGATCCAACTTATATTTCATTATAATGCTTGGACTTTGCCATTATGTATAAAATGCAATGACATTGAAATAAACTTCTCTGGCTTGGTTGTAGCAGTGGGTCCTTGTGAAGTGGGTTTTCAAATGCTTTGGGGATTATCCGCGTAAACATGGTCTTTGACCCAGCCCCACAAAAAAAGTCTAACTGCGTCACATCGCATTATCCAATTGACCTCACCAAAACGCGAAATTACGCTTTCTGGAAACTTCTCGCGCAACAAAGGCAAAATCGATCGTGTTGTGTGGCTCGTGGTACCGTCTCGTAGAAACCACACTTCGTCCAGTTCATAATCTTCAATTGAAGGCCAAAAAAAAAGTCGGTTATCATACAACCATAGCGCTCTGAATTGAAATTCGGATTATTCGCCACACTTTTACTAACAGGAGCGATATTTTCGGCAGTGCGTACATTGTGATGATGCACAGGCCTGATCCCATCTGTAACGCCTCCAGTTTCTTCAAAATTCTTTATAATCTTGCCAATTCCATGCACAGTAGGTCGATTATGACGGTCACAATCAACCCGTAATGCACGAAAAGTGTCCACGATGCAATCATCACTTTTGTAGTAAATTAGCTAAAATTTACGTGTTCATCGGTTGTTAAACGATTCATATTCGTAAACGGCAAACCTTTCACTAAATAAATAACATTTCAGATGACAGGTGTTTAACAGCTGACAGCCTTGCCAGACCGACGGCTTTGAAACCACTAAATGGATAACCCTGTAAATGGGTCTAGATTTCAACATAAAGATGTGCTACGAAAAGGCAACATGGATACCGTTGAATGTATCATCTTTTCATCGACTATAAGACTGACTCCTACATTCCAATTCAAAGAAAAAAATCTTTTGCGGAAACAGGCATTGACTTTACTGACCAAATGTCTTACATGATAATGGAGACAGCTGTAGTAAACGCGGCCAGCACCGTCTTTAAAAAAGCCATATGCAACCTGACCGCGAAGATGTTATATATAGTTTTTGACCACTTTTTCGCACATGACTTGACGAATGCTGGTCTTAACGGAATACTGTCAAATGTTACTGCTGACTCCCCTAACAACGGGGGGTAGGTAAAAGTGGGTTTGGAGGTATACTAAGTTAAAATAGAGTTGTTTTGACAGTCAAACAGCCCTACCGTTTAGAAAGCTGCGTGGAACTTGACAACTTGACTTTGGCTTGGTAGATAATTTTACCTGCTGTAATTCTGGAATAGAATAAAGCTGCTATTACATCTATGCCAGCAATTTAGCCTCCACTCAATGAGCGAAAACTCAACTCTTCTTCCTGCTTGCTTTATAGCACAAATTCTTTGGTAACACTGCAAGGTGGCGCGTCTGGTCTAAGTATCTTTGGAAGAAAAATACTCTGTAAAATATATGAAACCATTACCAATAAAGGAGAGTTTTAGTGGCATGCAAATCATGAGCTTTATGAGTTCTGTACAGATATCGATGCGGTCCCACCAATCGGCATGTAGAAATTATGTTGGCTGAACTATGGCTTCTGAATTGATTTGAACGGTAAATTGTCGAATATATAATATATTATAATAATTTCCATTGTAACCGCCCGCCATGCACATTTCACATTCACACAATTTTTCTGATATTCACATGCCAACCGCTTGAGAATTTTAAGATTGAGATGTCTGATACTGTGTATTTGTGCCGAGAAGTGAAATATTTGTCAGGTTTTCAAAGTAAAATCTCAACATATCAAAGTAGTTTTTGTTCACAACTCAAGTTTTCTACGTGTTTAGTTTCACTCCGTTCGATTGAGGTCTACATGTGAACAATTTCTTCTCAGGTGGCAGTTGAGGTGGCTGACGCACATCAATTGCTCCGTCTGTCCAGAACAACTATGTGGGTGGTTGCCAATAACTCTCATGCATGCAACAGTAGTAACAAGTTGCAAAGAAGATATTCCACAATGTTTCCGAGGCGTTAAAATGTTGCACCAACCAACGAATATTTGATTCTGTCTAGTATTGTGTATTTAGTGTAAATTAACATATATTTTGGTGGAGCAGAAGCAATTGTAAGGATCTACATGTTAAAAACAAAGACAAAGAAACAAAGACATAAAATTAGATGAGCTGATCCCGAATTGATGTTTTTGAAACTGCTGCCATTATGGTAATAACAGAAATAGGCAACAAAGAAATGCAGGTATTCAATGTCTTGGTAAGCATTTAGATTTTTGTCATAGAATGATTCAGTGGTTCAACAGCAGTCACTAACGGACACAGCATCGGGTCCAAGGATCAAACCGTAATCGGAAAGATATACTATATGGAACTTGAAACTGCTTTTATATATTTAAGGCTTATCAGTCTGTAAATAGTTCTTGCAACAATTTGTAAACAAACTAAAAAAGCCACAAGAAGTTTAGTTTTTTGCCTGCATCAGCATTTGAAGGATACAAACCTGTTTATATTGTTGTCGTTGTTGTTGCTTTTTTACTTCCCGAAAAGTGTCACATATGTAGCTGATTTTGCTGTTGGTAGCCACAGATTCTGCCAACAAATAATCTCAGTTTACTTTCAATTTTAGGTAAACGTTTGTTGTTTACTCTCTCCGCTTTTGGCCCCGAAAACGTTGCATACTACATTCCCTAACATGTTCTGGGTCACATTGATCGTCCGTGGTTACCATGCACATCCATTCATACATGCAAAGTTGCATGAGGCCGAGTGCAGAGCGAAAAGTGAAATACAGAATGTTCAGGGTTTCTTTGAGCTTTGGTACTTAACAAAAGTTTTAACACTTTGCCACATAAAGCGGCATGTGTCAAGTGTCATACTTGGACCTGGAACAGCAACAACAACATACAGCAGGAACATGATACCGAAAGTACAACAAACAAACAGCATTTGCGTCCATACAAACAAAATAACAACTACAAAGGCAACAACATTCGTGCAACCTGTTTGTTTTTATCAGACATATGAACTTTTCATGTTGTTATGTGTTGCCGGTTACTTTTGTTGCTTCCAACATTGTTAAGTTGCTTTTGGGGTGCCTTTTTGCGGTTTTCTTGCGATAATTATTTCCTTGTGATTCTCCGATACTGCATTTGACTTCCCTCCTTCTTCCCCCTTTTTTGTAGTAACTCTTGTGCCGTGTAGTTTCCCTACAACCCACACAACGGAATAATGCAATAGTGTTTCCTCACCGATATCGGGACTGATTGATTTCTCTCTAATAAAAGTCAATTTGTCACAACATTTGTCTCTCATTAACCCTGACGTTCTGCTCCGATTTCAATTAGTAACAATACGAAGGTATCGATTTTGTCATACCCCGTATACGTGTATTACAATACATTCGTGTGTACCTATATATGTATGTATGAATGTTAATCGTTTTTAAAGAGTCGCATTCGTTCAAATGGAAAAAGTTCCGAGCACAGGACAGAAGGAGGATGAATGTACGAACGTCAATGCAAATTTCCACACAACTTAAATGGAATTTGCGATTGGCTGGTAATCACAAACAACGATAACTCATTTCATAAATACTCGTATATTGATATCATCGATTAAATGGAACTTATTTGGTAATCGATATTTTACCATCGTCAAGATGTATGACGCAAACATAGATGTTATAATTTCAATTATCGAACTGTTTTGCTTGGGTTGTGTCATAGGTGAGTCACAAGAAGATAGAAAATATGAGGGGAATTGAAATGAGGGGAAAATCCATCATGAAAATTAAGTTGAGTTAAAATTCGGTCTATGGATGAATGCCGCCATTTAAAGCGCTTTAGTTTTCTAGATCTCTCTGCTAGCCAAAGCAAATAATTTAATCTTACCCCGCTCATAGCCAAACCCACTTTCGCCAAGGTCAGCAATATTTGGAAGTTTATTCTCCTTTCTTTTCTCTTATGTTTTATAGCAATATTTTCTAAGGTTAGTGGCTTATTAACCCAGAATGAGGCTGCCACTAGCGAAGGGGGGAATTCATCGAGAAATATTTCAAATTAAAACTGTGTCAACGACAGAACATACGCCGTACTTTTATGTTTCAGTATCACTTATCTCTACAAACAACATCCCTTCCAATTACACAAACATTATAATTCATGTAGACAAGAATACTGGAGCGTTGTTAACAAGCAATAAAATGTTGCTTTTGGCTCATATTTCATTTAAATACAGCAACAGCCAGAGCAACACTCAGTGTTCCTTTGGTGTTTGAACTGGTGTTGTGCTCCTAATTCATAACACAACACCATCTTTGTGTTTGTCGCTTAAGCGGGTATCCTGGTGATATCGCTAACAACCAATCTAACAAAGTGTATAAACACGTAGTATTAGCGAAGCGACAACCAACAACAACAAACACCAGGCAACAAACATGTGTTGGAGTGTCTACATGCAGTCCTCCTGAAACATCATCATCGTCGCCATAATCTCTCAAGTATGGAAAGGGCTTTAGGCTCAATTTCGAAGTAATACCAATATTTGTGTGTCAGATATGCCAGAGGAAAAGCAAGAAAAGTACGAGTGCGAGTTACATCCGTCTGCCCTGACATACTTGCACGTGTACGTAGATATGCGCTACACTTACGTTACGAGAAAGCTACATGTAAGTCCGTAGAGGTATTATTTGCTATGGAACCTGCTAGGGCCGCACAGCCTTTGCGGAGAGGAAAAAGGTAAAAGTTTATTATGGCCAACAATGGAACAAAACGTCTCAAAGAAATTAAAGAAAACTCATAAAGTATAAAGCGAAATAGATTAACAGCAACAGCAATCACATAAAAAAGTTACCAGATCTATCTTGTGATTCGCTTCGTGGAATTCTTGAAGTTTATCTGATTCCTTTTGTCTACTTCTCCCACCCTTCTGCTGCGTGATAAAAGATGCAAAAGGCCTTAAGCCGCCATAAACATGTGTTTGAAATCATAACAATAAAAAAGTGTTAAACTGAAATTGTTGTTTATTACAAAACAACTACAAATGACTGAAAATACAAGGCACTGCCACATATTTAAAGGTCGGTAACGAACATATAATACGCTATCGGAATCTATGATAGCCAGAGGCAATAAAGGATCTCTTTAATATACCGTCAGAAGGAAATTAAAGTAAAAGCAGTTACTTGGAGGGTAAAAAGCGGCAAAGCATTATCTACTATCAACTATAGCTTCCTTGTTAAAGTACAACATTTCAATGGGAGTACATAAAGAAATATCTGAAGAGAAATGTTGAAAAGATTAAATTAAGTTGTTCTTCATATAGAAAAATTTCTATTGATCGAATTGATTAGTTGATAGCTAACCAAAGACAAATGTTGAAACAATTTGAATTAAGTTGTTCATATAGAAGCTTAGAAAAATTTCCACTGATCGAAATGTATTGTAGTTAGCCTTCAACGCAAAATTTGGCCACAATTTATACGTAACATTTGGCCGGTAATACATTTTTCCGAATTCTAATTGATGACTATTATCTGGTGTCTATTTCAATTGCAGTAATGTCTGAGACAAAAAAGGTGCTTCATTGCCTCGGTGTAGGGTATCGGCATAACAAGGCGCAGTTACGATGTCAAATTGAGCTCAGACGCCAAACCATTGGCAATAAAATTAAAAATCGTTAAATTAGTGATTCACTATTATCTGAGCATGTGACTCAACATTCCAAAGACATTTAATTATCCACTACATAGCAGTGCAAAAGGAAACCAACAACTAAAATTTCGAATTAAATGAAAGAAGGCAAATTTATCAATATTTGCTGTGATAAGAATCGAAAATTTTTAATTAATATAGCGTACGAAGATAGCTTTTAGAAAGGTTGTGTTGATATTTATATGTGTATTTGCAAAGAACATATTTGGTATATATTTTGTAGGATGTCACGCGTTGTAAAGTGATCTTGTGACATCATAGTTAAGGAATAAGTGGTTATACGAGGAAATAGTTGTGTGCAGAAATGCTTTAGAGTAAACTCTAATAATTCACATAAATATTTATTAAATTGCATCGTTGAACAACACAATAAAGTTAAAATTAAATCAACTGTAAGTTGTTTTCATGCACACCATTCGAAGGAAGAGGATATACTAAGTTTGGCATTCAGTTTGTAACAATCAGAATCAATCAATCAGAACTCCTTCTAAGCTCGTACTGCATATACGAGAATTTATGTTCTTGATTTGCGCAAAAATTGATATCAATTTAAGTAAATTCGCCATCCGTCCTCTGGCATGTCTATTAAAAGCACGATAGAGTCCACCGTACCGCTTGCATTAGGACGCTAACATTTTGCATAAGAATGTCTTCTGATCATGGGCAGGATGAGTGCAATATTATGACTGTTCAAGAATCATATAAAAGTCAGGGTCAGGCACAGAAATTTACAGATGCGCTCTTGAGTATTTTGGAGGACGCTCCATTGACAATTTCGTTACTTTGAATATAAGAGATATGGATGCATTTTTTGAAGCCCTTTCCAACCAATCTTACCTTTTCACTTCTATGCATACGAGCCCGAAACTAAACAGAAGTTGTGTATCAGAAGTTTTTGCGTAGATGAGGAAATGCAACCGCAGAGTTCCAACTTATTGGGCTTAGCAATTAAAACGTCGATTTGACAGTTATCTATAAACGTGGATTTATAATTTGAAAACACCTTAGCGGTTAGTATACATTAATGTTGCAGATTCGAATAATAAAACAGAATAATTTCTGATACAAGAGTTTCTTCAAACATTCCACGTTTTGGCATACATCGTTTCCAAACTTTTGCGCTTTTCTGCTCATCGCATTTATCACATTGTCGCAGTCAGTTAGCAGTCATAGGACGCATGAAGCGGCCGTCGTGGATGCAGATAAATGTCTGCTATTCAGATATCGTCTTTACGGTTGTGTGAACACTTATGTGCGATGTCTCGAGTAGCTCATTCATTCATGAATTCTTTAATGTGCGTTCTTTATTAATCACATAAATTCATTCTTAAATTTGTAGAAAACTGCAGGGTTGCCACAACAGGACCAAAAATATAAAAAATGGGAATGTGGTTGCGGAAGCCATATGATGATTTTATTATTTGGCAACTCTAAATCGGGAAATAAGTGTTTTATTCAAAACAGTGTCCGTAGTGTTTAAGATACCCATCCTCATCCTCTTATCCAAATACCCACCTGTTATTAAGTGGCTGTAAGGAACTTCTTTGCCATCTTTGATGAATTCATGTTGGTCAGGATTCATGTTGGTCGTAAAAATTAATTGTCTCATATAGTTGTCGAAGGCAGCTTTATAGCCAAAAAGGAGGTCGATCTGTTTCCAGCGTGTTTATAAATTGCGGATTTCTCAGGTCTGGGTGGTCTACACAAGCAAAGTTCAATCGCCGCACAGTATGCGCTGTGGGTGACGGTGAGGATCTTGTATGCTAACTGAATGTGAGGCGCTGTCCCGTATCGTACCCAGGGAATGCAAGGAAATCTGTTTCTAAGTGATGCTTGAAAAACTAATTCCGCGATAGTTGTTACATTATATTGGATTAACCATACAAAAACCGGGACTTCAGTATCTTTTGGCGTAGTTATCGAACTCCGCCTTTTATACCGACGAGCCATCAGTTCCAGCCGTTTTCATGACTAAAGAAAATGCCACTCTAATTTTATTTCGAATTGGCGTGTGCAATACGTGCCATCATCTTCCATCGGTCATACATCAAAATTAAAAGCGTATAGAGAAAAAATTATTATTTAAAAATAATAATTTTTTCTCCATACGCTTTTCTCTAATTCATGGCGATCAACGATCTAATTCATAATTTCAACACTAATCTGTTTACAACAACCTCTTAAGTAGAAGATATGAAATATTTATAAGTAGTTCTTTGAAAGAATGGGCACCAACAATGTGCCCAGAATTCCGCTTAAGGCGGACAGTACATAAATTCTCTTCGTTTACATAACTATTTTGCATTTCTTGGACATATCGCATGGAATCAATCAAAAATTCTAGTAATTTCCGCAACAAACTGCATGCTCGGTTTTCTTAATAAAGCATTTCTATGCAATTTTAAGTCGACGTACTTCATACTTCTTCGCCATATTAATTTCGGTTTTAAAAATATATTTTTTCACGTTTCGATTATAAAAATATGCTTTGAGGGGTCGAATGACGTCAGCAGATTATTCGGAAATTTTGTATGCGTATCCACGGATAACTTAAATTCATAACATTCCTATCCCCATCGAAAGGCTGCACCTTCATTTTGTTTTTCTTTTTCGATTTATTTAATACTCATTTATATTTATCCAATAATTTCTGCGAATTGTGAAATATTCAACAATTATCACTAAATAATTTATCATAGGTTCGATAAGCAAAACCTTGTACGAAATCCTGCTCTTCCTCCAGTGCCAGTTTAATGATCTAGAGCGACGCATAACTAATTCTGGTCTGCCTCTCATGGATTATAATTTCATTGCGGTAGGGGGGTATTTTGAAATCCCACCGCGGTCCTCAACAACGACCTGCAAATAATGTAACCATTTTGCGATCGCTCAGCGTTCATTGGCATCTTTGTGGGGCGCATTCATGAACTCAGTATCTGCACATACCAAATACATATTTCAGCCAACCATATGCAATTCGTTACAATTTCTTTTCCTTCTCGTCGGGTGTTGGAAATTTGCCCAATATTTTGATTTTATTCCTCAGTCAGATGGCAAATTCTTGATGCAGAAAAAGAAGAAACGAATTTGAGAGCACCAACCAGACCAAGAATGTCTAATGACTTATTACAAGTGCGGCGCGCAGAAAATATGTCTCCCATTTTTAAGGCAAAATTTTAGGCAAATTCAGAGTCTACCGAAATGCAAATTATTTATGACAGCCAGCCTCGATTGAACAAACAGAGTGAGAGGAAAGGGGTGGTTTCATTTTCTTCCGGCCATTTGTTCCAAGGAAATGAAAGACATTCCATGAACATTTGGTTACTTGGAAGCAAAAGCATTTATCCATATTTAGTTATGTGGCTGTGTGACCGGTGTGGATGTGATGTGCGTTTCTATGGCCTAAAGTCTGGCCTATCCATTTATCACCTCAACGTGGGAGTCCTATGGAAGATCTCATTTTTAAAGCTTAACAAATGATGAATAGCCAAGTGAGCGGAGAACACACATAGTTTGATGATTATTCATTTTTTCGGGTTATTGTTTGCCGGTTGTATTTTTCTATTCATTTCTTCTCGCTTTTGTCTCCAATGGGACGGCAACAAAAGTCTTACACATTGGATTCAATGAAATGTATAAATATTTACATGATGAGATTTTAAAAATGAGCATGTTCACATGTCAACATAACCACCAAAGCAATTTTTTTAGATTTCTACCAAAACGAAATCAGTCTATCTATCCAGTACAAAAGACCAAACGCAAATGACTGTTAATTGCAATAAGGTGTGATCTGAATGAATAGAAGTAGAGAAAGATGCATACGTATGTTCATGCTATTATGAATTGTCGTTTCTCATTGCATTTCCAAACTACCACAGATTTCCGCATTCTTATTCGTGGCAAGGAGGGGTCCGTGTCTAACTTGCTTCAGAAATAGGGGATTGTGAGACTGAATCATATATAATCAGCTGGCGAACCTGCTTCTGCAGTAGGATCCCAAGTTGAGAGAAGATTGCCCACCATCAGCAGAGGAGTGCAAAAATCCATCAGGATAGCAGCCATCGCCATTCGCGAAGATGCAGGGCAAGCCCATTGCCATGCAGATGGTTAAAGGAAACAAAATTCTTTCTAACAAAAGCTGACATTTGCAAACAGTTTTCACATTAAGCTGATCCATTTAAGCTGTTGCTGTTACAGTTGCAGCTTTTTGCGGGCTTTTATATATAGCAGTTACCGACTCGATGATTGCTCAGATCTTCTTATCAAAATATTAATTTGCTTCGCTATTCTAGAGTGCTTTCAATGAAACTACACTTGAACACGAACATTTTTAGCAAATTTCAAAGCAGCCAGTTTGACACACACATACGATATGTGTTCCTAACAACGGCCATATGAAAAAAAGAAAATGAAAAAACGATAACAACTCAACGCGTTTAAAATCGAATACAGTCTAAAAGCCTCTTTCTCTTTGCCATCGATAAGAAAGCCAATTATGTAGGTAAAAGTTGTACACGAGTCCGAATGGCCCTTGAGTTGGCTTTGAGGGCTTTATTGTCGCCTCAAATTGAATCGTTTTAATGGGTTCTTGGACATTGTTGTAGACTTTGTTGTTCATGCTGTTTCCCCAAATATTACTCTTCCTGTTCGCAGTCCTGCATCTGCCACCTTCTTGATGTTATTGCAAAGTCTATCTTTAAATTGAAATCTATTTTGCGATGAAGTCTTATTTGAATTGCAAAAATGATTATTTTCTCAAACGACTGGAAGAACACATCAAAAACTGTCCATGTCTGGCACCGGTGTACTAACGAATACATTTGTAACTTTGAGTTAGCAACATTTTGTTAATAATAAAAAAGTTGTTGCTCATATCATGTCACCAAAATCTTTAACAAATTTTTATGCAAACGTACTTTGCTTCCTTCCTTTTATTATAATGGCCCTCTCCTCCATCCATTATGGTGTTTCCACACGACTCACTGGGGTGGAGGAGTGGTAAAAGCTAAAATAAAGACACGTCCCTGATTCAATTGCCAAGATAATTTCCATGCCATCCGTGATTATTAAAATGAATTCTATCATAAACATTGTGAGTAAGCTGGTAGAGAGGAAACCATCATACGACACACAAATTTGGAGCCACCAAATTCCACAAATGCTTAGCAGTTGTCGAACGTTTTGAATACGCGTATAGGAAGTGCGTTCTAAAATAAATTATTAATTATTTAAAATTAAATAAAAGTACATGTAGTTTACAACAGATTTGTTATATTTGAAAATTATTTTATGTGGCTTTGCACAACATTCTCTTCAAAGTCCGGATTACAGAGGGTAAGCATTGACAGCTGGATGATTATTGTTTAAAACTTAAAAAGATGGCTAAAATTAAACGTACTGAAGTGCCGAAAAATGTTTCCGCATGCGTTTTCTTTCTTAAGCCTGATACTACGTTTCTTTCACGAGGAAAACATTTCACGAGACATTCTTTCGTTGTGAAAAAATTTACCGGAGTTGCCAACTTTTTGGTGTTGGTTTCCAACACTGAAATCGGAAGTAAAATTTGAAATTTTTAGAAATTGTGTCTTTTTACATTAGAAGATTACAAGTACATTATATTGTGATGTAAAACAATAAGCTGTTCTGATTTCAATGCCGGAAGCCACCACAAAAAGTTTGGCCCTGCCAATATGAACGATTTTCCTTGCAAGAAAACTTACTCTTGTATGGAGTTTCATTGCTAAATGTCAGCAAAGTACCAGCCTTTATGGTAAAAAAATTACAAGTTTTGGGAAGAAATATATTTAGAATAGTAATGATGTGGTTTGGGAGCACCATGTTCCCAAAACGTTTTAACATAATAGCCGATTGAAAGGTTTTACAAATTCAAATAGGTCATCAGAATGCCACTTCAGTCCTGCTTTTCTAATCTATACTAACTCAAAGTTTGGTTTTGGTGGGATTGATTGATTGTTTCACATAAAATGAATATAGTTGTAATATTTCAAAACTGTGTTTAATTTAAACACCAAAGTATCAGAAACAGCACAAGTTACAGTTAAAATAACCCATAATGACACATATCGTGTCTATCAGCCAAGCCAACAGGTGAAAAAGCCCATTCGACTTATACAGAGTTCGTATTTACAAACGACAGCTAAACATTTCTCATGAGCAATGTGCACCGGTTCACATCACTCATCACTCACATAACTCATGAGCATTACGTGCTCATTCTTATTTCAAAGTACGAGAAAATTGGAGCGTCTAATCGCTAAAATAATCTTATTTCGTTAAGACATAAAAATGTTTTAACCCGGAAACGGAGCCTCTATTTATGAAAATAATACAGTGTTTGACTTTCGTCGGAGGGTTTCACCAGGCAATTGCCTTCACTTAATATAAAAAAAGTTCGCTAAACTTGGAATGATATTATTTTGTAAATTCGTAAGGAAATGTGCAAAGTGTATCCAATGGGAAACATGAATTTTCCGCTGAGCGGGAAGCAAATAGAAAAAGACCTGCAGCAGCCAATTCATCGATTGCAAGTTCCGTAAGTCATCTCCTGGACCGTTTGAAGAGCGAAATGGAGAAATCGAACAAGCGGAGAACAAAGCGGTATTTCACCGAAACTCATGACGATGGTTACAATGGCAAAACTGGCCCCTCCAGAAGATATTATCTGTTATCTTAACCTTAATCTTAAATTGATAATGTTGTTGAGGTTGATAAATGTTGAGGTCATTGCGTGAACTGAGATTGAGGGTCTTAACAAATCCTTCTACAAGAAAACTCTTAAAGGAGCGAGGGATTGATTGCATCGCCGATTTTCGGCAGTTTTAGGACTTATCAACTACATATAATATGTAACCATATTGCTATGATTAAAGAAGCAGCCAACAAGGATGTTTGGTGAGTATGCAAACTGATAGATGATTTGATGATGGCAAATGGACAAAGCCATGATTAAGATGTTTATGTACATGGTGGCGCAAACAAAGTACATTGTTTTCTGAACATAAAATTGGTACCTTTGACGATTAAAGAAGTTATTAGAATGAATATGAACCTAACAGCTGCGGTTGATTTTGTTGGAAAAATCAACGTCAACCTATTAGTTTTCCACAACACTATTCACAAAGCATTTTTTACCAATTTTGTGTGAATTTTTCGACACCCTCCACATACTCGTATGTATATTTATAGAATTTGTTAATCAGGTTCATAGAGTTGTTCTCGCATAAATCTATCGATTGTAGTATTTTGTTTTAATTAAGAAATTCATAAAAAGAGCTATTTTGTAAACATAAATGGCCGCTATTTGCTTAACAACTATTTCACAAACATTCTGTATTAAATAAGAACTTAATTTAATCAAAATACCTATTTCGACAAATGCTTCAAACACAATGTGATTGACGTAAATACTAAATCTTTATAAAACACGTTAATCGGTAGACAAATGATTCCATTGTCTTTGTTCTAATTGGCCTGTATTTGATAAGAACAGACCATGATTACATACTTAACTGCTGCCAGTAAGATTGTTGGTTCATCGCGATAAGCCAAAACAGGAACTAGATAAGTTAATTTAGAATGGAGGGTGACTGAAGATGGAATAACCAGTTAATAATTATTTTCTATAAGGGGTGAAAACAATAAAAAGACAATCGTAAAATCATGGACACACTTCACATGTTTTAACCCCACAACTGAATAAATTGTTCTTTGTCTGAAGAGGAAGTTCTGATAATCTGAATACGGTTTTTAGTTTAATAAGGCCAGAATGTTGTATCTTACAATACATCAATATGTATGTTGTACCTACACCTACACACACTTGACTTCTGACTCTTTTGATTGCTAAAAAAAAGTTAGAAATTTACTAAATTCCACACAAAATATTACCAAAGCAAGTAATAACGCTCTAACTTCAACAGAGCCTACGGGAGAAAACAAAAGTTCGACATGTCCTTTCCAAAACGACAAAAACAAAAAGAGAACGATATAAAAAATTAAGCAAATTGTGCAAATTGTGAACAAATAAGACGTTTTTATACTGCTTTACATGTGTTTCGGCTAGGCGGGCGAAAAAGAATATTTATATTAATATTAATATGATATTAATATTAAAATATTAACATTATTAGTATGAGTAGTGAGTCACAATTTTGTTCACATCCGGGAATTTATACTGGTTGGTTTTTCCAAACATTTTTATCCAATTCATGTCTACATCATTTTTTTAAACGCCGTATTCCAACTTTTGCTCTCTTTCCTGCAATATGTCAAAGTTAATTGTTTTTATCCTTTAGGACATGCAACGGCATACGTTAGAATGGACACAAATGAATATTAAATTATGCGACTTATTTGTACAGGCCATAAAATAAGAAAAAACTTGCCTGTAGCTTCATTTGTAGTCGTTTTATTCGTTTTATCAGGAATGCTGTTGCTTGTTGTTAAAAATTGACACACGCAGATGTTCGAAAAGAGACTTTGTACGGACTCGCTTTTCCTTCTGCAAATTCGCCACAACTGTTCTAAGGTTTTTTAATAAATCATCTAAATGTCTTTAGCAATATTGTTATCTGTCTACAATTAATATGTGCTATGATTGGAAGCACTGAAGTGCATTTAATCAATATCAAATATTTTGATAAGAAACTCGTACAAGAAAATAAAAGGTTTAATAATCGCGAAATTTTCGCTATATAAACTCAATTTGACACCTGAGCAGTGTGCAGTTTTCGATCACTCTTGGTAGAACTACTTCATAATGAAAACAGGCAAGAAAACTTGGTGACTGACTATCGCCAGCTGTATCTTCTAACAAACAAATACTTTTATATTGTTTCCAGTATTGATTTTGGCTCTTATTGCGTTGTCCTTTGCCTGTGCCTTTGCCGCTGGCGATGAGTGTAACCCCGATGGAGATGGCAAACCGGATTGTTCTGCTGCCAACTCTGGCCAGTCTTACCGTAACAACTGGGATCCCACCAGATACTGGGTGTGTTCATCCAGTGGAGCTGAATCTGTGAACTGTCCAAGTTCCACTTTGTATGATGATGCCACTAAGACATGTATTCCCGCCTTAAAATGGCAATGGACTCCCCCTTGTCCTGAGTAAGGAACAATTTTTTGAGGGAATATGAAAAATAAATGTAAAAAGTTCATTTTATTTGCCGTCGAGTAAAAATCGTTGTTTGTAAATTAGAAGGACATTGCTAAAAATTCAGTTCTGTTTAAATCGGAAGCTCTGCTTAAAATGCGATGCACATTCGGATGATTAATCAATGAGCTGAGAAGAACTGTAAACGGAAGGCCAAAAGTTGGCAAAACGTTTCTAAATGTTGTTAGAAGTACTTTCAACATACTGCCACCCCACCATTAGCTCCCCATAATTGTTTCGCTAGCTATTGCCCAGGTGTTATGACAAGAAAACATTAAGAACATATTTAGATATAGATTGTTTTTAAATAAGCTATCAATCGATTTCCGGATTGTACATTTGTCCACCAGAGAAAAAATTTCATCCATTCGAACATAAACACTAAGAACTAAAGCTACCAGTTGTCGATCCTTCGAATGCCTGTTAAAGAGTTGGAACAGCAAAGTGCAACAATATGTCGCAGCCATATAAACGAAATTTAATTTTCTGTCAGTTCGGTTATGAAGTTGACATAGTAAATATTTGCTTGCGAGTAATTTTCTTATTTCTTTTCCTAGCATGTGAGACCTACATATGAAATTTTATTTTTTGTTCTACCTGATACACTTCTGCTGTCAACACTTTGCTGGCATTGATTTTTCACCGTCTCCATACGATGTAGCAAATGTTTAATATTATAAGTCAACAAAAATGGAAAGAAGCCGCAACAGAAATCATTTCGCTGTTAAAAGATGAGACTTCACAGCGCAGTTCTCCATTGAAAAACTCCTTAAATATCGCACCCAAATCACACTGATGATGCAGCAGTTACTGACAACATCAACCGAAATCGGTATCTGTGCCTCAGCAATGCAATTTCCTCATCTTTGAAGAAACAGAAAAGGCAACAACTTTTTTAACGTTGTTATTTAAAAGTGTTGCTAATGTTGCCGTTATTGCTGCCACCACAAAGGCTCCCTAATGGCTTATGCAAATCACACAACACACAACATCAAACGAACGAGCAGCCTCAACGAACAACGCACCCTACACAGAACTGCAACAATGCCCCTTACATATTTACATCACAGGCATTTGCTGTATGTACACATTGCCGAGAATGTATTAAAAACACTTTGTTTTGTTTAGTATTCTAAAAAGGATCATCATACAATCAATGGATGGATGGTTGTCTCCATGTTTGGCTGCTGCAAATAATAGTGGTATATGTTGTCTCCATATGCCTGGTTTGGTTGGGCGGTGTTTCTGGATCAAATACCCTGAACTTTTTGGCATGACAGCACCATCAATCCACCGATATACGTATTGCGATTGGTGGTTACAACAAGAAATCTCATGCAAAAGTACTCATCACACATACGGTTCTTGAGGTTGCTTTCAAATTAAAATGCAGCGGCTCAAGTTGTAACAACATCACGTTGAAGCCTCACAATGTGTTTGTTGGTTGCAAGCTCACTCGTATTGGTGCCACAGCAGCCGCGGCAGCATTAGACAAATACAAATAGTTGCAGAGACAATCATTGGAATGAGCGAATAGAATAAATATATGGTATGCTGTAATCGGTGGAGGAGTTGAACACATCTAAAGGCTTCCGAAAGGGCCTTCTTTAACATATCAAATTCAACATATCGCAAAATAATTATTTGCTTGCAGAACAGGTGGGTGGGTGTACAGAGACAGAACTACAATCGGCTAGTGGTGATGTCAGCAGAATTTGCAATGACGGACTCAACTGAACGAATAGTGCTATAGCAGTTATTCTGCTTTATTTGGACAATGCGAATATGTTTAGAGACAGAGCTGTATATCATTTATGAGGAAATGTTGCAGACTTTGATTAATAAAGGACAACACTTCGAGTCAAGGAGTTGTGGTTGGCATAACTAAATCTAAACAACCGTATTGCAAGACGCCGAGGATTGCTGGAAAATCATATATGTGCTGCATAGTATCTTAATCGCCTCAGAATCCATCCATCCAAGGAATAACTAGCCATATTTTCATCACATATGTGCTGCATAGGATGAACTTTACATATAGATGTTGCATATTTGCATGACTGCGTGCCTTTTCATTAATTTTCATTGATTTAATCAACTGATCAGTTAAAATATGTGCGTCAACTTTCGTCGATTCTCAAAAATGTATCTTCGGTCAGCAAATAGGACACAAGTTGCATGCTAGCGGCACATTTTATTCGTTTGCAATGAATTTGAGTGAGCGTAAATCCACCTGCCATATTTTGGCCAGAGTTCGTTTCGTCAAGCTGATAAAAAAATATACGTACTGTTGTTTCATTTGCAATAAAAGTTATGCCAAAATACTTATGTTTATGGATTCAAAAGAATAAAGTCCTTCGGAGAGTCATTCGTCAACAAAACTTAACTCAATCTATAATTTAAATTTCAAAAGTCAATAAGAGTTATTTGAAGACTGAAAAATAAAAATCCAAATATAAAAGTTTATTGCAAAATTAGACAGATATTTCAAGCACATTTATTTCACTATGATTTTTTATTCAAAATTCCAAACAAAATAATTTTGTCTGAAAATGAAATGAAATGTATGGACATGGCAAGCAACTATGCCACACTTATAGCCTTTGTGGATATATGGAAACCTCTATATATATATAAAAAACGGAAGTGATCGAGATTGATCGACAGAGAATACTTCTTCCTCAAAAATCCCTATATAAAACTGCTACCGACATACCTATAGATCCTTAAAATCTGTAGGCCGACTTATCTAAAGGCCACTATCAGAAAAGCCTTGCGTGGCCCGTCACTGCACTGTCGGTCCATAACATTTAGTAAGCCAACATTTCCTGGTATTTTTTCTTCGCATTTCCCTCTCTCTCTCCCTCTATTCATTTAATTCACATTTGAATTCGATTTTGTTGCATTATTTACCTTTAGCTTGTTACAAGTTGAAGTTGCTGTTGTTAGTATTCGTGTTGTTGATGTTTTTCTAACGTTTGTTTGCTCAAGACATGCATATTTAAGCAATGCTCTGTGCTTTGAGGGTAAACCATAAAAGCCATCTAAAACACCATCCCCTAGAGTATCTGTCTTGTTTTGAGAAACACTTTTGAATCCTTGAAATGGAAGAAAACTGCATATTTCTGTGTATTATCAATGTTCAGACATGTCAATCGTCATTATTGTTACATGCAACATATAGCAATAATAACAAACACTAATAGATATTGGTAGAAAAATGGTATTGGTTCAAATGGAAGAAGCAAGTCGTATTGCGAGGTGGTTGTGGCATGAGAACGCTTTGAGAGATACGTTGCCATGTTGCAATTTGATTTGTCGAAATTTAAATATTGACACGACATTGTAAATATTGTAAATATGTACTCGAGTAACTCAACAAGGAATATTTTCTTTATCGTCAACATCTGAATACTCATCGCCAGCTTATTCGATATTCATTTGTTTGTGCGATACTAACAATCATGTTTCATTCCAAACCAAAGTTTCGAGTTCAAATTTCTTGAATTGTTACTTTTGTATTCTAGGCATAAATTCGCCTCCCAACTTATGAAAGGTTCCGTACATAGAAAACGTGCTAATATTTTATTTCTTTTCTCTTTTTTTGCATAGCGAATGACAAGTACAATATCGTCAATGCCATCAGCAATTCACCAAAAGAGTTTGCTTCTGTTGTTGGTAGTCTAAGCCTCAGCAATTCCGTGTGGTTGCAATCACGTAACCAAATGTTTGTGTTTGCCATAACAGTTCTTTAAATGCAACACGTCTCCTGATAACTGCTTATTTTTTGAAATGTTCATACAGCAAAAGGAGCCTCCAGAGCAAAATCCTTTCTTGATTAGAATTTCTTGAGTAAAGTATATCGATGGAAATTTCAAATTTCCCCTTTTTTACAAAAGACATTAATATGCACAACAGATGTCACTTTTGTAATTGGCAGGGCGGTGAACCAGTTCGATTTTGCAAAGCATTCCTGTTCCTCATAGGTTGCCCAGCTTACATTAGTGAAGTTGATTGTGAAAAAGGAAGTAGGCTATGTTTTAAGAATCTCTAAATTAGAAACTAATCAATACATCAATGTAAAACAAAACGAATGTCAGTTTGAAGCCTACTTCGATGAACGTCAATATCAATAAAACGTACACGCATACTCTAACAAACTTCAGATTCAGTCATTCTGATTGTACTCAAGACTGAATATTATGAGTAATAACAATGCAGAGTACACTGAATTCTCATTTGTTTTGAATTGCATTTGTGGTCGTATAAGAGTAAGTCAATAAATTCTCAGAAATCCACTATTCAGCTGCCATAAATTGCATGGAATTCGGCAAAAAAAATCCTACTACTATCTATAAAATAATAAAAAAAACGTTTTGTGCGATAATCATACATAAACTGAATAAGGTTTAATTTCAAAAGAACTTTGGATAATATTCATAGCACATGTACACCTGTGAGCAATTGGGTGAGTGAATTTAAACGTGACCGTACATACACTTACTTTGCGTCTCTTCTGGGACGTCCAATTCAGATTGATCTGTCACAAATCATCAGTAAAATTCACGACATTTCTTTGAATAGGCAATATAGGTATGAAAAAATGGATGTCGCCCTTATTCATTATTATAAGCGAGACTGAGGTGATTTTAAAGCAATGTTTAGTGGTGTTCCAAACTAACGGTGCCGAATTCCTGATAAATTTCGAGGTAATGCATTCCACTACGTATTTGCGTATTATTGTGTAAAATTCGTATATGCGAAGGGGGAAGATTTTTTTTGAGAAATTCGTAAGGCGTTTTAAATTTTGGTCCAATATTATACTTTTTTCGCGCCCTTTACACCAAAACGTTCAGTTTCTTCTTCCCTTTTAAAAAAAGTGGACCCTATCTGTGTTATTGTTTAAATGCCGCCCTCAAAGGATGGACAAATTTTACACCTCTGCCGTCTAATTGAACCAGCTGATATTTTATTCTGTTTTGTTATTTAGTTAATATAGTTTTGAATATTTAAAGTTAAATATGATAAAATTTAATGCTAAATGCAAGGGTTCTTTTCTAATATACCCCCAAAATATTTTTCGTTTAAAAGATATCACACAAATTAATCAGATGTGTTATTTCAAATTTTCAACTTTCATCTACAATTTTTATCTTTGTAAATAAAATACTTGATATATAATCGCGGTGTATAAAACTAGAAGAGGTAATTACGTACCAACAATAATATTTAGAATTGCTTATTGCGGGAAAGTTAATAACGAAGACGTTTAAATGTCTTCGCATTTTCCCTGGTGCTGTGTTGGCAACTTAGTTTCAATTCAGTTTCCAAAATTTTCTGAACAAAATTCTTTTTCCGAGGTGTTTTAGTACATCTCCTTTTTCTTGGTTTTGTCCTCCAAACGATACAAAAATGTCCTATTATATTCAGAATTTGGTGTTCCTTAATTAGAAGTCCTAGATCATCCTAAAATACTGGGACTATAAACTTACTAGCCAACCGTTACAGTTTTGGCAGCTTTGTACGTTTCTTATCAAGTCCTTTCCGCTTAGCGGACTGCAAATTTGATTCATGTTGATGATTTCCTTCTGCTATGAGCACACAGGATAACTATTTCGAAAACATGATTCTGTTGAGTTAATTGAGGATACTGTCATGCATTTTGGATATCTCTAAGATGTCAGCTATCTATTGTAACTTCACTTTTCGATTATCGGAAGTGTTTTCAGAATTTATTGATGGTTTCTGGTGTAATCATCTGGCAGCCCAAAGTTTCGGCAACATGGTAGTAACACCTTCTTTAGAAACAACAAATCATTGACAAATATTGGAATTCGACGAAAAAGAATCGCCAAACGTTTTTGAAGTCACGAAATTCGTTTTTTTTTCATTGTGTTGAAAAAAAAGACAATCGTAGCGCCTCTTAAAGGGCTATAACTCAAAATGCAAATGATCAAAATGCCATAAAATGTAAACGAATATTTATATTATTTTGTTACAGGCGACATCTTCTTCTTGGCACCGGCGCCTGTTAAGCGGTGTGTTTTTCTGGGCCCAAGCAAATATCGAAACAGGCGTCCACTAATGTCGACTGCCTCAAAACACAGGCAATCTTCTAAGAACACTGAATTGTCATGAAATAGTAGTTTCCATTCCTCAGATACCAAAAATAAATAAAAGCGTAGACACCGGAAAAACTTCTATCTTGAGATATTAGAGCACTTTGTTTATGCAACTCTTTAGTTCTTTGAAAATTTAGAAAATTTATGTTGAATTCCTTTACCTAATAAACAATCTCCGATTTCAAACTGTTTAGCCTGAATTATGTAAATTTAGTGTTGCAAGTCTTAAGTAAGTCCAGTTTACCGAATCTGACGGACAACAAAAATATTTCGTTAATTTTTATCTTGAAAATATTCCCATGTTTAGCGGCTGCTAAGCGCAATGTAAAAAATAAAATGAAACGAGGAAAAACCACACAATTTAATACATGAAAATTTGCAAAATCAGTTAAGGAAGAATGAAAAACTCTTTTTGTAATCTCACGATCATTTGATCGTCATGGCTGATTTACAATACAAAACAAACATTTGTTTTTGTTTCTTCGGCTTCGTTTCGGTTATTTCCTTGGGGAAACTACAACAAACAGCGAAAAAAAAAGAAATTTATACAACACAAAAAATGTGTTAGCCAACATTTTAAGCAAAAACAAAAACAATAACGCCTTAAGAAAAACAGTCTAACAAATAGTTAAACAAAACAGCGCGGAAAAATTTAGGTAACCCTGCGTGTTTCATTTTCGTTTCGGGCTGTTGCCCCAATCCCCAAGGTAGCCAACCAGGTACCCTGAAGTCTGAAAGCCAATAAAGCCACAGCCTACCCATTTAGGAGCCTTTCAGAGAGGCTGTCCGTAGATGGTTTAAGTGTAACTGTACTATGTAAATTTGTCGAAATGTTCAGACGACAACACATCGATCGTGTTTTGTTTTAAAATCCAAATCGTAAACTCGAAATAAGTACAAATTCCCGTGTCTCTAAGCGGACGTCAGATGGATGCATACATCGCAGCAGGCCGCAGAAGCCCTCTCATGGTACTGACTAATGACAGTCAAAGATGAACATTTCCAGATACTCGAACATAAAAGGTGTTGGCCGGACAGTTTGGCGGGGTCGGCAGACACAAATTTCATTTGAACTACTTTTAACTTTAATTTGTGAGTTGCCAGTTAAGATTTGACACTCCATTTGTGTGAAGCTGCTCTGCGCTGGATGTTTCTTTTTCCGTTAAATGCATTTCTCTCTTAACAAGTTGCTTTCGCTACTGTTTATTCTTCGATGATTATTCAAATTATCCTGGATTTTGTTGGCTTTCTTTCTGCCTCGTTTGTTTCAACATCAAATGCATATTTGACCAAATCGGCGGTGGTGGCTTCATGTTCCCCTGGAACAAGGCACCACACTAACGCTCATTCTAATGCAACCAAGCAGACACGGTTGTGGACTCTGTTTGTGGTTTCCCCGCTGGCCGCTGTACAGCCGCTTAGGAACGCGAGAGGGGAGGGGTGACTACAAAGTGTGATCATGAATTTTGTGTTATTTTCGTACAACGATTTCTTGTGAAAAATCGTGACATTTTGTGTAATGTTAAAATGTAAATAACTTTCGAAAGGTTAGTGATAGGCTTTTACCAAACACCATCAAACTGTCCTAACAACCAGATGGTGTTAAAGTGAGTCTGCTGCTGTTGTTGCTGCTGCGGCGACATCGAGATTTTGTTTAGGAGACCACATGGAAAAGATGTTTTTCATTTATAAACACTTAACAGTGAATTTCCATCTGTTTAGAAATTTTTAGCTGTGGTAAAATATTCTATTTTGTGGATTTCTCACAACCTATTAAACGGGAGACTTTAAATGTTGCATTGATACAGTCGATTGGGTGCTATGAAAACAAAATAACCGGGCGGCCATGAACGATGAATGGACGTTAACACTTTTTAGAGCATTGTAAGCTTTATGTTAAGCTAGTCTAATGATTGATAAAACCAAATGAAAAATATTTTGGTGTACAAGGAGAAGAATTACAACCATGTACGGGGAATTCTGCTGGAAAAGGTACAACCATGAAGATAACTGCGTAACTGTATGTACTCGTATGTACAATGTCGTATTAACATTAAGTTCAATGCTAAAATGCAATTGTCATTAACATGATTGAGACCTCCTGCTGCACCATAAATAGAGTTTACCAACAAAGGTAAAATAATAGTATTAAGTCAAAATTAAGTAACCATGTTGTTATCACATTTACCCGCTTTCTTATATGCTTCTACTTTCCTTTCATTGTCATGACCTGACACAAAAGTTTTTACTATTTGATCGAAGAAGTCTCGAACATACATGAGTTGAATTTTATCTAAGTGAGTTTCCGAGTGCTGTTGGGGAAAATATACTCCAAATTCAGCAATAGTTTTAAATGTGTTGTAGTTATGCTTTCGTGATTTTAAACGAGGTCGTACAGTCTCAAATGTTCTTAAGGGACGGATGTTAAAAAGAATGCGAAAATTATTTTTTAATATAGCTGGCCAAAGACCAGGTCCTTTTCCCTCCGCAGACTGTCGATTGAATTAAGAAGTTTCGCGGTGCAACCAGATTTTATTCATTGCCGCATACCGCCTTACAAATAATTAATTTTAAGTTGTAACTGCTCTACTCAGTGCCTCGAATAAGCAACATTTAGATTTTTGTTTGCGTGCAACCTAATTATAATAATATTTAATTCTTTTCTTTCTTAATTTTAATCTTTCTTAATGGTTTAATCACTCCTTTTGGACCTCCGAAACAAAATAAAATAAATTTCAATGAAGTGTAAGAGAACTTATCGTGTTCAGTGAGATTAAGCACATTTTATTGGTGAACTCAATGGATGGGGAACCTACGGTGTTCTGAGAAACTTTTGTCGATTGGAGTGTTCGGAGTAACTGCCAGCTCATCGAGATGACCGCATCACAGAGAAAGATAGATGGCTGTGTCGGCGCTCAAAGGATAGTCGTGTTTCTGCAAATGTTGTTTACTCAGCATTTTCAGCAATATCTCTTTTCAGACTATATACTGCTTACAAATGTGAATCGACCTAGATCAAATTATGAACGTAATATATAGTGAATATGTACCAGTAATCATTGAAATCGGACAACGTTATTCATAAAGAGGATATGGACTTAAATCACGTAGCAGTAACCATTTTATTCAATCATTAAAAAATCGCGGAAAAGCTTTTGTGGCGGTAGCTTTTGAAAATAATTAAAAATTGATTATACTAAATACGTTTAGTGCTCCACAAATCGCTGAAACGTAATGCAAAAAACTTTAGCTTTCAAACTCAAATATGTTTTAATAATAAATAATCATAATAATAATAATATATATAAATATAACAAAATATATAAAATAATAAAATATATATTATTATATTACATATTGTATAATATATTTATTTATTATTATTATAATAATTATTAATAATATTATTAATAATAATAAAACAAAAAAAAAAATAACCCAAAAAACAAGTCTGTTTTCTTCCATTTAAAAAGGATTGAGGATAAGTTTTGTGGAACCAAATTTGATTTGCCAAAAAAAAATCTCTTCATGAAATCACATAATTATTAACACTGATACTCAAAACGCAATGTTATGCACGAAACCCCTCGATCAAAAAATACGCTTTGTTTTGGCCTTCCTTGACCATTCATATATTCATGTTTCATTATTAAAGACATTTCCAAAAAAAAAAAAAAATTGCGGCAACCACACTGAATTGAAAATAACTTAAGTTCCAGAAGGAGGGCTCTGGGAGTCAACAATGTTTGCCTCTCACAGCCAAAATCACACTGCCTTCTATACCGATAGACCCACAATATCGAACTGTAATTGAGATAGATTGGAAATTAAACTCGAGTACTTGTGCCGCACTCAGATATGAGAGTGAATGAGTGTACGCAATCGATACATTATTTGAATTTGTTATTGTTGAAAATGACAACAACACCAAACACTAAGTTAACAATCCAATATTCAATCTCCACATAGACATGTCGATAACTGGTACGTAGTCGGGGTATTCGTGTAACTGTAACAAAAGCGTTTCGAACTTGACCGATTAAAATTAATCGATTTATGGTTACTGTTGTTGGTTTTGTTGTTACTTTATGAATTCCTTTTTAATTCTGAGCTTCCGTTGTTCCCACTCGCTTGAATAGTTTTCATTTTCGGCGGTCATGAGATACGTTGCAAACAAACTTTTCTCATTGGCTTTAGGGTGTCTGTGTATGGGAGAGCATGTGTGTGCGGCATGATCACTTGGTCTGCCTAGCTAGTCCCTGTCGCTTGGTTGGCCAGCGGTTTAGTTGGCGCTGACATTCACTGGCCATGATTTAACAATTTCCATTGTTTTTGGTTGGGGCGAATCGTACGTTGTAGCCCACAAAAACAAAAGTGTTTCAGTTTGGCGGTATTGGGAAAAGGTTGTTACCTGACTATTGTTGCTTTTGTTGTGCCAAAGTTTATGTAATATATTTTTAATTGCAAGTTTCTTTTTTAAAAACAATGATTGTATTTTTTGCAAATCATGGTTCGTAGCTTTGCAGGGGGTGGGAGCTTTAAAAGAAATATATTTATTCATTATGTTAAATGTTTTCATCATGATCTTAGCTTCATGCAGATTTTCAGACACCTGTCAACTATTATTTGTAGATGCAGCACGTCTTGCCTTAGTCACAGATTAGTGTGAGTTCATGATCTGGACTCACGAACGCTGTCCAGAACAAAAGTCCAAAATATCTGTGTTTTTGGTTAGTATTAAAAGCCCTCTTGATCTCGATAACATTTGGTTCCAGAACAGCGGTGCCGTCCGCCTGCTGATAGTTTTCTTTTAGTTGATTTTTCCTTTGCGTATTATTCGCACTTGCCAATCTTACCTTACTGCTAAAATTCGTCACATGGCATACTTTGGTTGTTAGTTATTTCCTCGATAAAGGAGTAGCGCCCTCTTGGTAGCACAGGCGGATAACCGTGTGGCGTCGGAAACTTCGAAAAATTAATTCAGAGAAGTCAGTCATATAATGACTTTAACCAATGACGCGTCATACAATTATTGCTGCTCATCTCTCACTTGAGCTCATGTTAAAAAAATCCACAATACTCTAAAAAGGTAATCAGGGGCTTAAATGTAGCCACTTCTCAGATAGAACAAAACGTGGCTTTCTCACATATTCTTCTTCAACTATCTAGAGTTAGAGATCTACTGAAAGTTTTTAAAGAAGAATATGTGGAAAATTTGCGAAATCGTCAGAAATATAAAAGTCACGTGTTTATGTGTACTTAGTAACGGAAAATCAAAAGTTTTAAGGGCATTTACACAGTCCTCATTGTCCCTTGTGGTCGTGGTAGTGATGTAGAATGTGCTCCGCTTCTATGCAAAAAATAAATAAGAAAATATCTATATAGGTATATCTATTAGCAGGAAGAAAGTGTTGTAATAGGATGCACGAAAACGCGATTTAGTACAATATAATGGCATCCCTGACAACTAACATTTTAAATTTAACTCTTACACACTTCAACCAAAAAGCTTTCTCACCAGAGAAAGTTCTTGTATGTAGACATGTGTCATAACCAAGTAAATACGATTCCTATTCCAATGGAAACTAATCCATACTTCTACAGAAACTACCCATTATGCCCATCACTGCATCTCATTCGCTCATTCCTGCCCATCGGTCACCTCACGCCTTTCATATTATTCACATTTAGAATCGTTTAAGCTCATTGTAACAGCCAATATGTGCTTTTTATATATCCTGGACAACATTTTAACGGATAATCTCGAAGACAGAATCTGAAACAGAAAACAAGAAATCTACATATGTTAAGGAGAACAAAAAAAAAGTATTTCGTTTCGATATGAATGCACATACGGAATTGTATCAGAACAATGTACGGGGATGGATGGGGATGAATAGATGTCGAGTGTTCCAAGTGTGTGCATTAAACTGATATGATGACAATTGTTAAGCAACGTTTTCGTTTAGCCATTTTCACATCATCATCATACAAATTTAGCAATGAATAATACAAAAAGAGAGAGAGAACAACGCCAGCAACATGAGTTCAATGAAGCGGGAACATGCTTTCGCCTCGTTAAAAATCATCACTGCCATCATCATCATAGTCTGCATCAACAGCAGGGGCAGCAATCCATAGCATCACATTGGAGTCACATTCGCCATTCCGTCATCGCCATCGCCGTCACCGCCACCATCATCATTATCGTCCTCGTCGTCACTGGATAATGGCTAAGTCCATACTTGCATATCAATAAAAGAAGGCCAAGAAGTAACATTCGGCATTCAGCATTCAGCATTCGTTTGAAAACTATTGACAGCGTACAACATAACGTATTGTAACTGTCAAAGTAACGTAACTAAACAATGTGTCACTATGACAATCTGAAAGCATCAAAGTGCAAATTGGACACTCTGGCGATCTCTCTCGCTCTATGTGCCAATGGCTGGATGCACAAACAACCCGAAATGGGACCCCGGACCTGATCCAAACAACATCGAACTTTGCAGAGCTGGCAAAAGTGGACAAAACGCTGCAAACGAAGCTTGCGAAAAGCGATTCAAATTGGACAAAAAATAAAAAATAAAAACAGAACAAAACGAAAATTGCTGCAAAAATCAAACACAAAGTCCACATGTGAACATGTGTTTGTCTGTTTGTTTGTCTGCCTGCCTGTTTGTGTACTTGTCCTGGATGCATTGTCTGTCGACTGGGGATGATGGCTGGCTATCGGAGCAGAAAAATTCAAATTCAGATTCAAAAGAATTAGCACAATATGTTTAACACTAACCAAATATGCATGCAGCATCTATTGCTTGTCTATCGCTCCTCTATTATTTCGTCTTCAATTCAATTCCATCGTACTGGAGTGACAATCATAGAGGAACGACTGGACATATGAACATGCCAAATTGCAAACTAGTATTGGGTAGCCACACAAATACAAACGCGACCACGTACAAACCGGCAACGAGATACACTGTTTGTACACTCATGAACATTTTTATGAAGTGTTCTTAATTTAGAAACCTGTAGGTTTTTCAAATGGATACTACAATATTTCTAGAGATGTCATGGTAATTACATCAAAACAGCCACACTGATGACTGTCACAAATTTCACAAATGATACATACTCGTATAATACAATGACCGATTGACAGACATACAACAGGGTTCTGTTGTAGAGTTAGGAATGGTTCCTTGTTCTCTGAATATCACATTTGAAAAATGCTATAGCTTACACTCTCGCTTACCAGTAAACTTTAAAGTAAACGAATGACATTTAAATTACCGTAAAATGTCACAAGTTGGAGAAGTCTATGGACACACTTGCAAGTCTGAAATGAAATGTTCTGCTCTGCTACAAAATCAATCATTAATCTGCCTTATTTTAAACCAGATATGCGATTGCACTTTCTAAGTATCACTAAAGGAACGTTTCCCGAATCATCACAATGCATTGCATGTTTGCATCCCGTGAATGAAATATGGGAGGACTTTTCACATTCAGTAAGTTTACTCGCAATTCTATGTTTATCCATTCAATGGGATCTGCTGCCTAATGACAATTCCGAACATCAGTTTGATAGAAAACTACTGGACTTATCGATTACTTGACTATTCGAAGTGTTCGTCAGACACATTGATAAGTCAAACAATGATAGGTGATTGTGTCGGAGTTGGAACCCACGATCATGTGCATGATAGATAAATATTTCGGTCGGATCGAACGTTTTTCTTTAAAAAAAAAAAAATTGACTCTACTGGAAATTTTCTACAGTCCAGTGCCCACCAGGATACACTTTTCGCTAGTGAATATTTATTTTCGTTTTGAATAGAAGACATAAAACTACTGTACATTGTATATAGACTACGTTTCTGTACATCCATTAGTTACTATGCGAGGAGTCGGTCATCTTAATAAAGGTCTTCGGTAGTTTGAAATAAATTTATTCTTAAATACATTAACGATTACTACTCTATAGCTGCTAATAGCAAGGTTGATGAAATCTTTGAAAAATTTCGATTCGTTTTGCAATTTAAGTAATTTAATTTTTTAATTCCATGCGAATTGTCTGAAGGACATAACTTTTGACACCACCTAATATATTTTGTATATATCGAACGTAAATGGAACCAAGTTATAAAAGAAGGGTATCTCATTGGGAACCAATTTTCTCGCCAGTGTTTTCGTGTATTTTGTCTCTGTTTTTTTTGTGTCTCTTGCCATTTTTGTTGCCAATTTAGTATGTAAATTTGTTTGCCGCTGTTGTTGCTGCTGTGTTTTTCTCATTTTACTCATTTTAATGCGACATGTTGTTGTCTATTCTGTTGCTGGTGATATTGCTTCGCTTATTTAAGGTGCAAAATTATTGCAATTATTTGCAACGTGTTGAGAAATGTGTTCAGATATAAATTTGTCACGTTGAATAGGAAAAACCAACAAACAAATTCGCTGCTATTCACTGTTCACACTCTTCCTCGAAGTCACATTCGACAATGGCGAAACTCCAAAAGCGAAATGTGAAAAGGATTTCCAGAGAAATCGTTAATGCTAATAAATGCCTACTGCCAACTTGTTATGGCCCAAGCGGAGACAAAACAATCTCACATTCAAAAGCGGCAAATCAGGACGGACGCCCGCGGACGGACATTTAGATTGACGAACAAATGTATGCAAGGAAAACATATGATTATACTCGTATTTTATTTATGCACGCCAAATGAGTGGCAGAGGAGAAAAAACGGAATTGAAAACTTTTTTTTAGATTTGATTAAACACGATTTGAATATTTCCAAATCATCTCTCGAGTGTGTGGTACCACTAGCAAACAACACGGCCAACATTGCTAGTTTTCTATGTTGCATCATAAATGCGGCCCATCGGGTCGCATGTTCGAACTATGTTGTCGTTGTTGTTTGTACATTGTTAAAGTTGAAATCCCATATAAAACTGTCCATAAAGCTGACACCTCTTCGCCACGTTGTTGACGATATTCGTCACTTCTACCAACTGCTTACAAATGCATTCATGTGACTTTAGGCTGCACTCAGACCAAGCGATGTGTGGGACTGTTCCTCAGCCACAATATCTGTACAAGAAGGCACAAGTAGGTCTGTAAAAACGTCTTTCAATTCAAATAAACTGGCAGTTGCAGAGACCTTAACATGTGTGTTGATGGTGTTATGGAAATCGTCAGCGAAAACGTCAAACACTTTTATGATTTTCACGAAAGATGAATAAAAATTTCAAATAATAATAATAAAAATATGCAAATATGGACATTTCTTTTAGCAAACAAAAAACTCGAACTATGACGCTTTATGCAAATGGCCATCAACTACATCTTTGTATTGTTTTTAGGTTAATTTCGGCACATGCGCATGGTTCCCGTGGAGGAACATCGACCATGTTTTCGGTCGTAGACCATGAACAATCAACTTTTTGTTTTTTTTTTTTTCTTTTTAAATAAGCTGAATTCCTGGAAAGTGTTTACCGTAGTTTTGTGATTACTAAATAAATTTGAACATGTGTTAGAAGTTCATTGGGGCAACATTCCGCACAAAACGGAAATATACGAGTTAAGTGATTGGAAAAGGGTTACAAAGGCAGTAAAATAAATGACAAGACATTTGTTTGTGAATAGTAGAATTTTGCAACAAGGCTACGTTGTAGGCAAACATGTTTAAATGAAAATTATGACGATATTACCTATAGTTTTGTAAGAAAACTTTGTTGAAGGAAATCATTTTAAAGAATTTTAAAGAGGCTGTACTTTGCTCAAAACCCTTCAATATCAGAAATTTTGACTTTCGTTGAAGATAACATAATAGTTTATAATAAAGCAATGCCGATAAAACATTCAATTCGGTAGATGATCATCTTTCTAAATATACATCAAGTTCACGTGTTTCATAAGAGAACTTGGTTGTGAAATATATGTAAATGTTATATCTAGCTTCTGTATGGTATGGACTTTCTATTTCCTATTTGGAATATTTGTTATATTTAACAAATTTTAAAACTTGTTCTATATTGAATTAAAACTTCACTGAAATTAGCAATTACACATTAGGGTGGCAGGCAGAATCATATATTGAAGTTCGCAATGTCTAATATTTTGTTACCTAGTCTAAAACTGCTTCATGCAGAATTTAGAAAAATCGGAACTTTTAATTGCTTTAATTGTCAACAGAAACAGATAAAGAGTATATAAGAATATGTGGCACCGATCTGAGTGCATCTCCTCGTAATGCTCTTTGGAGTCTTACAATATTTTCGGTATCAGTTACTCCTCATACCGTAGTAGAGCAATCATATGTTGACCTAAAAGTGGCCACTCCTCGATGTTGCCCTCGAAAATTGGAAATTCTTTCAGCACAGTGCTGTGTAAGGCTGCTTAGAAAGTTGGTTAAGCGGGCATTGTTAGCAACGTGGCTGTGTACCAGAACACGCATTATTGGAACTACGAATTGTGTTTATTTGAGTCCGGCTTTGAAATGACACATTTTGATTTTCTTGTTGTGCATTAGTAATGTTATTTTAAAATAAAGTTGATGTTAAGGTAGGTTTAATGGATATTACATGAACACGGTTAAGTTGTCATCATGCGTTAAAGCCTTACAATGTTGTTTTACTTCAAAAGTTGGATATCAGTATTTGATATGTTGGGATTTGAATTAGCCAGCTGTGCCTGAGAATGTTCCGCGAAAGCCACCGTTCATTTGGCTACTGATGAATAGATTCATTTAAAGAAACCGTTTCGGGAACTGCTTCTAGTGATAGCTTTAGAATCTGATACTTTTTACATAGAAAGTCTCTTTCCAGTTTATTTTCTTCTATGCGTTGTAATTCCAAACATTGTCTGCTAGAACTGCATATTCTAGAGGCACGGCTACATTGGCTTCAGACTAAAAATGGTGAGGTTAAAGCTAAATTGTTTTTTAGTGGGGCAGTCCCTACATCACATTCACGTAGCTCTTCACATTTGTTGCATTTAATTGTCGTAGCCGCTGCTGATGGTAGGTGACACTTATAAGAGTTTTCAGATCAGTGTTCTTTAAGGCCCTGACCATGTGGAATAGAGGATTCCATTTTGTAGAGACTTATGATTTATCGGCCAGAGGGTGAACTGATGCTAACGTAAATAAAACTTGTGTAGTAAAATTAATGATACCATACAATATCTAAGAAAAAAGGAATTTTAATTAATGTTAAGAGAAAATGTCTTGACTCTTTATTTCCATGTAAAAGTTAGCAGCAGAAGTTTTTGCTATATGGGGTTATCCTCGATCACCTTCAGAACAATACAAATTAAATTTTCTGGAAATTAATGACAACCCTTTTTAGTACGAGTAAGCTTTACTTCATTACGAAAGCAAGTTAAGATAGCAATTGCATATTAAAGTTTTACAAAAATGTCTCCCACTAATAATTGTATGCAATTCTCAGATTAACTCGCGCGGGAAATTTGTACTCAATAAAATGTTGTCATTAAACAATGCGGTAAATATTAGAGTGCCAAGTACAGAAATGGAACTAAAATCTGCACCATTCGTAGTACCGAATGACTGACGTTAAAAGTATCCATACGAACTTTATTTGGATCATTACGACAAATACATTTAATTACTTCTTCTATACTTCCAATGTCAACCTCGCACTTTGGCCACATCGGTTAATTGACAAGATTATTTTTAATAAATCGAAAAATCTGCATCAAAGGTCATTTCCTTCGCTAGTGTTCATCTCAAGCAACATGTCAAAAGTCTTCCAAGTGAGTAATGACCATGAACCGGTTACCACAGCGAAAACATCTTCTAACCGGACCATCGCTAACTCTTAACAAAAACTAACCACCAACTAAGGTAATGACTAGCCAGCCTATTCAACTGCAAGGCTCAAGAATAGCATAAAAAAACGTTATTTTATTCATTTGCAATGACACAGTGACCTCAACAGGCAGCGGACGGACGAACGGGCGGACTTACCACATCCATCCTCCACTCCGTTCTTGTTCTGGCATAAACACACAGCGGAAACCTCAGGATCACGGTTGGTCGTCCAAGGAGTAGTAGTATCAAGCACGAGTTTGGAATTTTTATAATTTTTCTATAAAGTTTCAAACAAACTAAACATTTTTTATGACATCAACTCTCAGCAACAAAAAAAGCAATAAGGCCATTTTATGAGCAGGTGTTTTGGCCAAACAAAAAGTTTTCATGAGATGCCATCACGAAGACCCCCCTGCGCCTGCAGTCAGTGAGGCGAGGCGATGAGCCATAATGATATTTTATCGATACTCTGAAATTGGTTTGGAACTAATTACTCAACTTTACGATGTCTTGAAGACCAGAACGTAATTCATTGCACATGTTATCAAATAGGTTCGTTTCCATTTGCTTGGGCTGTTTTAAAACTAAAATCCATAAAAGCGTTTGTAGTTAAACAAACCCCCACTACCATTAAAACCATTGATCGAATAGAGCAATAAATTACAAACATAACTATTCCAACACATAAAACCTGGTCATAACTATGATACGAATTAATGACATTTACGTGTTATTTGTAACAAACCCAGATATTACGGATCGAAGCATAGATTAAGAAATGGCCCCCATGGACATTTTTATGGCCATATTCAAATAAAATGTGCTGAGTTCATTCCATTGAATTCTAAATTTTACATTAGAAATAAGGTGTAAAATCGTATGTAAATTAAGATTATTACTGCTTCCTCCCCCCCAGTTCCATTTAGCCTAATTAATATTTTTGATGAGTCTCTTCTTCGCTTCCTTTTCGGCTTCTTGGCCAAGAACAAATAGTAAAGTACTGTTAATGAAACCCCTCTTGAGCTCGCTCTATCGTTTGCTCTCCGTAACACGCTCAGCAAATTAATATAATTATTGTCATTATTAAATATAATTGAATTTCAGCTAACTGAGGGGGGCGTGGTGTAAAGGGAGTTGATGATGATAAGCGCTAACAACCCAACATTAGCTAAAACTCAAAAAATTACTTAACATCAACGAATTTGCATATTCAAAATGCTTAGCAGAGCATCCAGGCCATGGATGTGCAAAATCCAATGTGTTCCTGTAACACAGCAACAATCAGAAGCCAGTAAAACATTGGCTTAGATCGACTATTCAATGCGGTAAATGGAACCGTTTACCAATTTAAAATGTAGCGACGTTGCAAGAAATGGAAAAACTTCAGTTATCGTAATGAACAGCAGGTTAGAGTAAACCAAACGGCACCTTTATAAGGAAACCATAGACTAGTCACTCATTAGCATGAACACGATTGGCAAGTTAAGTTCTAAACCTACAAATTTTTCTACAAATTACCAAAAAATATTAGATTCCTATAATGGTTAGGTATACCAATTAGGGAAATTATGCTATATATAATGCTCGCGTTATTTCCGACACTTTTCGCTAGAAGTTTTGGTTCCATTAGTAGCAATTTTCGATGTCGACTGAATCACCAGCTCACCAAAATACTCGTATGACGATATATGAACATGTCATGGGACTAAACGAATATGATCCAGTACAAAATTTCTTCGAAAATGAACTAGATGGATTGTCTAAAAAAGAAATGATAATGGTCATGCGAAGGAGCAGATTACAGTATCCCAGTCAAATTCTATGACGATTTCCATTTTGTTGTTGCCTGTCAGAGTACAACCACCTTAAGATGTTGAACATAAGAAAGATGGCTCCTTTTTACCATTTTCAAAAAGGGGAGAAAATGTTTGTTTTCCATTTTACCAGATAAAAATTAAACAATTTACCTGCATTTGTTTTAAAAACAAAACATCAGTGAAGAAAGTATAGGATTATCCCAATCCGAACTCAGTGTAATGATAGTTTTATATTTAGACGCAGTTTACAAAATTTCACAGGCTTTTCTTACCACGAAGATCATCCATCACGCTGAACTGTTTCAGAAGACGTTATCATGAAGAAACTGCAGCCTTATCAATGAAATGCACAAAGAAACACTTTTGTAACATCTGTTGAAACACTGTGACATATTCCTGTTGTCAGATAGTTGTTGCCAAATGATAACTTACCTTGCTGAAATGAAAAGAAAAAGACAATTTTTATCAATTATTTGTAAATCAAGATTTAAAATACATATCTTGCAATAATTTTGAAATTTTGATATAGAATTTGGATATAGAAAATTTGTCATAATTTCGAAGGCGGCAGTGATTTTTCTCAAACCTAAGTTAAATTCCAAATAGAATTGGTACGTCATATCTTTATTATTGTTCATTAATATTCATTGAAGACAATTGGAATGGAAAATCTGAAGGAAATAAACACTTTCCAAATTCGGAAATGATATTAAGAAGGTGTGTAAACAAAAAGTGTTTTATAAATGTGTTCTGATGAAGAGTCTTCTCACGTGGTCCATAAAATACCTTCATTGTCATTCCTTGCCTTTCCTTAAAATACCTTGTCGAAAACTCGCAATCCGAATTGTTATCTAGAACATTCATTTAGAGCTGCTCGGATCTTAACTGGTATTTAGTATATTAATATTTGCTATAAAATTTTCAGCAAAGCAGACGTTTAATAAAAATATATTGTGTTTAAAATGGTTTCCAGAAAAAAAAATGTGACCAACACCACATTTGTAAGGAAGGTTCCGCTCAGAGTCGAAATTATAAATAAACATACAGAACAGAAATTCAACAATTTGCAAACATGCAACTAATTGCTTATTGTAGGGTATCATAGCTACTCGTTCAAAGAGCACCCCAGCAAACAATGGTGGCAAAACACAAAGAGAAAACTGCAAAATGCAAAAATGTTAATAGAATTTAATGAGCAAACACCCTCAGCCAACCCCCAATAGTAATGCTTATGATGCATCGTCAGCTCACAAGTTTGAACAAGAAAAAGCGTACTTAAAGCAATAAAATTGACATTGAAAAATCTTTGCCACAAACAGATAACGATGAGGATGATGATGATCATCGTCATCATCATCGCAGCGCAAGACGGTGCAATCGGGTTGTCGGTGTTGCCTACACCGGCAAAGCTAAGCACTTTTGCAACGCCGCCACCAAACGACCGAAAACTGCAAAGTGGCCCGAGGTAGGAAAATTGTTCACTCAACAAACAATTACAAAGTGGTGGACCACGTGAAACACGACCAACGACAACGCGGACCAACACTCAAAATCCGCCAACAAATAGGAAAAAACCAAAGTTCTTGGACGCCATGCAAAAGATGAAGAGAAGCACAAAGCTTAATATGAGTTATGGCATTAAATGGCAGGGTCGTCGTTATGCAGGGCATCATGTCGAGGTAAATAAAATTGGTCACGCCATTCGAGAACTTCAAACGTTCGCCTTTCAAAGAAATTTGATCTCAAAAATGTCATTAAAATAATCGCAAATATTCTAGAAATAGTCAACCTGTCAAAAAACTCAATAACTCTAAATATTACAACTACATAAAATGGGCCCAACTCTATTCTAGAGTTAAACTTTAAAATCTCCTTTTTAAAACCCTGCCACTGAGTCCAGCAAACTACTTCATCTGCATTATTTTTTTTATATAATTTAACATATACATACATAGTTGCATGAACATTTGACTCTTAACTCTATTCTTTTTTCATGGCTTCCATTTCACTGGCTTTTCGGCAGGGGAAATGAAGCTTTAAAAGGCCTTCCAACAGGCCTTTTCCCATTCTATTGTCAAGTGCCGCTATAAGAGTATTAGGTGGTGCTCGAATTGAATTAACCATTTGGACAATTCTCAGTGAGCAATTTTCCACAGAATCTTCAAAATTGCACTCATATTTTATAGGAATAACTATTAAATATTATTTTTTATTGGAATAGTTTTATGTACTTATATGTGCGATCGTGTCGCAGTGGTTAAGACACTCGACTAAGTATTGTTTGAAAGACAGCGTGTTCGATTCCCGATACAATTTCTATTAGGTCGGCTGTCATCTCTATGTATAAATTTCGAGTTGTCGAGTTACCGACAAGTCTAGTAAGAACTTCTCAAGCTGTCATTCGGAATCGTCTGTAGGTCTGTAGGAACTTTAGGTCCCGTTCAGTGAGTCTAAGGACTGCATTAATGGTTTCGTCTACCAAAATTCATGCAGTGCCCATTAAATCCATTAAATCAAATCGGTTCTAGCAACATTAATTCTAAAATAAATTCCTTAATAATGCGTTTTCGTGTTCTCTTAGATCCTACATGTAATCAATGCATTGGATAGAACTACCTCCAGAACTTGTTATTCGTATATTTTCTATATGCATTTCTCATTATATGTGAGAAGAAACGATTTATAGAAAAATCAAAGCACATCAACATAAAAAAATCGATTCTATATTTCAAAATTATATATAAAACTTCATTCCGAAACAACGTACGATATTTCAGAAATAACTCGAAAGAACAACTTCATGTTCGAGTTTTGTGTTAAGAAACCTGTTGATTTTGGAATAATATCATATAAAAATTATCGATGATAGATCCAAAACTAGAACATGTTCTCGGACAATATAAGTAGTTCTTTAATCAATTATTTGCAAAGAAAATTATGCTGTTGAGAATGCTAATGCGGGATTGGGTTTATAAAATCCATTTTGTTTATCGATCTTTATTCAATAGAAATAGAACAAAGAATTCCCAATTTCATTCCATGGCCAAGGCCACGAATTGATATTTTAGACCGCTTGAGATTATCTCCATTTTTAGAGCCTCACAAAAGTTCTAAATGGGGGCCTCTTAAAACAAGGCGCTTCCAATTACGCCGCTGAATCGTGATGCCCCAAGTAAGCCATACATGTTGTGGCAACTATGTACAGCGCCTAAATGATGTTGCATTGATCGCATGTGTTTTTGAGTATGAAACGTTGCTCGCTTAGTAGGGAAATGGTGGTGGTGGCGGGATGGCCAAGAAGTGTAGTTTGAGGGCAATAGCTTTGAATAGCATTGGCATTGGCAATTTACCTAAATACATGTGAACTGGTATCAGCACACCATTAAGTGGGCGTGACACTCATTTAATGTGCAATAAGCGGAACAGCCATGGAACTGCTGTTGTTGCTGTTGCCAGCTCTGCAGCATTTGTGGCAATTATTAAGTAAAACGAACGACTATAGAATTGGTTATTTTGCAGCAGCAAAAGTTACAACAGCAACAGTATTAGCTGAACATAATGCAGTTATTGCCACCATAACATCAACTTTAACAATAACGAGGTTCCTGCAAATAAACAACAACAACACGTCCTCACTGGCCATGAAGAACGAACACATCAACAGCGGCAACTGGAACCAACCTACCAGCACACAAGCAGCCAACAGTCAGCGGAGCTCGACACCACTACCAGCGTTCATGTGCCTGAGTATTCTTGTGGGTCTAAGCATGTCTATCTATCCAGCCAGCCATCCATCCAGCCATCCATCCATACATCTGTCCGTCCGCCCGTTTGTCTTATCATGCAAACTGTAAACATTTTACACGCATTCCTCATAATAATAATAGTACAAAGTTTTCTCCTTTATTTTCCTTAGTAATTATCCATCCGTCCCCAACGATTTTGGTATTCCCCTTTTTGTCTTATCGCCTTTTTGGGGGACAACCGCAACATGGAGCAGAACAGGCAAGTTTGTCTAATATTAAAATAAGTAATTTTAAGCAAATATTTTTAGGTTATCTCCACCTATCCATCTCTCGCCTGCTCATCCTCTCTCCTATCGATTCTAATGGTTATGGCGCTAACAATGTAAACTGTAAACTGTTAACTGTTTTAACGGTCTCTTCTTCCACTACTTCACTTCTTTGCGTTAGCGTCTTATTATCTGGCATGGACATCAAGTGGGCGTCACCGATGCCGTATAAATACCGGGAAACTATGAAAGACAAACATTTTCGGAATTTCTTGACATGAAATGTTCAAAGGAAACTGTTAAGTAGTGAAAGAAGAAGGAAGAGCTTGTCCGATCATAAAAAATTCTATTTGATTATTGGAAAAATTTTAAAGTTAAGCAATAAAAGTAAAGCAACACTTTATGAGAAAATTGTGATGGTAAATAATTGAAAGAAAATGTCAGCGGTGTAAACTTGAGGTGTTTTAAGTTTTTGTATCAGGCATAAGTCATAAGTGTTACTTGCTATCATTTTCAATTTTTTGTAGTTGGTCATTTAGATTGTAAGAGTTCTTCATGTCTAATAGCGATTTTACCATCTCTCCTTTGAAGCTGGGCGATATTTTAAATAGAATAAACCACACGCCTGGTGAACCTGGAGAGACACCGTTGGTTACATTTCAAACCGAAAAAAATACACGCTTGAAAAACATTGAACCAATTTGTTCGAGTGAGAATATGCTAAAAACCATTTCACAACCTGCCTTGTCATATCAGTGCACTCGCTTTTTACTTCGCCTTTATTAGCGATTTTTATTTATTGTATCAACTTGTTTGTAGCTCCTTTCAGCGTGGTACGCTCTGCTTTAATTGATAGTCTCTGATACCAAACAATATGAAATCCGAAACTTAGTGGAGGTATAATAAAACGAAATCCATGACAGGCTTATCAATTTATTAATCACAGTTAGAATGAATCGATGTAGATCAAGTAAGCACAGCTTGGTGTCGTTTTAAAGGTAATTCGTAATTCATTACGAAACCACAGTTCCTTTTGGCAAAATTCTAAGACAGTCGTCGGTGCAGTTGTTGACAGTACAGGTCCGCATCAAAAGCTGCGCCGCCCTAACCGTCAAAGCTGGTTTAACCAGCGCTAGCATCGGCCCATCTCGATTCGACCATGGCAGTTTTCGTCACTAGCTGACATCTGCTTAATGCAAATTTCTTAACCTAATTTCAGATATCAGAAACTGAAATACATTAAGCTATTTTTCAAGCCAAGTTAAAATAATTCCACACGGACAAAATGAGGATTACCAAACTTAATGTGTTATTAAATTTTGTCCTTCGAAGCGCAAATGTGCAGTGCTAACGTATAATTCTCAAGAAATCCACAGTAGAAAACAAAAATTAATTTAAGGATTCAAGGGGCCTGATACTTCTTCCAACAAGATTCTAAAACAGAAGCATTTGAACAATACTGCAGCTCAAACAGATAAAATGTCATAAAGTACCACTTTCAAATGGGTCATCAAAACATGTTTATTCCTACAAAGAGCAATCAATCAAATCAGTAGAATCAGTAGAATTTTGTTCCACGATATAACTCGGTTTCTATTAAAACGTATGCGGCTAAAACAACTATACGGAAGACGGGAAAAAGTAACAAATATCAAAGTGTACCCAAATTCTACGGCGTTTAGGGGTTTGAATGTGGTTAGGACCGAAATGAATGGAATACACAACCACAACAAAGTGTATGAGATCGCCCATAAATGTAACTATTTGCGAAATATTCGATAATAAATGGGCGTCAAGAAATGTATGCCGCAGTTGATACCTACGTAGACTACATGTAATCAAGTATTACATTCAGTAAGTATATCGTCATTTTTCAACTTTCAACATATTCGTAGCAATTCGATGGTTCGAAAAGCACAGCTCCGAAAATAGCACAGAAAACTACGTATACCAAAATGCAAATATTTATTTCTTTTCAAACAACAAATCGTAAACTTTCTAACATGACTTACTGCGTCTTTAATTAAACACACTTTTTATTATCCACAGGTACCTGAACTGCAGTCGAGCGTGACTGTATACAGTTGATATACTTCATTTTACTACGACTGTACTCTTGCCCATGAAAATAAAAAGTATTTTATAAGTATACAATTTTCAAATCTTCAACACAATATGAAAATTGTGTCACCTAAATATAATCGTATTCCATATTATCAAAAACTCTTAGCAATCTTAGTAATCTTAATCATAAACCTATTATCTTGTTATCCTTAAACTCCATTAATTGTTCGCCTCATTTTTTATTTAGCTACGGTTCCTTGATGAATCCCCATCCTGTTATCTCTTTCCCATATAAAGCATCTCTCTATCTTTGCCATCTTCACAGCAATTACCATGTTATGCTTTACTTCAGCCCAAACTTAAAAATAAGATTCTCAAACATGGAATGAAAACTTATCAATTTTGTGTACGAATGTGAACAGCACCATAACCTTTTGGGATCATTAAGAAATTACTTGAATTCCATAAAATTTGGTTGAAACGAAATATCGCATTTTAAGCTCATTTATCGTTTAAATACACCGTCTGATCATTATCGCGCCGAAGAAATCTTTTCACGCGTTGCGGTAATGGCAAAATCGCTTTCAAAATCTCAGCACAACACAATGGAACAGGTACCCGTCCTCGCCGCCATCCGCCCCACTACCAGAAACATCTACACGTACAAAATATGGGCAGACAGAACATGCAAACAAAATTGCGAAACATACCGTTAAGGGACACAACCCACAACTTATACTACTTAGTGCCACCAGATTTTCATCGGAAATTCCGCTGGCTGTGCGAGAGAGAGAGAGAGAGAGAGAGTGACTGTAAAGAAATTACGCGATCTTCATTTTTGCGGCAGAACAAAATACCATATCCACGGGAGCGTAGAACTCTCCGGACAACGGAGATTGTGTTGATGAACTTGTGTTATCGCTGGCAATAAATCAACATAAGGTCGATATACAAGTTGACGTACATGTGATGCCGCCTTTTAAGACAGGACCGAAAACCCAAAGCATACGAAAAACATGACCAAGATTGCAAAAAGGCATTGGAAGCAACAACGGTATGCCTCATAGCTGATCTTTAACCGGAGGAACCGATAAGCCCCCCCCCTTCCATACCAACTGATACCCTCGACTAATGCGAGTGCGTGTATGGATGTGTACATGAATTCATTTAGCCATTGTTACGCCCATTGTCATACCTTCGTTAATTGGATGCTGGCATCATGGTAAGTGCGGTGAATGCAAGTGGACGAAAGGCGCGGGAGGAAGTAAAGTAATCAGGAATCATCAAGAAATTGCTGTTCTGCAGACATTATCACAATGACAATAAACATCATTATACTCGTGCAGGAAGGAATTTATGATTTGGCGTCAGTCTTCAACACACGAATGTTTGGAAGAACGAACAAACAACTAGTTAAAGTCATTGGAGCTCACTCGCACATAGATGTATTAGGACCATCATTATCCTCGCAGAGCCAGATAGTAGAATATAACAGGCCTTTGGAAAGGCCTCGAAGAAAAAAAACATTGAATCAATATTTGAAATAAAATGATTCTTTCGAAAGTGGCACGAGACAATCACGCATATGATAGTGTGTCTCTCTCTGTGTCCTTTTTTAGTACAGCGATCTCTTCGCTGTACTATAACTACATATTAACTATGACTATTCCAAATATCAGCTTGAGAACTTTCTACCAGACTGCCTCCTGCTAATTATTGTATTATTATAGATAAACAGTACTGCACAGTATTATATTAAAAAAAATAAATAAATAAATTGCTTTTCATGGGCTACAAAAGAGATTTTGTTGTTCGTTTTAGTTATTAGGTGCGCAACTAAGTTCCCGCTGTTTGCCAATAGATGACGCAAGCTGTAAGTGCTAGTCGATTCTGTCATAACCAAAACGTTATGAGCCAAGCTGAGGCATATGGTAAACATACCGCCTCGACACAGTAGTGATTTTCCTTTGACGTCATATTCTTTTGGTTGTGTGAATATATATGATTTTGTGCTAAATAATCGTCATATGCGGGATTTATTGATTTTCTTCTTTCAATCGAAGAAAACGACGGCTGAAGCCCATCGAGAGCTTCAAAACGTTTAGGCAGCTGCTGCTTTAAGCAAAACAACGTGTCGAGATTGGTTCTGTCGCTTTAAAGACGGTGATTTTGATGTTGACAACCGTTCGCGTGAAGGAAAATGAAACATTTCGAAGACACTGAACTGACGGCATTGTTTGTTGGGGATCCATGTTAAAAGCAGTTAAAGGTTCCTTCAGTATTAGAAATTACCCGCCAAACCATTTTCAAGCGATTGCATTTGCAATCCTTATGAGTTGAAGCCAAGGGACGTTGAGCGCAGTTTTTTCGCCTGTGAAAAACTGCTTCAGCGACAAAAAGGAAGGGGTTTTTTCGTCGTATTGTAACGGGTAAAGAAAAATGTATTCACTACAGCAAGATCAAGCCCGTTAAAATCTACCTGGAAACGTTGAAATGGGAAGTCTTGCCCCATCCACCATATTCTTCAGATATTGCGCCTTTCGATTATCACCTGTTCCGTTCGGTGGCACATGGTCTGGCTGATCAGCAGCTTCACCCATACAACGACATCAAAGAATGGCTAGATTCGCGGATAGCCTCAAAATATAAACAGTTTTACCGCGACGGAATTCGATCATTGCCAAAAAGATGGAAAAAAGTAGTAGCTAGCGATTCATAAAATCATTTGTAAACATGTTTTCATCATAAAGTCGCATTTTTATAAACAAAAAGGCGAGAACTTAGTTGCGTAGTTAATACATAAAGGTTTTCTTTTAGCAGGTTTCCTTAAGATGGCCTCTTGAAATCCGGCCATTGTTCCTAAGTTATATAATCACTCATTCATCCTTCCTGTTATAGGGGAATCAAGTCTGTTCCTGGTCATGTTCTGGATGTATATTTGTGTGTATTCAAAAATCATTTGCCAATTTTGCACATTAACGCAACATCTTTTGAAGACGTCAGTATTTGTCGTCTAGTGAGAGCATACGAGAACAGCTCTAATGGTGGACAACGAAGATGAGGAGGCATTTTCAGCTCCGTTTAGCTATCAATTCATTTATACAACTATTTATCAAGGCATATGTCTCTACGTCTGTCTAATTCACAATTCAACTATGCCGTCAACAATCCATCATATGCCAAACCAGCGTCCATACGTACACTCCAAGGAAGTGTCCGTCCGCCTGTCCATCCTTCTCTCCTCAGAGGATTTCTTCTCCGCCGGTCAATGGTGTGGATTCGTAGTGTTACTCTCGTGCAGTGTTTGAGATATATGGACAGTAATGTACTGTTTGTGTTTGTAGTGGTGCTGATGGAGTTGCAGTTTACGCTTACGATTGTTCAGACGATTATTTGCTTAGAGAATTATGCCTTTTTTGTTGGTTACATTACAACAACATTCCTAACAAGTTTAACCAACTTGTTTGCAATCCCAGCAACATTTCATCTATCCATCAGTCACATTGTCTGGTTGTGGTACTAACAAAGCAATAACTCCATTTATAAGATTTTGATATGTTTATTGTATAAATAGATTCTCAGATACAGCCGAGAACGCACACGCTCACACCCATGTAGCCCCAAACAGACAAATGAACATGTGAGTATGTGCGTTCGATGTTAGAATGGACGGATGAAGATGGACGGACATGTGGTTAAACTTAGATGGACAGCCTTGACAGATATCAAGTTAAGCTATAGACGAAATGTAGACAATCATCCAATGCCTATGGAGGATCTCTTCATACACACACACACACACACACACGCCAGTACCTGTCTTGGCAACAGTACCAACCAATGACCAATGGAGCAGCACTCCAATCGAGTCCATTCCCTCGCATACATACATATGAGCGAATTATGACAGCTCTACATGATACCAGTTAGCAATGTTTAATGATCCCAAATCACGGCAAAAGCGTATACAAAGGAATCTCTTTTGCGCCTTTCTTATGTGCCAGCCCCATTCGGACCGGCATGCGGCTGCAGCATTTGACTTTGGCTCCTAAATGGAAACGTCGCCGGATGACTTGGAATGGCATTGTAAAAGCATAAAAACGAACTTTTGATGAGGAAAAATTGTGTTAAATGTTAACAGAATTTGATTCTGACACTGAAATCATAAATCAAACAGTTTAAACTAAATCCCTTTTCCAATTAACAAATGATAGGACAGACAACCGACCAAGGCGCATGAGATATGGCCAGAGAATTGGATTGACACTGATACAACATGATTGCCGCTCGCATGAGTAGCAGATATTACAAATATTTATTTCCACTCCTTAATATGAGCAATCGATTTACAATACAAGGGACGTGAATGGTGGCAGAACATTACATCCGCCGAGAGATGAAAATGAAGAAAGCTATCTCCAAGTCAAAGAGTTTTAAAAGCAGAATCACATAGAGATGCAGCAACGATAAAAATGTGACTCCATAGGGAGAGTCGTTCAGAAGAATACTATAAAATAAAAGACTATAAAAATTAAAGACTAAATATAAAAAAAGAAGATCCGCGGATCCGCCAATTGCTGTGCGGGAAGGACAGCACACATACGAAAGCAAGTGAAGACTTTGGGCCATCAACAACAGACAGGAGGATATGCTTTAATAGATGCAGAAATGAGTCGCTGTTACATATTTAACAAATAATTTTGAACAAAACGAGTCGAGACAAATTTGTTCAAAATTATTGCTATCACATCACCTTTTCATACAGCAATTTTGTGTTGATCTTTTTCGTAGATTTTCACGTATTTACCATTCAAATCATTAGAATTGAGCAAATATATTTATGTTTACAACGACTCATTCATTTTTACGGCATCCTAGTTCTAGCATAGTGAAGGCATACCTGTAAAGCGACATAGTTTTTTAGCTGCATTTTTAATAATTCAGCTGCAAAACAAATATGGCAGTTGCGATCACAACAACGGGAACAACCCCTTTTGCAATTGCCCTCACATTCAGCCATTTTCTCTCCACGCAAAGTTACTTGCGTATCACATTCATTCTTGCCACTTCAACGAAATGTAGCCTATACACATGGTGTTAGCACCATTGCGATCGTTGTATTCAGAAACGTGCAACAACCAATCCTAAGCAGCTTTCTCACCTCTTTCCCCTTGAAGAACTTAAGCAAGTTCCTTTGACTTATTGCTGGGCTTATTTTCTACTGTCTGCAGTTCGTTCCACATGAAATATATTTTGCGGGTAGAGATTGTGATTTTCCGCAATTTTGTAGTTCTCGGGAATATTTGAATTTCCTGGGATGCAGGCAATACTCGGAATAAGCAAATATGACAATTTTTAATACAAAACTTCAAACGAAAATTGATGGCAAACTATAGCTGAGAGCTATAACATTTTTTCCTATTTAAGTTAATTTTCAGTACCTTCAGTGCCTTTTTGCTGTTTCAAATATTGCAGAAACATTTTCCATGAGAAATATTTCACTAATTACGCATAAATTTACTAATAAAATTTGTAAATTATTAAGCAAAATAAATTATTTACATTACAAATTAGTAAAACGTGTATTGAAATTTATACAAACTGTGTATCGAGAACATATTTCCCTTAATGAAGTGTCAGGCGAAAATGTATTTGGCGAATTAAAAAAACGTCGATAATGGTGTTCAAAAATATTCTTGCCGTAACCATTCATACTTACATACTTAAATTTATCTTTCATGAAATATAAATACTTAAAAAACTTAAACGGAATTAAGGTTCGATGATGGGAAACATTTTGATCGAAATTTGTCATTAAAAACTACCTATACAAAAAGAATAAACGAAAAACCCGATTTTTCCTTTAGTAACAATAATAAAACTAATCCACCAAAGAGATATAGACTCTTAAAATATATGTATAATGGCAATTACGAGCATCATCCAAAGTATATTTAAATTTCTTACAAATATGAAAAATATGTAAAGATCCCATTTCTGTTCTTAAGCTGTTGAAAAGTGAAGATAAGGCTAGCTTGGATTGTTTTTAATTCTGAAAATTTATTTGTAGTTTTTAATTCACAAAATTTCCAGGATATCATGGATTGCAATTCCCGAATTGCATACTCTATTCTCGCACTAAATAAGCACTAATTATCGGCAACATGCTACATGTTGTATGTTGTTGGCTGATGCAGTACGCAGCATTGCAAAGTGGTTGTTACTCATAATTCAGTTGATCTCATTGCCAGTTATTGTTATTGCAACAACATTTCTCGAGTATTATGAACACTCGACAGGGAATGCGCAACAAGTGTTGGGCGTTTCACATATAAGAACCCATGTACAAGTAATATCAAACAACTCGTGCAACATTACGGGGTAGTAAGTTAAGTAATCAAGATGACGTTCACTTGGAATGAGAGGAAAACAGGATGGTTACCTGACTTTCCGTTGTGGGATAAACATCTACAAAAATATACCTGAAGGTGGTGAAAATGAGACAAATGGAAGAAGTTGAAAAATCGCACCGAAGCTAACAAAGTCCCTTCAGAAATCTTGATCATGATGTTAAATTGTCGATATTGTCTGGAGACAGGGCCACTTTCTATGAACTTGTGATGGCAGATAGCAGATTTCTTAAAAAACTAATCAGAACTCTACAGCCAGTTAAATCTGGACTATACATAATTCAACATCGCTGCGACTTCAGTGGGAAACGTCGAACATCCCTAATTTTGTGTTAACTTACATCGTCCGCTGTGGCATTGACAGTGAAATAATTGTCGACAATCTAATCGAGGAATAAGAAATACCTCGATTCGACAAACTGCAGTATCCATCAGCAACAGCGTCCTACGTTTACTCAACCACAATTAGAACAAATGCTAATAAAACCAATGATTTTTGCTAGAGAAATCCTTAAAGAACTGAAATGATTAATTTTTAAAGTCTTAACAAAAGGTTACTTGCAAAGAGTTAGAGTGCATAACACAAAACGTCACAAGAAAGCTTATACGTACAGAAAGGGTATTCGTGATTGGTACGATTGGTTTTGTTCAATACAATTTAGAATTAGAAATCTTCTATCTAAATCCCCGTGGATATTTCGTTGTTTTTAAACATTAAAATATTCGACTGAAGATGACCATCATTCGATGGTAAATAATAAAACCATAAAATTTTGGATAAGAAAACAAAGCCTTAAATAATTTATAATGCTGCAATTCGAACTTTCGAAGCCGTCTTTAGAAACTCTATGCATAATTATTTTACTTCCTAGTATAAAATTGCATCGAATGATGTAAAAAACGAAGTAGTGAAAAGCTAGATCTACACTATTGAGTTTTATTATGTTGGAGAGAAAATCGTTTATGATAGTTTTTCAATGCTTCGTAAGCAGAGAAATGCTCTCAAACTCAGCTCATTTCCAACGAGCCAACATATTTAGCAATAAGTCAGTATGTAATTCTGAGTGCTATTTATATCAGGAATTGCGAGGAGTGAAATCAGTATAGGAAATTCATACAAGGACTGAACACACCTCCAGAAAAATGTTGACTTTTCAGTATTATTTCAACCAGTTCAGCATACGAGAAGTTTGTTAACTAAAGACAATATATGAAGGTAGTGAATTGGATATGGGGAAGAATCCACTCCAATTTAAATCAAAAATTAAATCAAAAATGTTGAAAAATACGTAGTAGAAAAAAATTGCCAGTATAAGAAAAAATTAAACAATGTAATGTTTACGTTACCTTTCCTCTATTTTTGCGGTTTATTCGTTAATTCGATGTATTAATTATAAAAATAATAATATAATTATGGGAAGAAATGGCTTTTATATGCCCACTGATATGGCGACAAATCAGAACATCGGACAATTTTTCGAATAACTTGAATCGGTTTTCTGAAAAAGTTGGATATATGAACGCTATACTTATAAGAACAAAAATATTATTTGACTTAAGGTATAAAATAAAAAAAAAACTCAAATATGACTGGTTCAAATCTGACACTTTCATGTACCCACTCATGTAGCAAGTATCATTAGGGACTTGGCACTTGAAATACTAAACAGTTTGTTGTATTTATTTCAATATGTTAAATAATTGCTGCACAGTTCGGTCAAAAATCGTTTGCAAAGTTAAATTTGATTGAGCATATCTCGGCTATAAAAAATGGTAGAGTAGAGTTTCTAGAACACCCGCATCAAAATCGTCTAAATATAAACTAAATTGCTTTATTAGCATAATGTGTAACATTTTATTATAAACATTTCTTTCCTAATTTGGCACAATGCGGATTTAACTAGAAACTGCCAAAACTGTGTGGCAGTCACATGTTGTGTAGATTAAGAACAACAATTTACGAAAAAGGGTTAGACTCGTCATTGCCTTTCAAGTAAGGTTCTATCACCCCCATCCGATAGTTGACACTTTGGCTTCAAAACCCATTTGTAGGTAGTTAAATGTTTGTAAATACTTCTTATGTTGGCCGGCATTTACGCAGAAATGTTCGTTTTACTCTTTTTCTCCAGTTGTAGTGTCTCCTTGGACGTCTTGAGCTCTTGAACGACAAACGACAGACAACGATTTCGAAAGGAAAATGGAATTGTGATGGGTTAGAGGACAGCCACGTCAACAACAACAAAACGGTAAATATATATATACAAAAAAAAAAAAAGAAAACAAAACAGAAAACAAAATGGAAAGAGAATATGCGACCATTATGCAACTATTTAAAATAAAAAGGCCATATTCTAAACTGACGGTTGTTGCAATGTAACTTGCGTTTGCCAAGCAGCTCAACTGCTGTTGCTGCTGCTGACGATGTTGATTCCATTGTTGTTGTTTCTTTGTTGCTGGCTGAAGTTGTTCGGTTGTTGGTAGTACATGCATACATATAAATCAAGGGAATAATTTAAACAAGCAACTAACTTCCTCAATAATAATGCTAGGGGACTTTGAGGTAGCGCAGCACAGCTCTACCATTCTTAGCAATTTTATGCGCATTTTGACAGACCTGTTCGCTCTTCTCCAAATGGCACGAGTTGCTCTACAGAGCTAGGCATGCAGTAGTCGACAGTCAAGTGCTGCTGTCCGCCGTACGCTGCCCGGGACATTGCCAGCAAAGTTATTTAGAATATGTTGTGGTGTGTAATGGAGCCTGTCAGGCAAAACATAAACTTTAACAGTCACAATTGACAAAGTCTCTGATGACACAGCGACGGCAGCAACAGGCACTGGAATTGTTGCTCAGTGTCTCCCCACCATGTAATGGCCATCAATGCTAATGATGCTAATGATTGTTGCAGTTCCAGCCTCAGCTATTACGACAACAAACATTGAGTACTTTGCAAAGGAAACTGGCAACAACAACAAAAAATGCGTTAAAGAGAAAACTCAAATTTATTCAATGTTAACAAAAATACGACGAAACAACACACAGGCACACACACACACACACACACACACGGTGACGAAAGGACAGACACGCGCATGTGCAACACGTTTTATGCTTCAAATTCAGTTTTACGATGTAAGCCAAAGAAAATATTCGAAAATCGCTTGGAGTACTTGTACTATGGTCTCCTTGATGGGAATGACGTTTGTAGATGCGTTCCTGCGCCTAGAATCGGCATAATAACCAGCTTCACTTCGCTGTTAGTGGCTGTTGCATAAATTCCACTATTAAACAGTCAAATGTTGACAACAAAGTTACGACAGGCCAGACTCAGGACCCGTCTTAAATCATATTTAAATTTGTAACAACCTCCGCGGCTGCTGCCCAACGGGGCTGGGCGCTTGTCATTGCAAAAACGACATCAACATTGGCGATGTTGCACGTTTGTGTTCGCCTCTCATGTAAATCGCTGTCTTTCTACATGTTGCATTGAAAGCTTCTGTTGCTTGTTCTACATATATCGCTGTCATTTTGTGCTGCTCTCGTTGCCGAGCCAAGGTTTGACTATCCTAGAGCACTTAATAACTTTTACCGGGAATATTTATGTGTGTAACGCAAATACCACCACAGACGATTCTGTTCTGCGGTGGACACAATCAATTTTTAAATTGCAAATCATTCGAAATGAAGCCTCCGAAATGTTATTTAGATTATTGCAACAAACTTGTTGTGGCCACAAGCAGCCATGCCTAAGAAAACGCAGAAGATCACAGCCACGGCCAGCAGTAATGGGAACCTTGTTGCCAGCGCAACTCCATGGCCAAGTTAATAGAAATGTTAGCAGTCTTGTTAAAGTGATTAAAATTCGTCTACGTTTGTCGTTCGGCCCGCGCTCAGTGAAAACTGGTCCAGATTTATATGGGCTGTAAATTGGATGTGTTTTTAAATACGAAATCGACGGAAGACAAAGCAAACACTTTGGATTGTAATCCCAGAAGTGCAATAAATTTGTGAGATTGTTAATTTGAAAATTATATCAACCACCAAACGCACACTTTCAACGGCCCTGCAAGTATTTTATCCCATCACGAGCTGTAAATAGTCGGTGTACACCTTCAAACCGACGTCGGTGAGCACCATCAATGCCATTCTGTAGCCGATTTTTTTTTTTTTGTTTTTGTTGCGGTCTAGAACAATGTCATTTCAGACGATTGTATTGGTTATATTTGCTCGTTGGCTATAACCTCTTCCTTCTCCTATTTAATGTTTGAACATCCGTAAACTGTGCAGTAAATCAGCTCTTCAGCTTCTCAGATTCTTTTATTTTATTGACTGCCTCATGCATCACCCGATGCGATTGCCAGAGCCATTACCTCGGAACAATGAGCAAACCTCTATGCAAGAGACGTTGCGCGCTCCTGCTCGTATTGTTACAAAAGCCTGTAGACGACTTTAAGCTTAAATCGAAAAACTCATTCACTCAGTGCCTCTGAAGATCTGTTAACCAGACCTTGTTGCAATAGCAGCAGTCGCAGTCGTTTCCAAACAAAGCCACGACCAGGACATAGCTTTTGATGCAATTTCCCCCCTCCCCCGCTCCCGTTCTACTTTTGTTCTATACCCCTGTATGCCATCGTATGTGTTATGTGGTCCATCGTTGTTATGTCGTTGTCGTCAATGTTGAAATTTATGTTTCCTTGTTAGCAACATAATTGGAAGTGTCGTCAATGATCGTTGTTAGCAGCAAAACACATCCACATCGTTGGCAACGTCCGTGTTGGCCCCATCTACGTCTCCACTTGCTGGAGATCATTTATTTCTTCTAGTGCTTAACAAAGTGGACGTGGTCGTCGTCATCACCGTCACCGTCACCGCCAGCGTCAGCCTAACGTAGCGATTGTACTCGTATATTTACAGAAAAATCGTTAAAATGAATCGTCTACGACCACATCTGATGGTTTGAGTTACATATTTCATATCAATCGAAGCCTGTACACTGAGAAAATCTATTGTTCAATTTGAAAGAAAAATGTGAACTCCTTAAAAGGTTGCTCTATAGAATGCTTTCTATATAACAATTTTGGTGTTCAACACTATCAAAAGATTTAGATGGAAATTTGCATTCTGTGCATAAGTCAAAGAATGGTTTTTTAGATTCTTGAGAGAGAGGTTTCCTTGCATTATTCATTTGAATATTTCGCGACTGACTCAATTGCTTGCCCAATTAAATAGGCGACTGCATTATATTCGGAAATTAATACATTTTAACTAGCTTTGACCAGTAAAGCTCTATAAATCTTCTATATCTCTATATCAGAAAAATTCTGCAAAGACAGGATACATTCTGGAAAGACAGATTACGTTCGCGTAGATTTTGTTAGACAATTTAAAATGAAAAACTTTTATACTTATATTTCATATCATCAGAAGGAAGGAATGCCTTTTCATATGTACATCTTCGACAAGTTTTTGTATATCCTATGTACAGTATGTATCTCTAATTTTATTTGTCAAATTTACTACTTTGACAAGTGCTACATTTTAAGGACACTAGACGTCTTTGTGTAAATCAAATTTAAGAAGTAACTCGTACTCTTTTCGTGGCAACACATTGGGAACGATTCGTCACATTTGGAGAAGAAGTCTGTGTAGACATCTGTGGCCAAAACATAGACATATCTCTGGAACAGGTTTCTTATTTTACCTCTTCAGCAATGTCTAGTCTTCTACAGGGACTGAGAAAAACATGTTAAGTATTCAGAAAAGAAAAGTCGAAACGAATAACTATTTCGGCTTTTGGTAGTGAAATTAATGCACGTTTGTTATTTTAAAACATCGCCATAGTTTTTGCCTGCAAATTCTAGTGTAATTTTAGAACAATTAGCCACAATTTCATGGATAAACAGGATGGTGGAAGCTCCTAACATAGGCAGGAAATGACATTATAAAAACTGCAAACTAAATGAGCAGCGAACCGGATATTAAATAGGGTTAAAACGAAAAGCTATAGGTAAGTATTTGCTATTATTCATGGAAAATGTACAATAATACCATAGCCGTGGTTTAAACCCCATAATTCAGGCTTGAATGTTCAGAAAAAGAACCTGTATTTGGAGGCGACAACACCCTGATTCATAAGAAGGCCAGTGCGTAATCTAAGTCATCGTGTCATCGTGTTGTAATAGTTCTATATTATTTTGGTGCTGCACTGCTTTCGTTCATCAGCATAACATGACCCAGGGCATGATGAGTCTATAAATTTGACGAATAACTGCTTTGGAAACTACCAGAGCAGACTAATCCGTTAATGTCATAACTCAGGATTACACAAAGATAGTTGAGATTTATTTCTGCTATAATTGGTATTTCGTTGGTCAAGGGAAAAAATAGTGGTTTTTCATATCCAAATATGGGTTTTGTAGTGATAGTTTCTCAAGAGATATCCAAGTTGCCTCGCGGATATCTTTGTGTGGATCCATCTTCTACCACGATGCTCGCCGTGGCGAAAGAATCTCATATGAATACATTGCCATAAAGGTTGCGGACATCCTATCTGTCATTAAAATATTCCAGAATAATATCGCGTGATGCCGCAGCCAAGACAGCGACCGTGTATTTCTTTTAGGCACTCATGAATTGTGACTTTGGTCTCATCGTCTATATTTTCCGTCGGCGTCAGAGAGAAAGCCACTTAGACTCTTGTCATGGTCGTTATAACATTTGCAAGGGCCGCTATCATAAATTGTTTAAAATGAGCTACTTATTAGGCCACTGCAAATGATGACAGCGTTGAGGCTAACAACAGTCAGGTTGGTGGTGTCAGGTGGCCACGGGATATTTGAGCAAAAGTCCGCAGTCGTGAGCAGCTTTGGAAAATCGTATTGTTCCGGCTCACATTAAAGTAAATTATTTAATTCATAGGTTCGTAAATTCTTTACAACAGACAGAAATTCACATCGATATACATTTTCTAAATATTAAATTCAACCAGAAACTGCGGATCACATTTCACTCATAAAAAATTGTTTTTCTAAATATTTGTTTAACTCTTGTAAGAGGCAGAAACTCGAAAACTCGTTTCGACATCGCAGTGATATTTTTCGGCATACTACGGCGTATAAAATTCTCCAGAAAAGCTGAATTCTCCTCTATAAGTCTTCCTTATACATTAGAATTATCTCTTTAGTAGCATCGGATTACACAATTATTATCTCAATAATATAATAATAATTATTATTATCACATAGCAAATAGACAAGGGAATACACTGAGTCTGCACCTCCTTTGTCCAAGCAGGTAACAAATACGTCTTCCTTAATATAGGCAGACCTTTTACTGTCTGACCTATTATAGTGCCCCAACAAAGTCTGGCATTATCTTGATAAAAATAATAAGCCCGAAAATTACTTAGCTCTTCCCAGTATACGAAACGTTTAAATTACATGATAGTAGTAATTGAACTATCTTTGGGCGGAGATTACCTCGCTATTTGCCAGTAACGCTGTCAAATAATATTCCAAATTTAATCAGATAATAATGTAAATATAAGTCAAATTCACCCAATTGCATTTTTATGCCAGTGACTTTGCAACAATTTTTCTCACTCCCTATCTGAGAAGATCACACATATTTTTTCCAAGTGCAACCATTAGCAAACAAAGAATCGTTATATGGGTGACATCGAAGAAACCTATTACTTGTGACGGCCTATAGTGCCATCTTTTTGCATGCCCCATTGGCCATGATACTACCAACCATAACATTGAACAGTTTACACTAAGCCATCGCAGAATCAAGTACATCCCTGTCCTCGTCCCGGTATTATTCTGCGCAATCACATGCTTATGTGTGTAGTCCTTCGGGTCCCTTCGCATGAGAGACGATGACAATTTCTAAATTACTACACTTGGTAATCTATGGACGCACGTTGTCTTAAACTATTATTTCATAAGCGATTTTTGATAAATGCACTTCAACATACAATAGCATTAAATTGATGGTTAGACTTGTTAACTGCGGCCCCAACTGGCACCGTACACGCTGAGATGGTTGGTTGGCTGTTGGCTGTTGGTCGCTGGACTGAAATGAGTTCATAAACTAAAAACTGAACACTTGAATGGTCAATTGGGAATATGAAACAACAGCGTACGTTGTTGCAGTGTTTGCAACAGCGAACATGACACACTACATATCTAGCCAGTACAATGGGCCAATAAAACAAAGTTATATACAGATTTCGGTAGGTTCCGCAATCACTAACACCATGGAAGGAAGTTGAAAGTACTGCAGTACAAAGATTGGCCACCCATGTTCTTGTGAGTGGTTTTGTTATGTTGCGTTAAATGGGCAAAAGTGATGGAACGAAAATTTATGTTGCGATCTGTGCAGAGGATGACATGGTATACCATTATCAACTCATCTCCAACATTAATAGGTTACACACAAAGCCCACAGACAGGGGAAAATCCTAAGCAAAAGGAAACAACAGTCAATTATCTTTCACTTGTTAAGTATCTGAATAAATCTACTTCATGTTGCAAATATTGGCCCAACAATAATATTAGCCTATCGCAAAACCCACGAAATATGACTTCCTGCCAAAGGACGGACGCAGGACTGGGCAGACACTTGCTTTACGTTCCCCTCCGATTCGTCCGGGTTTCTGAGAACACCCCCTGCAGATGTCCACACCAAAATAGGCAATTATAAAATCCCTCTGCGAAGCCTTTGTATATCTCATGTATTTGTAAGAGAGTGTGTGTGACTGTGTATTTGTGAGACTTACTTAGTATAAACTTTTTCATCATAATTTATTAATAATTGTTTGCACAAGAAAATTAGATCAATTACTGTTAAAGTAAATTGAAATTTTGTTATTCATTGAGCATCTAGACTGATACACACAAGCACTCATGCACACACACACACACACACACAGAAAGAGATACACTTATACCGCAACAAAGTGGCAATAATTGAAGCTCCAACTGGCATCAACAGTGGCTATGAAATTCAAATATTCACTCACACAATGAAGCCAATGGATCCATTCAAGTCCTTAGTTAAACTGTAAATTACCATTGTTCTTGTCGACATTAAAGTGCAAAACGAAAATACACCAGCTCAGCAAACCAGCTACTAAAGATACAAGGCGACAGACGAGCAGAAAGGAGACAAGCCAAGGAAGGAAGGAATTGAATAAATTCAACATGGAATAAATTTAAATATAAATAAACTTATGTTTCACATTAGAGTAACCAGCTTGCGCAAACACGATTGCCGTCAGCGTATTTCAGTGGTTAGCACACATTCACCAAACCAAGTGGTATTGATGTATTTGCCGATCTGGCCACCTTATTTCAACGAGAACGTTGATTCGTATTGAAAGCCCACAAAGTCAATGTTAGTGTATATTTTACTTAATATTGTTGCTAATGAGCAATTGTTTTCAACCAATATTTTATACATTTACTATCCTCCGACTCAGACCGTTATCTGGACCACCCTCGTCACAGACATCACCACCACCACCACCACAAATACAACTACAGCCACAACTACTACTGCTCTATGCACACGAACAGCAGCTGCTACTCTAACTTTGACTTCCACTGATAACCATTTAAAGGGAAGGTTGCCTATGCGAAAGTGTTTATATGAAAATTCGAGACAAATATTTTAATTCATGCATTTTGAATCTCAAACATAAAATTATATCTTTATCTGCTCACCAAAGCATATGTTAGTTGTTAAAGCGTTACCATTGACCGCATTAAAGGATCAATTTCTATGAAAAAAAAAACAAGCAATGCAGCCCCGAAGTCTGATATAAAAAATCCAGGTACTACAATACAATTTTGTCTTACATTTATTGGTGTTATAAACGGATGGTGCAGAGGAGAATTAATTTGACAAAAAGTTGAGTTGGCTTCGTTCCACAAATATGGAGAATATGAGAAATATGGAGAAATTTAACAATTGTGCAAAGTTCGTAACATTACAAAGCGTACGGAAGCAGACTCGCATTTTTTCGATAAAGAGGATAAGACAGGTAAGAGATCTTCAAATCAAGAATAGTCACAAAAAAGAAGTATTACTCCACTTATGCCCCTACATATGCTGAGAGATTTTTCAATTATGTTATTTTGAAATTTGTCTGTGAATTGAATTGAATTTTTATACCGACCACTATCAAGAGTAAATGAAATGAAATGACATGAAATTAACTGAAATGAAATAAAATGGAATGAAATGAAATTAAATTAATCAAAATGGAAGATATTGTACGATAAGAATTGCCTAATATTGGCCCTTCTCGTGAACTATATTCCCAATGAGTTCCATTTTACCATAACAAAAAAAAAACAACCTTAAATTTTACAATCAATTTACTTAATTTTTAATGCATGCTTTTGTCGTCAGCAAAATATGATAAATGGGTAGATTGAAGACCTGTGGTAATCTATCTGACACCTCTTGTAAAAAAGTCCTCAAAAAAAGGATCGATAGGCTCATTTGCCCTTTTGCTCTATGTGTGGTTTTTGTCCGCACTAAGACTGTGCTCGGCGATAGCATTCAAAGCCCCAATTCGAGAAGTCTCGAATTTTAATAATAAAGCTGTACATAAAGGATCCAACTACTTGGTTATTTTAACTATTCGATTAACCGTAAATCCTACATCATAAATTTGAGCGATTTTTTCCACACCTCCAGCCGTCAATCAATACAGCTGGAATTTAAGCAGCCAAGTCAGAAATTCAAGTGACATTACATTGTCATTCAAGAAGAAATTCGGCAAAATTGATAGCTCTGAACAGATTATAATAACAGTGAAATTAAAAACTATACAATTTTGATTCCCCTCTGCTGCTTTCGTTTGTATTGGAGACAAGGGACAAAATGTTCAGTTCTTGGCTCTTTCTAAGTCTTGCACTCAGCTCAGGCAAAAAAATTAAGGAGTAAATTCCTCCAATTGCTAATACCATTTTCCAGAATTTGCTTTTATCGTAACAAAAGTCATACATTGGAACTAATATTCTAATCGAATCTTTGACTTTGTCAAAAATTTGCACATTTTGACATTCTATATATTGTTTTTGAGTACGAAATTCAAAGGCAATTCTCTTATTACATTCTATGGATGACGATGACGAAAAATTAAATAAAACCTCGAAAAAGGTTAGTACTAATGGATCAAGTATGGATAACAGCAAGAAATACATCATGGATGAAAGCATGATAAACCGGACAACATAAATTTAGATACAAATATTCTCTTATTTTTTATATTTTTCAATTCAGTCATTTTGAGCAATTCGAACAAACATTTTATGAAAATGGGATCAGCGTCCATGAAAACACCCATCTACTGTTAGCTAATCATTGATGAATTCATAATGCATGAAACAAAAGAATTGGTATTCACAAAACTTGAAAATCAAATATACTAGACATTGGATTTGCCGTCTTCGGAAAATTATGGGTTCTTCAGCACACACAGCTTCATCATCAGGAATTTGCAACACTTAGAATTTTTCAATACTAGTGAAAATAATAAATTAAAGCGAAAAACTGGAGGTAAACCCAGATTATTTCTGTCAACTAACCTCTTTTTGGACCAGGGAAGCGCAAAAGTTGCAAGAAAATGCAAACAAAATCCACCACAAAAGGCACATCAAAAATGTTACATCAATTTAGATTTCACTATGACTGCGAACAAACATGGGATCATGTCACTGGGCGAAGAGTCAACTGATTGAAATGTAATGAACTTTTTTTCATTTGCCGTTATTTAGGTCAGTGGTAATGGATTTTTAACTGTGGTAATGGATTTAGAACTATTGCTGGTGATTTCATTGCTATTGGTAGTTATAGTTTATTGAAAGAAGAGTGGAATTAGATGAATATAATCAAAGCACTAAAGGGCAAAATGAAGTGCAGCTACACATTTTTTACGAGCACAAATTTGTTCATTATTTTAACCGAAATTACTGTAAAAACTCATTGTTATCACATGTTTTCTGTGAAATTTAAGGTGGATAATTTTCACAGAACTTTTGATTGATGGACTTAATGGGCTATTTCCCTCAGTTTAAGAGTTACAAAAAAATGGCACCAAAATATATAGTAAGCAAAACCGGTAGCAAAAAAAAAAATATAGTATATGTATATATGTGAGATCATTTTGAACCAAGAGCTTTTAATTTTAAAGCAAATTTATTTCCGAAAGACAAAAATGATCGTTTGGAAATGAAGATACAGAAAGTTTAAGTTAAACATTTACAAATGAAAATTGGATGCACAGGATTTTTGTATTTGAAAAATCGGTGTGAAATTCCCAATAAATATAGAACATGTTATTCAGTTTAGGGCACTGAGAAATTGATCATGCGTGTGTTTCACCAAAATAATGTTTGTTAAAATTCGCACGATGATTGATTCCGAGAAAAAGACCTACGCGCTTTATAGTCCTATAGTTTACTTGTTCAGTTTATTTCCGACAATGTTGGTGCTAAAGCAATGTCATTGTCATTTTGCAAAAGTGTTGTCCCCCCACAAAAATTCTGTAGCATGTAATCGATTAAAATTTGTAGCAACATTTATTCAAATTATTAATCATACAATTCTCAGTTCAGTGTCTGGGTTTATTGAATATATGACAGGCGGACTTATATTTCTGTTTAGTCGTTGGCCATCGTAATTGTCATATGTGTTATACAGGTTGGGCCATAAGGGTGTTGGCGGTTTAAATATTCAATTAAAAAAAAGAAACATTCACATCTATTCATTATCGTCATCTTGACTCGTCTCGGCTCACTACGTTTTAGTCTACACATGTGGTGGCTTGCAAACTTATCAAATATGAGAAAGTTCTCCGTTTGCATTCATGGACATGATAAACTGACCATAATTTTCTGATCGAATCATATCATATTGTGATCGCAATATATCCAAACACCAAACATTCATGGAACAAGGCCATTTTCAAATAAAAACGGCCACACAATTCTCAAATTTCGTTTTGCGATGGAACTTTATCCTAACCGATCCTTTGCTCTAAGGATTCTGTCCGCAATAACAAATCTCATTATCATACAATTCTGCATTTACAGTTTGGCACAGAGTTTAATATCCATGAACAATACCTAAACAATTATAGCTTCTCCAAGTCACTGCTGTGCAAGTGTACTAGTGTGCGAGTAAATGAATAACAGAGTGTTTGTGTCAGTACTAGTGTATGCGCCTGTGTTTGCGTGAATGTGGCTTCTTCAGCATCCACAGATGAATGGACGAACCGACTTGGTTATAAGGACTGTTTAAAATTTACAAATAATTGGAGCATTATTAATTTGATTATTTGCTCTACTAGACGAAATTACACTTGTGAGGGGGAATGAGACGAGAATAAAGCAAAGAGAATAAGAAGACCAGAAGCTGCACAAGTACGAACAAGTGTGTGTTTTGGGCGTGGGGGGAGAAGGATGTTGGTTTAAATAAATGAATGAATGTAAATGAAACAAATGGCATTACAATGCGGTTATTGTTACGTTTTCTATTATCTCGATGTGCACAAGATTGTGTATGTGTGTGTGTATGTGTCTGGGTATGAATGTGTAATGCTACATCTCGATTGTGTTTGATGAGATTGCAATGTACTTGTGGCATTGTTGTCCATGCGGCATTGTAAGTAGTTATGTGCGTGTGTGCATTGTTATCGCTCGATTGTGCGTAAGTAACTGATGGCCTTATAATCAGCATCCATATGCAGTGAACGCATTCGGAGGCACATGCACAGCTACTCTTCTGGGCATGTATGGGCATGCCTCGCAAACATCCTTTACATTTGCATTTATATTCCCTACAAGTGTCCTTTTATTAAATGTTCAATTGGTTTTGCATTTTTGTTTTTATTGTTTACACCGTACTTAACACAACCTTGCTTCCTCTGCCGCCGATGACCGACACTTGAGTTAAAACGCTCTGTGGGTGAAGTTAAATTGTCGTAATTATTGATGGCTACAACATTACCGCACCTTCCACACTTGGTGTGAGTGTCCTGTTAAACATTTACATTGAGAAATTAATATTGAATATTTAATTTCATCCACAAAAGATCGGGCAAGGCAAAGTTTTAATAATAGCAATGCAAGCGTTTTTATGGCTGTCACCCTAAAATGAAGATACGAAAAATATGTTTGTATTTTCATGCAAAAAGTACACTTTTCGGAGTAATGTTCTGGGTGCTATCAGTAGACTTTGGCATACATACAATAAATATACACTAACAACTGATTTCAAACAAGTGCAAAAATTCACAGATAGAAAATCAATCCATCGATACTGCAGTACAGCTGCTGTCATCGATGTTGAGTGTAACGGATCAATTGATCAATCAATTGAATTCTAATATAGGGTTATTCATTTAGTGGTTTAAAGGTCTTCCTCGAAACCGAAGAACACGTAAAAATAGTTAAAACTTAGTACAAAGTGATGACTCAAACGTGATTCAACACTACCGATTTTGGCTTTACTGCATGAGAAATTACCTTAATCTAACTACCAAGCTATCCAGAGACAGTCATTTAAATGACATTGTATTTCATAATGGCAAGGTCTAAGCATTACAATGAAATAAAGATTTTATCGAAATCATAGCTTTTTGTGTGTTATATTTAACTTTACTTTTGAAACCGAAAAATGGTTAATCCTGTATCAGTACTAGTATATCCTGACTAACCAAAAATTCATGGTATGTGTTAAAAAATTATCTCAATGACTTGTAGTCCAGAAATTCACGATGCTTATCTATCAAGTGGAGATTGCATTTTTTAAATGGAGATTGCAATTGGATTTATGACAAGAGTTAAGTTAAGGGAAGAAAACTTTCAAACCTGGAATAAAAAAATCGGTAAACCGGTTTTCTCATATTTTGTTGCAAATTCAACTTTTACTGATTTAAACGATTTTCTTTTCGATTTGCTAGTTTTTTTTTTGCTTTCTTTTTTTTTTTTTTTTTTGAAAAATTACGAAATGTATTAACAAGCGATAAATTTGATCAATGTAGTAAATTTGATAATCTTAGATCAATCTTTCTAAAGGTGAATATGACTCCAAAACACAAATATCAACCATTACCAAAAATTTGTTAAATGTTCATGATTTCAATTTCTGGCTTTAACATTGGTTTCATAGAAGTCTTACACACACGCTTCTTAATATTGGGATGTTTAATTTCAAAAGTATTCTACGAGAACTATAGATTTCATGTAACTCTGTGAAAAATGTTTCAGAAGATGGATTTATTATTATAAATATTATATTTTATTTAGATGATGTTTCCAAAAGAGGTCTTCTCAAGTATCTTAATAACGGCAATATTAGAACTAAACGTTAGCAAATTCGATGCGTATAAACTCCCAAAATGACTTTTACGATATTTCATGAAGTGAAGCTAATTGTCACAGTTTCCTAACATTAGTTGGAGTACCTATATAGTAAATGTTAGAAGAATTCAAAAATAATGTGTACAGTTTCGATATAATTGTGAACGTTTTTGGCAATTTTTAAAGAGACTTGAGACTTCGTTGCGTCAAATTGTTTCAGGATAATTAAAACTGACAATGAATCAGTTATTTTGTGAAGTATATGTGGTTTTTGCATGTGCAATTATTTCCTCCTAATACGATTATCGTTCACATGTCCGCAGGTTCAACCCCCACATATATGTAGCCAACAATCATTATTTGAGCGGCAGATACCTCGACATGTCTTACAAGTGATTTTCAAATGTTAGAAGCTCTCTCATGTCTCTCTCATGAGATGCAAGGTAAATTGTTTTTGTTATTTCCTTCTAATATCCATACTTTTTTATTCAGTGATTGTTTGAACCAGACTTGTGTGTTTGTTTCCACCACCATATATTAATTTCCAAAATGGGGGCAACTGACACATAATTTTGTGATCTATCAATAGAAAGAAATACATACATGGTGCTTCCAAATGAATTTGTATGCAATTAATTCTTTAAATATATATTCATACATTTGAATATGAATAAATAGCATAACATTTAATAGCTTTGCTGACCGTAAGATCAGAAATAACCAACTTGTCGATTCAGAGAACAAGCCCGTTAAATATTTGTGCATTATATCGAGTGCCCATGATATCTGCATATTTTGCATTAACAAACGTAAATAATAAAATATCACTTTCACTATTCCTACCTTCTTATATTGTATATTCTGCAATGATACTCGAATATTCGTTTCGTTCTTGCATAGTCTGTAACCCGCACACGCGACCCGAATAACCGCACACACGTTTTTTTGTTTTGCAACTACAACTACAAAACTGACCACTAACAAAACACATGACTCAATGATAGCAACAGCAATGGCCACAACTAGCGGTTGTTTTTTTGCAAAACATGTACTAACAACTATTCATCCACTTTTCATTGTCAATTTCATATCTGGCTAAAATCTAATATCACACACGGATAATATAAACATTTATCTTCAAACTATTTCACTTTTTATGAAAATTAATAGAATTTTACTAAACTATATCGAAATAAACAAATGAGCGACTACGAAAAGCGACCAACTTCAACGAATTTCAATAACAAACTTACAATGACGGTGCAAGTGAGAAGAATGGGAGAAGAAGAGAGTGGGATATTTTGTTGTTTTTTTTCACCAGCAAATTTACACTAACGGAGTAAGTGGGAAGAATGGGAAAAGAGGAGAGTGGGATATTTTATTGTTTATTTGTTCTTCTCTAATTAGCAGGCAGGGCTGCCACTTAAGACAGATTAACTTACCAAAAAGGAAAGAAATGCTGTTGGGTGGATAGGGAATTTTCGCATGGAGGTTGAAAACGTATTGGGGGTATTGTAAAATATCAAATTTGTTTATAATTAAACCGTAATGAACCGCATGAAAGATATAAGACATATATAATATAAGTGATGTCTACTGATGTTTCTAGACTTTTGTTTTAATGAGATGGACCATTTTAAAAACACCTTTTAAAACAATAATTTCTTACGTAACATTTTTTTTATTCTAATTGTGAATAACACAAATTCGTTAGTATGTTAAAATTTTATTGCTACATATAAAATATTAGGGTTTTGGTTTAAAGTTTTAACATTTTGTTTTCATTTTCATTCAATTTTCATAAAATTTTAATTCTAGCGTATTTTCTAACCAATAATTGATTCGTGGGTACCACTCGAAATGCATTTTACGCTTCTATTAATTGCTGTATGTAATTAACCAGTAGTTAAAGAAGGCTTTTTTTTAAATTTATCACTCATTGTTGCAAATAAATGGATTGTTCTGGAACAAATCAAGAACCAAGCTTAAAGAATATCGATAAAAAGTTGTAATAGCAACCTTCTTCTTTTGGTAAACTTTACCATGAATTTAATATTTTATTTGATAAAACTATAGGTCAGTGAACATAAATGTATAGTATAACAGGACGTTCAGTGAATGGATATATCGGTTTCGTTAGAAGTCCACTTCGCATATGTATAATCCGCCTGTACATTTTCCATTTTCCGGTTTCAAAAGTAAAGTTAAATAAAACACACATAAAACTATGACTTTTGATAAAACTTTTATTTCATCATAATACGTGGACCTTCCCATTATGAAATACAGTGTAATTAATATGACCGCTTCTGAATTGGCTGCAGCAATGGATGCTTTCAAGATCGTTTTCGACTTCCTTTTTGCACATTGGGATTATCGGCGTTAATACGGTGTTTGACGTAGCCGCACAAAAAAAAACTAACGGCGTCAAATCGCATGATCTTGGTGGTGGTGGTATGCTTTCCGGAAACTTCTCATGCAATAAAACCAAAATTGATCGTGTTGAGAACGTTTGAATCACCACTTTTGTAATAAGTTTTAATTATTTTTACGCGTTCTTCGGTTGTTAAACGATCGTAAATTCGTAAATGGAAGCTTTTCACTAAATAAATAACATTTCGGATGACATGTATTTAACAAGTGACAAAGTTTCCAGACCAGCGGATTTGAAACCATTAAATGGATAATTGTTATATACCACTAATGATATACTAAAAGAATTGCTTCAACCACAAAAAGCCTTGAGGATGCACTTATCAGGGAGTCCAAAACGCATCGGACTATAATAAAAAATATTCACTTTGAAAATGTCTCCTGATCTTATGGATAATCTGATGTATACGTTTTTGCGCGCTTATACAAATTAACTTAGTTTACTTACATACAGGGTGTCCGTCGGGAAGGTATACTACTTTGTTTGCTTATAATTTTTAATAGATGTTTTGATAAATGTTTTATTTAATGTCGGCAATTATGTATGGAATACAATACCAGTTAAATGTCCGAATCTGTTAGCCTCACAAATGCGAGCCTTTTTGAGCACATTTTTCATTACACTCTCACACATTTCACGCGGTATTTCATTAATTTCATCATGAATATTTTGTTTGGGTTGCTCAAGCGTTTCTGGTTTGTTTGCATAAACCTTTCTTTTCAGATATCCCCATTTCTTGAAGTAACTTGTTGTGGAAAGAGGTCTCGCAGTAATTCCATTGTAATCCTGGCTGTATTCGATGTGGCACCGTCTTTTTGATACCACATGTTAATTAACTCCAAAGCATGCAGTTGTGGCGTTAGAAAGTTTTCAATCATATCACGATATCGCTCCCCATTGACAGTTACCGTTACGCCGTTTTCAGTTTCAAAAAAGTAAGGTCCAATGATTCCTCCTGACCAAACTGCACACCAGACTGCCACTTTTAATGGATGCAAAGGTGACTGATGAAAAATTTGAGGGTTTTTCATTGCCCAGAACCGACTATTCCATTCAAATGAAAATGTGCCCCATCACTCATTATGATTTTTTCATGAAAATCGAGGTTGTCATGGGCGAGCTGTAACATCCTATTGGCATATGTACGGCGGCGTTAATGGTCTTGTGGAAGAAGCTCTTGTGTCAACTGAATCTTAAATGGAAACAAATACAAATCCTTGTGTAAAATTGTGGCCAGAGTTGTTCTTTAAAGACCGAGGTCCTAAGCACGGCGTCGAATTGAGGTTGATGTATTGTTTTGAACACTTTCTTGAGCAGCAATAATGTTTTCAGCCGATCTTGCAGTACGTTGTGGTCCATACTTGGCCCTATCAGCTACAGACCCTCTTTCTTCGAAATCATTCAATACACGATAAATAGCCCGTCTTGTTGGCACGTTGTTTCTCCCAAAAATTTCACGTAACTTTCTCATCGTCACAGTAATCGATGATTGATTTTGATAAAATGTTTTAACGATTAAAACACTTTGGCTTGTCGAACATTTTTCCATAATAAATTTGCCACATCACTACTTCACGACTGCCAAATATGAGCTATCAGGACTAATGTTTACCAAAATGGCAACAAAGTAGTATATCTTCCCGACGTACACCCTGAATTTATATGAAATATTCTTTTTTTTTTATTTTGCCCATTTAGGATTGATAATGCCAAAAGCAAATTTCTGTTATTAAAGTGTTGATTATATGTACCTATACATTGGTATCAACAACTTAAAAAAATGTATTTCTATTGATGATGCGAAGGAATTGTGGAAGAATTTATGATGCGAAGGAACGCAATTTCATAAAAGTACCCACGATGCTGAAAACAATGCATGTGGAAGAGTGCTAGCTGCACTAGAAACCGTCAAAATAATTCCGAAAATTATTCTCACCAATCAAAAAGCGATGTTGGCATTTCAAAAATTCATTCAAACTTTTTCTTTTTGCAATACGTAACACGTTTTCTGTTGTTTTGTGAACATGTGAAGGGTACAAACAGTTCGTTGGGTTCGTATCCTTTTTCTCATGTAGTTTAACATACACTCACTTCCAGGACCCCACAGCGTATGAGTGATATTAAATTTAAATGAGACAAATTACAGTGAATTGAATTGTGAACGAGTTGAAGGTGAACGAGGAAGAGGAATAACAAGCATGCAAATAAGAAGAAAATGATGATAATGCTGATGATAACGTTAACAACAACATTGGGGCATTGTAATACAATAACATGGTAAACTAAAGGATAATAAAGCTGGCATCGACTTTAATGTACTACTTTCAGGAATGCAAACGTTTGCATTTACGGTCTCCATTAAATAAAGACTTCAACGTTCGGAACGAAGGAAATATCACACAAATACTGCACTTAATTTACATGTGCTTTAATTACGACAGTATGTGTGCCATCGAGCTGATACGTAACGTGTGCACATGTTTGTATGTATGCACATATATAGGTAATTGTATGCAGAATGTTATACGCAATACAAGATATTTATTATCATTTTGGCCATATTTTCATTTGTTGCAAAGAAAATAACGTATTGTTATCGTAATTGAGATTGTTATTTTAACAGACTTTCCAGTTATTCCGTTGTTGCACCAAGAAAAGTTCAAGGATCTTTTGTTCTTTTTTCTTTTTGTTTTTTTTTTTTTTTGCTTAAATATCAACATTTGCCGATTTTGTAACTGCAATCGCTTGCCTCCTCCCCCAAAACTGTCGCTATGGAGAATCGAGAATCGAAAGCATTTTAACGATAAATTTGCATACTGAATTTTTGTAGGTTGCCATTGTTGTATTGAGCTGTTTGGAACGGGCGTTGGCAGGGGTGGGCATTCAAAAGTTGATTATGCTCAAAATATCTACAGATTGCTATTGTTTTCATTAACTTAACGATTTGATTAATTCATACAGAAATGCACACACACACACACACACACACATTAATGTCCATGAATGTATTGGATTTGTGTTCTATGTGTAAGCAAACATTAGCGTTAAATTATCATAAAAGCTAAAAGTAAATGCCAACAACAACACAACATTGCAACAAGATAATGCATTTACATACGAAAGCGCGTATGTGTTTGTGTATGTATGTGTGTGTGCATGTGTTTGCAGCTAAGTGATGCATGAGAATTTGCAACAGCTGTTGCCTGAGGCCAAAAATTATGTACGAACATTCATTTACCATAAACAAAAACTTTTCTCATGCACTGCCAGAGAAATTTTTTCGGTTTTCAGTTTTTGGTAATAACAACATGTTTTCCACTAAGAAAACAAGGAATATTTAATAACTTATATGAAAATGTTATTCCATTACACATGTTTTAAAATAAAGAAGAAAAAAAAAAGCACAAAAACATAAACACATGGCACACACGCACACACACATGTAGTACATTCGTATGTAGTCAATGCAATAGAAAGTAATTTTCGAAATTGCATTGAAATCATAAGACCTCAGTGATGAAACTCATCTCAACCAGCAATGTTGATCCAAAATTGCAATAAGCTAAAAATGTAGTTAGATATGACTAGGCCCCGATTAGTTCACGTGATAATTACAGACATTTGATCGAAATACTCTGCACAAGTTGAAAGTTGCATATGTGTTATGCCATTGCATATGTGTTGTATGAACGCTAGGCAGAAGGTATTGGCCAACGAAATGCCTCTTAACATACTAACAGATCCCACACCCAACAACATATAAACACATTAGTTCACCTCTTAAAGTTATATAACTATATTTCAATGTAATTAATAAACTGCAATTACGTAATACTACCTGGCAGGTGGAAGTCGAAAAGTCGAATTTCATTCACGATCTTATTTGTTGCTAAGTCTGTAAGATGAGGCTTTAAAATAAAAGATCTTGCAACAGTATCAGTACGTGATTATGGAAACAAGACGTCGCTTTTTGGAACTCAATTGTTACCGATATTTTCAATTTGTACACATTATAATGTTGTTCTTAAACTACTCACAAGATGGGAGGGACGTTCTCGAATATGATATTCGATGAAATATGAAATAAATACCAAACTTACATAAACATTTACTAATCAACGATCTATTGTTATACACGTCGAATTTTCATATGACTGTAAAAGTCGAAAGATCGACATAATCGCAAAAGTCGAAAGATCGACATAATCGCAAAAGTCGAAATTTTGACTTTTCATGTCTTTAAAAATGTCAACTTTCATGTATTGGCAAAACTCGAAAAATTGTACTTTTGTTTCAATTATAGGTTTTATTACGAATGTTGCACCTAACGACTAATCACTAATTACGGTTCCATTATATGGATAAGAAGACAGAATTTTAAAGGGCAACCATGGAATTATTTCCTTTAACATAGCTCAAGGCAATTTTTTTTATGATCAAATCATTGGAAATGTCTCCCAATAAAATGTTTTTAAAACTTAAAGAAAAAATTCAATAATATATATAATCAAACGCATTTTGTATAGGAGTACAAAAGTTTATTGATGAGTTTTCCAATGATCGTGATTCATTACAAAAATATCATTTCAAGTAGGAATGAGTTTTGAATTTTCAATTCTTTATTTTTTATTTTAGTTTTTTGTTTTATTACTATTTGATTTTATTTGTATTAAGAACAAACAAAAGTTGAGATTTCAAAAATTCCTAAATATATTTGTTTGCTGTTTATATTTATATTAAGAACAAAAAAAATTGATTAAAATATATGCTAGTTGAAATGAAAGGCCAAATTTAATGTTCGGTATCATAATCAATCAACTGGCTTATTTGTGTAAGTTCATAGATTCGGCGATTGCAAAGATATCTCTTTTAACCCATTAACCGAAAGGATATTAATGTAATTATTTCTAAAAGGCTAGACAGGCTTCAGATCGTGTAATAATGGAGCAGCTAGCCATATCCCTTCAGGTAACTCCCATGTAAATGACCTTAAGCCATAACATTTTGTTTTTATCACAACTTTCGGAACATCGCCAATTTCCAAAATCTTATACGCCTTCTATTGTTTGAGTCGCTGAAGCTATTTTCTGAATGAAGCAACTCCCCCTAGCGAACTGAATGCTTACTACTACCGAATAAACCAAACGATATTGTTATCGATATCACCTCCTTAGCTTACCCGATTATTAGTGATGATCACCTAAGAGTATCGCACATCTATCAAATATGGATGTGAACCCGATGTCTTTTGCATTAATTGTCGACAACAATTTGTATGTTTTAAAATCGAGAGTCCAAGGCAGAGTGACACTAAAATCGTCATTCGTCGAAACAGCACATTAATTCAATGATTTTACTATGTCGACAATCCCATCAATTATAAATAATTATATTTGTTTGTGTGTCCTTGAATAATCTAGATGTGAATGTAAATTCTTTCCAAACGAAATAGTAAAAATCGGATTGAAGATTTGTGTAGTGGTGGCAAAAATTTATTCAAAGCGCTACACTGGAAAATTTTGTAGCGAAATAATATTTGAAACAGATGAAGTTTCTTTTGCATTTCTTTGACTCTGTTTTCAAATCAAATAAAAATTGTTATACATTTCCGGTATTTCATATCAAGTTCGTTGTCATCATGATCGAATTGTATGAATCATAGTAAATCAAGAAATGTCTGATATCATAAAGATACCGCTTCTAATTTTCATAAATCATGTCTCGTGATTGAGAAAGATAAAACAATACTTTTGCAATTTTGCATAAACTTTGTCGTCTGGGAGAATGACGCATTCAATTCAATGCTTCTCCAATATACCAATACTGTTTTAAAGATTTGTTAGAACCTCTAAATGCAGTTCGGTATGCAATGCAATGATATTATTCAGTTCAATTTAATTGCCCCAGGCATCTTTGTGACACTTGCAAGCAAATAGTGGGCCCTGGAATCCGATAAAGAGGAAATAGTGGATGAGGCTGCAATTCGAACTTCAATGTCAGTTACCTCTTGCAACTGAATTTTTCGACTATCGAGAATATCTTTTTTGAATTATTTTAACGATTTCCAGTGTAATCAACTCTTTTGGATAACCGCTGTATGACCGATGACCGGATGACCGGTACGACCTTGTTTAAAATCAACAAACTGTCGACAAATTGCCATTTCTGGCAGAGAAGCACCGCCATAACATTTGTATTTTTCTAACAGGCGACTTCTGTGCGCTATTTCCGGAACTTATTGGCCAATGTTTATTTAGCAGGCTAATTTGCATAAGTAAGATTTGTAGTATTTTCATTTTTCTGTCAATGTTAATGCAGTTGATGTCATTACATCGATTGATGTCACTGCAGTTCATTGATGTCGTCATTGAACCCATGTCTTATAAACAGTAACCATGTGTCATACATTAGGCCACGGTCGAGGAATTCATGTAAACCATCGTCACAATGACATTTACATTAGAATTACGGTTGTGTTTACGAATCCGGATGTGATGACTTCATTTTTCTTATTAATTTTGCTTTCACCTAAAAAGACGTACATATTCGTACAAGAACGCTTGATAAAGTTGTAAAGTCATTTTCCAACAAAGCTGTAATTCATGCGATTGACTATCGTTTTCTGTTCGATATGACAAATTGCCGGTTGAATGAAACGAACGATTGCGATTGCAATGGCATGGCAATGGTGTGGCGTGTTATGGCTCTGTCTTTGCTTTATGACTAGTCGAAAACAAAAGATAACTCCACCTAATGTGCCATGATATTTTCTATCTTCCATTTATTGCATAGCGCTTGCAAAAATGTATGCAATCTTTTGTTGTTCCTTGAGTTGGCAATCGCTTGCTGGCTATTTGGATTTTCATTTGGTTCTTGTCTACATTGATTGGTAATCGATGTGAGTCATAAATTTGAACATAAATTCCTCCTGCTCCCTCCTCGCTTTTGACTGAGTGCAGTGACTGATTTAGCATGTTGTACTCGTACATACAAGCGTCGCATGTTGTTCATGCAACAACATCCATACAGTTCCAAGCGATGTGTGTTCACGGCTACGTAGCAATTGGTGTAGTTCTACGGGTTCACGTTCTGCCATGTCTGAGAAATTAATTCAATAAACATTTCATTGATACATAATTTCTCAAACCTGGTAGATTTGCTGTGCGTTTGGCTTGACTTTGTTTAAGAACTGACAAAGGCAGCAACAACAGCGGCGAAAAAAACCAAAGAACATAAGCAAAACTGAACGACACCACAATGTTAACGGATTTATATTTTTGGCAGACAAGTTGTCAACATTTCAAAGTCAATCCATGTAGGTTAGCAATAGCGGTCGGCATAAGGACACTCAATGGAGGCAGTCAGACGAGTTGGCTGCCTAAATGGATTTATTGATGTTTGCTTCGCTCTCAAAGGGATCCCGACTCATGTGAACGCAGATTGAGTAATTGCGAATTGAAACGAGTCATCATATTTGACTTCCTCGGTAACCGGTTGTTGCAGGGATGCAAACGCCAGAATTACATCCTAATCGCACTGAAATGTAAATCCCATTAAGTCAAAGACCATCATCATTCCCGATTTAATGAACTTTATTAGTGTTTATGATTATCGCTTTGTCAGTTTGACGTCAATCCAAATCAAATGTTGACGTCCGCACGGTCTTCACTCGCTTATATCCGTCCAGGTATTAAATGTCAAGCCACATCCACGTCCAAGTGACGTGTGTGTGTGTGTGTGTAGTTGTTAGCAAGCGTAAGAGTCGTCCACCAACACATTCATGACGTGGTCACTTTCATACCAGAGAATGAAATGATATCCCAGGGACAACTTGGATGGGAGATTGAAACCAGTCACCTCACCGGCCATTCACGTAACAAAAATTCAAATCGATGAAGAATCTATCATTTTTTCGATTTCATCGGAATTATATGCAGCGATCTGTTGCAGGCACTGTAGTTGACAATAAAATCTAAAGAGGATTAAGTTGTGCACATTTCTGGAAATTGTCCAGAGTTTACTCGCCACCTTGGAGAGACATAATTGGTCATGGGTATTTAGTGGGGACGAATGCAATACACGTGCATAACTTGTATGTGCACAGTGGATTGGTAGATTAAAAAAACTCTCATTAGGTGAAGAACATACAAAACCTGGGGTAAAAAGAACATCACGATTCTCTGCTTAGATCTTGCGTATTTTTTTTATTTAAACTAAGTCTACGTTTTTTCACAAGACATACTATAGTTAGCTTTTCTTATAATGATTTCCAACACTGAAATCGAAACAGCTGATGTCTGTATGTCATAATATGTTCGATAATATATTTGTAGAATTGTTAAGTGACACCTTTTCTAGTACTATTTCATTTTCAAGTACACAAAGATATTGCGACGTAAAAATTTACATTATAAAGACTTTAGTGTTGGAAAACAACAACAACAAAAAAGAAGTTGGCGTTGCCACTTAAAAAAAACCTTGTGAAAACCCCTAATACTACCTTGTGGAGCTTGAAAATCCTCGACCATTTTTTATATGGAGTTTCACCGCAAAGTGTCAGTATAGCACCAAGCTGTAGCCTGAAGGTATTTAGACTCTAAAGGTCTGTTTTTATCACTGCCAGAAATTCAGTTTCTTCAAAATATTTACCAAAAATAACTCTTCCCATTTGTTAACTCATAGAATTAGATAAAATTAAGTTTATTATAATGCTATTTGCTTCATTCTAAAAATTATCTATAAAAAATTTATTTTGGATTTACAAATTTGCTGTAGTTGTTCTTGTTGTTTAGTATGTTTCGAAATAATCATATAAAAAACAAAAACAAAATTTCATTACATCTCGTGAAAAAGATGTGGGAGAGCTTCTCACATTCAGAGTGTCTAACAATAGAAAAGGTCAAATTTATTAGAATTACTTCTGCACTAATTAGAATATTCGTTCACCAAAATGATTCTGTGTTGGGCAATGTAAGTGAGCTATATATAGATTTGTTAACGCCTCGTAAGTTATGTTATTAAATGTGGTGCAATAGAATTAAAGTTGTATGTCTAAGAATACGTGAGTAAAATTAGGAGCCTTGTGTCGAAAGTATTAGAAAGGGGCGGGGGATTATTCGTTCAATTTTTTCACCTTTTACCAAGAATTTAAAAGCTATATAAATTTCAAAAAATAATTATATGTTATGACAGTCTATGAGTTAGGAAATACAGGGGAAATTAAATTTCTATAAATAGGTCAAATTATATATCCGAATGGGCGTCGCATTGCCGTTTTTCGGAGCTAAGTTTATCAAGCACACGATATAAGCCAAATTTGGTTGAATTTAGTACAACAGTTTGGAAGATATTAAGCTAAGACCATATTGGTTAAAAGGTCATTTACAGGAGAGACATCAGAGGATATGAGATAATGACCCCGGTCTTCGTTCTTACAAATTAGTCCATCAAAAGCATGATTGAATTCGCAGCAATTACCTGACAGTTATGGATTAAATCGATACTTTGTATTGGAGTTATCAGAAGACGCATGGTTTTCATTCTCAGATCTTACTCCAAACATATATCAAACAAATGATTCTAAGAATATGTGGGTTAAATGGGCCATTGACATGGAGGTACCAGAAGAGGCATGGTTAGTCTAACGAGTTTTTCTTATTTTACCAAGCGGAAAGAATTGAATTTTGGAAAATTTGAGAGAGAGGTACCAGAAAAGGCACGCCAACGTTGTCCTTTTACAATCTGACAGAATACTATGCTGTGCAATGGAATCATATCCACCAGCCAGTAAGCCAGACAGACGAACATCGCCCAATCGACTTAAAAATTCAGAAATGCATTTGGTCAAAAGATACTTGGCACCTCAGGTACTTCCTTATGGATGTTACATAATATCCATGTCAAATGTTATTTATCTTAATTGCTTCGGTTGAAGGTATAATAATTGTCATTCAAAGAGCTATCGTGGAATCCCAAATTTTCGAATATAATGAAAAAGTGTTTCCTGAAAAGTAAGGGGGCCAGTCAATAAGTCTCAGAAATGTACATGATGTGACTTTAGCTCATTCATCTATTTATTGCTTTAATTTTGAGCAGGTTCTTAGGTTCGCGTGGATTCGCAACATTTCCTAAAAAGTTAAAACGAATAATATTTATAGTGTTTGCAAAATGATAAATAACAAGTTTATCGAGAAAATTACTTTAACTAATCGGTCTTTTGGCGCTACAGTTACACATCGTATGGCAATGAAAGTTGACCTCAAAAATGATACCTAGAAGTTGAATGCCGCGGTTGCTAGACGGAGTTGTTTTAACCTAATCCAGCTAATTTCTGAACCGATTTATCACCGTGGTCCTGGATCCATTGCCTCGCAACCGATACGAAATAGTGTTCAAATCGAAGTCGAAGACCATAAAATCTGCCGGTAAGGCGATAGCCAACGGCCGAAAATTGGGAACGTGTTCAGACTCAACTACCTTACATCTAACAACTCTCCGCTTTTAGTAATAACAAACAAAATTGAATTATTATCTTTCCGTAATTTACCAATTTTGTACTGCTCATTCACTGTGCACTGCAGCAAGAGAATTCATTGATCTTTTTTTGGTTTGTCTCACATTTTTTAAACCATTTTCATTATCATGAGGTAACATTTGCTTGCTGACGCGGAGAAGGAGCAGCAAAACATTCTCGAATGTTGGTCCATTACTAATGCATTAAAATGTCACTCTGTCAGGCTCAGAAGCACAAATCATTTTTTGATACGCACACAATCTGGAGTCTGGTGGCGGCTGCTGCTTTTTGTCCATCTATACTCCATCTCCTCGGAATGTGAGTTGTGTTCATTCAGCTCTTTCATTCGACTCATCTTCGTTTTCATAGTTCTCACAAAAAAACTCTCTAACCCGGGTGGACGTGCAGCGAAAGACTGACTCTAGAAGTCATTTTTAATCAATTTAGTTAGAAAAGCTTAAGTAAAAATTGATTAATTTATCAACATTGCAATGAAAAACGCCCAACGAAAGCGAATGTTAATACGAAATATGGCGTGTCAGGAAACATTCCGTTTTCCCTAACCCACCGCACCCTCAGCCATTAGATACACGCATTCCATTAGATCCCAGGCCAGTTACCACACTCCCCCCCGGCCATAAGATGTGATAACAACATTTGAGCCAGCAAACACTTAATGTCATAATAAATGTCCAGTTTTTGTTCTCCGTATCTGGAATGAAGCGCATCACAATTGGTAGTAGCTCTCCAGATCGTCATTACTTTCATCCAAAATATTTCTTTGCTTCCATTTGCGCTCAGCTTTAAAATACTGAAAGTTGATTCGTTCAATTAGCTTGCTACGATACCAATGTTGAGTACAAAGCGGACAATGAAGAAGGAGTGCGTTGTATTTGTCGAATACAAAACACGCGATGTTGCATTTTCCGATATAATCGTAGAATATTAAATGAATAACTCAACAATAATTACAAGTGGAACTTACAAAAGAAAAAGAGTCTGTGGAGAATGTAGATGAAGATTTGAAGATGTAAACAAGTTTTCGACTGTAATGGAAATTGACGTTTGCGTGGGAACCTCTGCATATTTGTTTTGGAATTGGCAGCTTTATATCTGACGGTAGAATTTGGAGTATATCGAAAGGTAAGAAAAAGAAACAGCCGTAATAATACAACGAAGTTGCTAGTTTTAAGATAACTGGTACAAGATGTGCGCATTCGTTCTTGATTTTACCGCATGGAAATTTTAAGAATAAACTGAATATTGATCTTCAGACCACAGACTTGGAGAACGTTGAAAGGGAAACCCCTGTTTACAGATCCTAGAAGGGCAACCCGAAAAACAAACAGAGAAATAATATAAAATTGTCAATCGTAAGCGAAAAGGGAAAAATTAAACAATGAACAATGCTTGAGGTGAGGAATTTTAACTACAACACTGGACATGTGATCATTTGCATAATCTCGAAGAACAAACTTGCTGCAAAAATTGAAGGGGAAGGATATGCCAAGTTTTGCTCCAAAGACCTTTAGGAAAAGTTCAGTTTCGCTTCGTTTTGACCCATAGAGTAGCAGAGGTGGTAAGATAGGCCTCACCTCCGCCAATGGGGATTATGTTTCATACAAGCATAATCAATTTGGTATCTCCTGGCTGTGAATAATGGGTTGACAATATGCGGTAGTACCAAAATTGTCAGCCCCTTTTCCGAGATAGCCCAACTTTTACTTGGCTATCCCAGGGGCGTTGGCAATCGCATTGTAATATGTCCATTGTGTCACATACCGTGGGTAAGGCCTTCACGGCGAATCGGATCGAAAGAGTAAACTTTTAATATACAATAATATTTCATGTCAGATCCAACTCAAATATTGCGTGACGGAATTTTCTCATTCTCATTCTTACTTTCTAATCGCTCCACAAGTCCAGCTATGTTTATAAACAGAACTTTGACCATTGTAGACACATACATACCACACATGGGGGCAATGTCTGTCTGGCCATCTGTCAGTCTGTTAACTCCACTTTTAAATGCTGATTCTTTCATTATTTCGATTTAAAACATCATATTCACATCATCAATCATATTCTGTCCGTTTCCAGTTGTTGTTATTACGAATAAATGAATAAATAAAACTGAAACGATGCAACGATTGAGCCAGGGAAAGATGTAATGTCAGTGTCTAAAAGCGTTAATCTCTTGTTCATTTCACCGTACCGAGCAAACATATTGTTTGATATCATTTGGGGAAGACATTTAATTATAATAATCACCTCGAAATGTCTGTCGACCGCGCAACTCCCGCCTGTTTTGCTTGTTTGAATGCATTTGTGTTGAGCTGTTACAACGACTCAATAAAAAAACATTTGCAGGTAATAAATAATGAATCGATTCAATGGAATTCTGTTTTTTTTTTTGTATTTTTCAGGCAAGAGAAGACCCTGGGAATGCCGAATGAAACATCAGTTCGAATCTGAAGTTTATTAAAACGAATGAAAGCAGACATCAACATGACCAACAATCGCACACTGTTATTGGAAATAAATTACATTTGCAATAACACACAGATTTCAGCAATTTTATATGAGCTGATATTGAAAATGATAAAATATAATTTTGATTTATTCGAATGTTTGAAACTTTAAAGAAATGAAAATGAAAATTGCATCGCACGATAACAATTTAAAACAAATTCAGGTCCACAATCGAAATGGATTTAAAGCGTCGAACGCTGGTGAGAACACATGCGGGATTTATCAGTGGTTTCACACTAAGTTTTAAATTGTATATTTTCTAATATTTAATTTAGCCAATTTTTAGGCTTATACTTTCATATCTTACCCAAAAGTTCAATTTTATACATACAAATAAATCAATATTTTTCTCTATGTTGCGTAAAATTGTTTCTTTTCGACCTTTTTTTATTTCAAGAGTAACATTTTAGCCTGTTATAAAAACAGAAACATGTTTATGGTATTATCTGTTCAACCAAACTCTGAAAATGTTTTCGGCTTTACTGTTGAAAAATAAAATTGTTTGTCAAAATTGTTTGTCGACTTGTCTTTTCTTATTTTCAAAATAATACCAGAAAAATTAGTACAATTTCATATTTTCTTAAAAATGTTCTTCCTGCACCATCGAATTTCGATCAATTTTTAACTTTTCGTTGACCTAGGGAGTCCTTTTATAAAAGGGTTGATAAATAAATGTTGCTACTAATTGGTTTATTTATTTATTTGATTAATGATCACAAATTTTTGTTTTCATTTTTCGATATAAATCAAATAAATGTCAACAGCAGCGTCGTCGGTTCCTCTCTGTCGTACAGCATTGGTTTGCTTTCATAAAAATCTGTGCGAAAAATTAATTGCGAATATACTTTATTTTACGTTTTTTTCTAACCACGAGCCAGTGAGCCTGTTATATAAATCACTTTATCATAATTGATTTTAGTACATAGTTCAAACATTGCTTAGCATTTTTTATTGCTTTACTATGCTTACACTTTCTCGAGTTTTTCAAGTTTCTCTTCAATTTATAATCGCATTTCTGTGTGTCTGAGAAACTTTATATTTTATAGGGGTTCCCCAGCTAATGAATTGGAATCTCTATGTTATCACCTCCATTTGCACATTGGATTAGCGGTAATTAACCCCCCTGCATTTGATAAACTCGTAGAGGGGGTGAGCAGCTTAGTGATAATCGGGTTCGCATTAACATCCAAATAATCATCTGTCTCCGATAATTGAGTAAATGACACCGTAAAGCACTTCCTACTTACGTTAAGCGTGGCGTAGACGTCAAGATGCGGGTGCACGCACTGCGATGCAAATTAATTTAACACTTTGAAACCACACATTTTTACGCCACCACGCACTGCCCCAAACTCCGCAATGTGAGAGGAATACCTGTGTGTAACCAACATAAGATGGCAAATATGCGGGCATTGTTGTGGTATGAAAAAATAAGCCTGGTTATTTAATTTAACTCCATTGGCTGATACGATTTGATAGCTCGTATTTACTTACAGAAACTAATTTAACAAACGCCAGAGCTTTCAACAAATAATTGAGGGTTTAACTGCAAACCAGACGTAAATTCATTAAAATTAATTAAAACTCATTGCGATTAAATGAAATTAAAATAAATGTTTGAATTGTGGAATTGTTGTACACAAACAAATGGGAAATTTTCCCTTTCAGGAAAAAGGTAGAAGCGTGCAAAAAAGGTAGCTTTTTCCAGCGTGAATGATTCCAATCCATTCATCTCTGTCATTTAACAAATCATCAGACCGCTTCAAAGACAATCCGATGTTAGAATTGTAGCGCTAGTTGGGGAACTACAACATGAATTGCCAATGTTTCCTCCCATTTGCATAAATAATTCTTCGACAATAACAACTCTTTATTTGTCATCTTGTATCTATTCGTTTCTTTCTTTTCAAAAGTCCGTTTTTTGGATCTTATTTGTTCGTGTTCCTTTTGCCAATGCTCAAATATCAATCTCCGGCAATGTGGAAGGAATGACTCCAAAGTTTGCCATTGCTGACAAAGCATCGCGCTCGTGCTGCTTTTGTGGCCCATTACAGCACCAGCTCGGACACCAATTCATTCCAAACGCCGCCAATATCAATATTGGTATGTGTGTGTACTCGTATATACGTACAGACGTGAACCAGACTCTAGAAAAAACAGCGAGCACAAAACGTATTTTTAACTTGCCCATAATGGCGTTAAAACAAAATTAATGACACAGCGAACATGACAAATATTTGCTGTTTTAGCCTCAGCAATAATACATTTTTAAGTGATTTCAAGAACGTCAAGTAGAGACAGAGGGACCATACAAGGGGAGGGGATCTAGGCGACAGGGTATTTAGTGATTTAAGCAATCATAAATTATAAACAAAACTTTCAACCATTAACTTTTCACAACAAGAACCGTTAAAATTAGATATCCTATACGAATTGTTGTTAAAATTCAACAGATGTTCTGTGCTTGTTCTTCATCACTTGATATTCTAATCGTTAGCCTGGACGGAATGAGACGAACGCATATGCTGAGAAAATCAAACCACAGAGTTCTCAATAATCCACACCAAACACCTGATCACTCGCCCATTGTAAGCTTAGTCCCCGCTGCAAAATTATTGCGTTTTTCGTTTAAATTTCTGCCATCTCCCGGAACGATAATCACCTGAAATCTTTGGAAAATCATTATGGTGTGGAAAAAATCAATTAGCGGTTTTAAATTCCATTTAAAAAACCATCACGCCTCCTTAATCACAGCTCCATTTACCTCCCTTCCCTGTGCCTCTGATTTGGTTAGGTATTCACTCTGTGTGTGCTCGTACGTAACTGATACTTCAACAACGCATATTTCATTGTAGCGCAATGAGCGGGGAAAGAACGGTTTTTGTTGTGAACGCCAGAAAAAATCGCTTAAAATGCAAAATACTAAAACCATCATCAAAATATCAAATTTCAAAATATTGTATTTTATACGGACGAACGAAGCGAACAAGGAATTCCAAAGCCCACAAAGATTATTTAAAGCCCGATTTTTGGTTTGGCCACAGAATGAGGAGGAACGGAGGAATATCGCCAGCAACAAATGTCGACGAGCCGTAGAACAACATGTTGGAAACCTTACAAAACAGTTTATATTCTGTCATTTTTATTTTTAATGTTTGCATGTCGTCGACCACATCTGAATAGACTCTTCAGATTTTAAGGCACAACGTGGCCAGGCTTGGGTTACGACACAAAATCATAAAAATATACACTTAAAGATGAAATAAAGTCATTTGCTGAATAGTAGAAATATACTGGAATTTCAGAAATGTAACTATTTGGTGAGAACGGATTTCAAATCTCACACCAGTTTAGCATATTCTTTAGAGCCTAACTAACTACAGGGTCCAATCATTCATCCATGAAAAAAATGACTCATTATCCCAGAGATGGTTTTTACCTAAGACTAAATTTGTCACTTCTGCCATTTGCAATCTTTGGGGTCGTAGATAATTTTGCCAACTCATAGGCAGATTAGTGGGCGTGTCAAAGCGGCTTCTTTTCATACCTAATAGATATTTTTTATTTTTCTAGTGAGAAATCGTATTTGTTTAATATTTGTAATTAACCGCGCCCACGGCTAAGATGTTATCTTGAAAATGTATACAAATTATATAAATGTATAAAATACGTAGTTAATGGCAACTACTAAAAATTAAGTAGCAAATTGTTTTTGCCATTCATCTGTTAACCAAAATCATTAAAAGATAAAATGATTTAATTTTTAGTAGTTGCTAATAACTAGGCCCACGATTAGGGCGATCTCTCAAAATATATGTGAGTCGAGAAGACCGTTTTTAGAACTATCACCTACCACCATATCATACATATCGAAAACCAACATCTACCAACATCTCATACATATCGAAATAGCTGGCTTTTTGCAGGTAAAATTTTTATTTCTTAGTGTTTTTCAATAAAAACATCCACATTTGTGGCGACTGTTTCAAAAAGTATATGGCTTGGTTTGACTCTTTTTAGGATCTACATTCTGGTTTGTGAGACCACCGTATACTTATTGATTTTCATTAACGAATAAATAGGCGAGTTAGGGAATAAATTTTACAAAATTTAAAATTTTTAGAGGCAGGTCTGGTCTTTCCATGGGCAACCTTTCTTCTGCTGAGCCGATTTTGACAATTTCCGGGATTTGGAATCATTTTACACAAAAGAAGACATTATGGAAGAATTGCTAAGGAATAAATGTATTTCAAAGAAGGCGCATAGAATACAGGGTGGTGCGCGAATCGTGCTACAAATAACAATAATAAAAACTGTTTTTTTACCAAAAACTGCGCCTATTTTTCAAATATTACATATTTATGCTAAACTATAACTAAACTCGAACACAAATATACGAGGTGTGTTAAAAAAATACGATGAATTTTCAAATTTCGCGGGCTACGCACATTCGACTTTCGATTATTATATTTTTTTTTTATGTTGGTAAACTCGTCTCGAAGATATGTTGACGGTTTTAGCCATATAGCATGTTTAGTTTGTTTGTGAGAGGCATAAATAAGACAATGAAGTCCTTCACAAATTACATCCTAATGTAGCACGTTTGTACACCTGTTTTGAGAAGAGAAGCAGGCGTAAATATATGGCATTATTTAGAAGGAAATTCTTCCAGCAAGCTCGAAAAAGTAATGTATTTGAGAAATTATGCTAAACTTTTGCAAAGAAAAGGAAAAAACTGGAACGAACTTCGTTTTCTTTACTATTTCTTGTATGGCAACCGTTCATATATTTAAATAAAAAAATCCACGGCATTGACAGCCAGCAATTTGTGTGACACGTTACGCTTAGCAAAAATTATATATTCAGAAATTATATATCTATTAATTTTAAATATTCAGAATTTTTTAAAAAAATTCAACTTGTTATAATAAATGAGCAGTATTCAAAGTGTTGCGAAACTTTTCCTGGAGCTTCTTCAGTTCTTTTGTTATTAACATTAAACTACAATCTGAAACTTTTGTTTATAGTATTTTAAGTATTAGCTAACTTTAAAGGCCCTGTTTTGCATTAGGCTCATAGTGTGGCTGCAGAACACGTCTGACAGATGTTTGTAAAAAAGGCGAAAACGACAAAATTTCTGATACAAATAAAATTGATTACTCTTTGTTTCATATTCATTCTCTACACATATTTGTATTATTTCGGTTTCTTAGTCATCTATATTGCATTTGAGATAAATTCAAATAATAAAATATAGATTTTACGAATTTTTATTTAAGTATACAAGAAATAATTCCCTTCTTTTGGAAATTCCTCAGATGTGCATGGAAAATCTCAATATCGTACAGAATTTTTTCAAATATATTTGCAAACCTCTAAATTTTAATTGAAAATAATACAGTAAAAGTAGAAATTTATACAGCGAACAACAGCAAAATTTTCGTCAAAATTTATAATTAAAACCATTTCGGTTTGAAGTTTTATGTAGAAATTTTGTAATTTCATTCACAAATTATTCAAATATTCAATTAAAAAAAAAAAACATTATTTGTGTTCCTTGTGATTTTCTGCGCTCTTAAAACTTTCTTAAATGTAAATCTGTGACGGTCTTGGCTCGTCATCGTGTCAAACAATTCGGAATCACTTCTACCCGCCTGGTCACCTCATTAATCTCCAATTTCAAACAAATATGTAATACGTGTTGAAACTTTTAGTGCTCAAACACAAAGCCAACAACTGAACCTCAGTCCAAAGCCCTTCAAAAATAACATGCAACCAACAAAAAACTAAGAAACCAATTATATGACACCATAAGGAAAGGGGGAAGAAGTTAAACTTAAAATGACTCAAAAGAAAGTCGTCTATATGTATGTAAATTATGTCTGTGGTTTGGTTAATTAATTTTCCCACAAACGCGACCAAGACCAAGAGGACAGGCACTGATCCCCGCATCTGTTGGTGCATAAGAACAATCTGGCAGTCTTGCATGGCACAAACAACTAAATAATAAGATGACAACGAAAAAATCCAACATTTTTGGGTTCATTTCGTTTAAAAGAAGTATCTCACAGAAAAAAATGGCAGGTGTCAGGCATAAATATGCTTTGAATTTATTTAATTTGGAAAAAAAATTCCGAACATTGTGTGTGAATGGACGGCGAAGTGGATGTGAGATGTCTCAAGTCGACGTGAAATTGAAAATGATTTTCATTTTTACACTGCATTTACACCAAAAGAACAACCACAACATTAGGATTTCTCCAAGAAAGGGTACAGTGGAATTTGGAATCCTCCTGGAGGCTACAAGCAAACACAGACTGCTACAATTGTATGTTGTTGCCACTTGAGTTTGTTAGCTTAAGGGCTCTGGCCGGACCCGCTTTATGCGTAACTCAAAACGTGAGTTGCGTGCATTTTTTTTTCTGATGTATCATGGACTATTTTGCATTTGAAGCATTTTAATAAGCAAGTTATTCACTTACCCACATATGATTTCAAAATTGAATGTATTCAAAGGGTCCCCATCAAGCCAAATAGCGTCGAAATGTAGTACGTACTAAAGACAAAACACGCCTACTCATTTCCGTTTGCTACAGGTTTATTATTTTCCCATTAGTTGAACTCTGTTGTTACCCCGAGACAAACACATGCAATGAAACCGCTTACAGAAACAGGAGGCGTAGCAAAATATGCAAAAAGATTTCGGAAAATATGTATAAAATCATTAGCATTTTCTCCTTTCGACTATTCCCAAAATACGTAATAGAAAAACCGATTATGAATGGTTCTCGAAACATAAAAGCAAAACAGAGAGGTTTCATATAAATTTAGTAAAAAACAAACAAACAAATGTTCCTATTTTAATTACGAATTAACGACCGACTGGCCGTCAAACAAACTGGTCGCATAGAACTGAGATCCTTCGGAGAATTGACCCGTTTTCGGCCTCACTACCCGGCTATCATTGACGCATATACACAGCTAATTAGCCAACGACAGCCAAATTATACGCTTAACATGTCTAAATACACCAGCGGGTATGGCAACGCACCATGCAAACATATGTAAGTATGTGCGAATGAATGAACCTTGGACTCCGTTTGAGATATCAGACCCACGTTGGTGGTTCTCTAGGTAAATATGCACCCCAGCACACATGTTACGGTAAGGCATTTAAGCGTATCCTTTCTACTCGTGCAACACCGACTGCAACTGCAACTGCAACATTAGCGCAACTACCACAACTTTTGGCCATAGGGGCAGTGTAGAAACACGGAAATGCTGGCAGCGTATTTAACGCATCAGCTGAACAATTCTACGCGTTAATTTTGTTTTCGTTTCGTTTTTTTTCTGTTTTTTAAAGAACAAGAACGACCTATAAAATAATCGTGAAATGTGTAATTTAAGTTCTGGTCTTCTCGTGTACATTTTTTTTTCTTTCTAAGAACTATGTTTAAAACTAGCAGCGTTTCAAGCTACTGTTAGAGGTAGATTCAATGCCTACTGCAGCCAACGACAGCGAATACTGTTAGGCGTCAACGGACACAGAGTGTCGTTACGTATTATGATTGTATTGGCTGGCAATTTGCCGAAAAGAAAATTTGTATGAGTTTGTTGAGAAACCTTGCTATAGGAAAGGCATTTCTAGTCTCTGGAGTGATCCTGAAAATATCTTCACAACTTTATTAACAGAATTATTTGTGAGATTATTCTGTGTGACGGGCACAACCTTTCTTAGCTTAAAAGTACGAATTCAAAAAGTTTTCCAAACTACCGTCTCATGACCTACCTGCTATTAATTATTATATCTTAAGGAGATTTAAATTATCGTATTAATATTCAGCATCTACCGAATTGTCAGCACTAACTAAGGCTTTCGCCAGAGAATTACACTTTTTCAATTTTAATCCACTCTGGAAATGTATTACCTGCCTGCCTCTTAGGGGATGGAATTACATGCAGCGCATATCTTCCCCAAAGTGATGATTCGTGATTATTTAATGAGGCATTAATGTAGCGTCATATTGTGAACAAGAACTACTGAATATGCTTTATGTAAATTTCTACTTTTAATCCTTTCTAATTTAGTCACACATCAGATCTTAAAGACAATGACAATGGGATCTATAGATGGGGCTTTACTCGCAAGATAATCACATAGCGAAAAATTCCAGAACAGATTCAAGAAACCCATATAGACGCATAGCTAAAAATTCTCCAACATCAAATCTTCGATAATGAACTCCGACCGACTTTTTGAGACATATCGAAGTATGTTCCGCCAATTTAGAAAAGTAGCAAAAAGTCGAAATTCTTTTCAACATGCATCTTATAGCTGAGTAGGTCTCTGGAAATGACACTTCGAAGAGTAGAATTTGAGAACAAGTATTTGAATGACGTTCGGGTTTCATTGGAATTGGAGCTGCGATTTCATACCATTTGACTATTTGTTATTGGGTGACGTAGATGTAGATCGACTTTATGCGATAATCCACAAACTCCATATTGATTGACCTATTCGTAAGATAGACCCTGAAACATCGAAAGTGCGATTGATATCCTGTTCTACTGAATATCTATTGATCTACTGTATAACAATTACCAGTAAAATAAGACAATTGTTCCACATTTATGCTAGAGCAACCTCAAAAAGGAACAAAAAATGGGCTGTATTTAAAAATATTTCCTCACAGTTATCTTTCCTCAGTCCTCTTCCTGTTTCCTTTGTCTTATTGATTTCCTTGCGCTTACTTTGTGTTGGTTTGATTTAAGAAATAATGCTGAAAGCATCCATATTATATTATAGCCAGTGTACATATTACCAGACTCCAGGACCACTAATTCGATTATTAATTTCAATTACTACCGACTATGTAAACTTTACTGATTCCTTTGGCCGCTGTAGTCTAAAACTCAATTTTCAAATGAAATTCTTGTTTATATTCACACACACACACACACAGTGTTATGTGAGACCTAACTGTATTCGTATGTATTAAATCAGCAAAGGCCAACATCGACGATACCATAATTAGAAAGTGATTGCTTCAGTTTCTAATGTTGGCCAAACAAACACCGAACCCTCAATGGAAAAAAGAGATAATTTCTTCCAAACAACTACAAACCCTAAGTCAGAGTTCCAAACCGTAATGAATGCCGTGTGCCTTTGCCCAGAATGGATGGCATCGATACCGAAATGAGCTAAAGTCAATTTCCACTGGTGGCTAATGATTGTTTTTGGTAAAGTCGTTGTTGTTCTTGTTGTATTTGCTCTTGCTGTTGTTGTTAGACATCTAACGAAGCAACAAAAACTGATAGAAATGGAACAAGAAGAAGCGAAACATTAATAGAAATTTGAAAATTCGAATCCAGTCATTCAAAGATATCAAGCAACCAACTCCTACAGAGGAACTCATAACCCACCAACCGAAATATTGGCAGTAGATCACAGTGGAGTGGAATAGCTCGTAGTGGCGGCACTGACTGGCGCGGTGTGGTGGCGGAGTTGTTGCTGCTGATGTGTCTGTGTGTGGTTGGCTAGATGGATGAATGGATGTAAAGCCTTTTGGTGATTATTTGTTCTCGTTTCATATGCCTCCGCTCTCTAACCTATAATTATGGGTCGTTAAGGTCGCCGGTAGTTAGTTTGTTTTTTAGTTTTCCCTGGTTTTTTTTTTCTATTTCAACCAAATAAATTAACATTTTTATAATATGATTGTTTTCGATGTTGTTGTTGTTATTATTATTATTTGAAGGCGTTACCACGTGTTTTCTCGTCCAGATGAACAAATTATTTATTTTTTTCCGTGAAAACCACAATATCTCTCTTTTTTTGTTTGAAATTAATTGAATTATTTCCTCCATGAAAATTTTACCATAAATAATATGAGTTATAATCTTCTGAATCTTCGGCACCACCAACACCAACAGCATCAACAACAATCACCCATTTATGGCTTAGCAATGTATGGCAACAGCAACATCAACAGCAACAGCAGTAAACTACATGCAAGAGCAATCGCATCAGCAACACCTCGATTTGTTTGCAACGATTTCCAATTTGTAAAAAACTAAGCACATTGATTGGTTCTCGATGAAGTTCTCGCTTTGTGAGCTGATGATTAAATTGCTTAACAAATGTCAAACCACAGCCATGATCCGATCACTGAAGCATTGGAATCATCAGCATCACAATTATCATCATCCTCGCAGGCATCGCCATCAGTTCGCCGTCGTTTTCATAAACATCATCAGCAATAGTCTGCGGTGCCGGAATTCTCGAAATGCTCAATGTTTCACTTTGTCAATTGCAAAACCGCATGCAATGGAATCGCCGCGTTGTGTGTATGTAAGTACATAGTACGGAATTGCTAATGATTTTGTGAGGTTTAGGTTAAAAGTGTTCAAAAGATAGACAAAAATTGGTGGAACTTGAGAATACCAAGTGGAAGCAGCATTAGGCAATCGATATGAAAGCAGCTTCCCAGTTACTGGTGGTTACTGGTGGGTGGGAGTAATTTAAATCGTTAGGGCGTTGCAACCTCAAGTGCTCAAATGGAATCATCCGTAAACAAAGTTACAGATTTACAATGTTAAATTGATTGGGACAACATTTGGTTGAGTTGATCAAAACTTACGTATTGCTTACTCAAATATTCTACATGGGATGCTTCTAGACCACGGCTTTAAATACAGATGGTAGAAATGTCGGATGATAAGAAAAACCGGTCAATTATTATAAAGTTTACACTTTAATAGTAAACTTTATATACTTAATGAAATGGCTCATAAGCTCTTCATAAATCGGCCATTAGAAATTTGCGTACACTTAAATGTGTTGCATCCAGTTTTATTTTCACGAAAAATTCATTGAATTTACGTAGGGGATCATAGATTTTATAAATTGTGCATAAGAAATTGTACTAAAAATTTTTAATTTTTATTACAAATTTATGAATTAAAAAAACAAATTAGAATCATTTTTTTTTTTATATTGACCAGCAGCGCCATGATTCACACACCTACCTCGATGTGCACCAGTTGACTGGTGTAATCTATAAATCTAACAAAAATTTCTTAAACTAGGTTTCGAAATCTGCATTAAACAATAGATTCATTTCAATAATTCTAAAAATATATTATGCATGTAAGCTCATTGAATATAAGAAACTCTCCCATTTTCAATCATAGAAATTCGTTTTTTTATATTGGCCAGTTTTGCTGCGGGAATCGAATATTGAATGTTTTGATTGCAAAGCATAGGGAGTCTACGATAAGCAAATTAACGAGAAAGAATTATTCAAAATATGAAAATTTGAGTTTGGAATTGACACAAATCTGTATTTGGGGAAAAATATGTATGAAATTTATTAATTTTTGATATAGGAATTTATGAACTTGCGTGAATACCTCTCGTCATTCATCGTTTACAGTTTCACTGAAAATTTGATTATATTAAGGAACAATTTCACTGGAATTATATGTCAGATAAATGTGTATACAAAATTAAACTACCTATATTGACTTCAAATTGCCTTGAGTCTGCTTGGATTGATATTCGTTGATATTCTTAAAAAAATAGCCCACTTCTGCTATTCTGAGGTGGTGCACGAACCTGTTAGACAGCAACAAGAAATTTTCAATGAAATTATTTCAAATAATCGTTTTGAAATTCCGTGCGAAGGTTTACCTTCCTTTATTCAAAAAAGGAATGATGTCTCCATCTCCATACCACAACAATATTGACAGCATAACCAATACCATAAAAGTATATACTACACACACACTGAAGGTTTCTGTGTATTAATAATTTAAAACTTTCGTTTGACTTCTCATTTTCTGGAAATAAAAATCTGCCGATTTGCTTCATACCCAATCCCATTATTAACACATTTTTAAATTTTCAAAAATTCTCCGCCCACACCTTGGCCAACATTTAAACCCAACAACGGTTGACAAACAATGCTTGACCATTTCATTTCCAACCATTCTGAGAGAGTGATTAACAGCAACAACAGAATACATCAAAAGGTTCAGATAACATCATCAGACTCATACCTCAGGCCCACAATCGTAAAAGCAACGACGGCAACCCACCACATCAGATACGAATGGCAAACTATGGATTGTTGTAGAAGAGTGTAACAACACACTCGACAACGTTCACAAGAACAAAACCATAAAACCAATCAACGACCAAAACCAAAAAGGCGCTTTAACACTGCCACCAAGAGCAACATCAATGACAGTTAGTGGGAAAAAAAAACTTTGATAAATAGGAAAAAAACTCAGGGCAAAAAAAGATCGGAAAGTATGCAAAACACATTCGAATCTTTCAAAAGAATCTATACAAACTAATGATTTGTTAATTTGATTGGCAAACACCCAATGGTTGTTTTTTTTTTTTTTGTGGGCTTTAACATTTCGCAAACCCTTCTCAGAAGTGCAGGAGAATGAAGCAGGCCGGTGTATGACAATAATGAGAAATGTCTTGATAATGTTAGTGATGATGAAAATGTTAAAAGTTTTCATGACCGAAGCTATAATTTTAATTATTCTTTAACGGTTTTATAACTCAGCTCGTATTTAGTCATTGCAGACCAAAGAGCCAACTGAGCTCTTAGTCTTGCGGTGGTGGTGTCGGCACGAAACGAAATCTTAACATTTTGCTGAGAGATGCAAACAAATCGTACATAAATCTTTTTCGGTTGCGTCGACATAAAGTTGCCGTCCTTGGGCTTATTCATGAAAGAGATCTCAGCAACGGCAACAAAAACACCGCCATCGGACATAACAATTGTAACTTCAACTAACCGTGGCAGACAAACGAACGAGATCCATTGCAATTCAAATCATACCGTTGCTGCATACACGCTGCATCGTAAGCTGGTAACACGAAATGAATGCGCTGGTAGCGAGCGAGTAAGTGAATTGAGTGAGAAGTGATTGCGTTGCAATTGTACCCACAACTTCAAAATTACAAAACGAACTCATGTCTCTTCTGAGGAGGCAACAAGCTGAATCGACCTACCAGCCAAAAATTCAGTGGCATTAAAACAGTGCACTGTGGTTTGACAATATAATAGTTCGTTGTCCTTTCGCCTTATGCCACAAGTGATGTACGACCGCGTTCAACATCATCCATTGCATTTCAGACGTTCATTATCTCCCATGCAAATGTATTACGAAAATGCTCACTGTTTTTCCTACAAAAGTTGTGTGCAATCGCAGCATAAAAATTGTTTTAAATTTTTGGAATTAACCAGCAAATTTGCAAATTATAGTCGTCTATGGCTGAAAACTGAGATGTGTTATTGCAAACTTCTCAAGCAATGAGAGTGGGTCTGATAGTAAACCAAGTTATTAGTTTTTATTTACGACGAACTAATAGCTTACCCATTTAGGACGCTTTGTGAACATTTTGCTGAATTAGTTGAGTCGAATATAAAAAATATAAAAGAAAAATTATGACAACAGTCCATATTACACTTTTCGTACAATATGTTATTTTCCAAAGTCGGCTCAATCTGAGTCGTATGTTTGCTATTATTAATATCTATTAATAAAGATGAAATCATTATGGTCCACATAAAAAATATTATTTTATCGATAAAGTTTCATGGTGTGAAATTTATGACAAACATAATACAAACATAAATGTATTCAAATATTTATGTAACGAGTTAACATTTAAGTCTTTTATTCGAAATAACTAACTTTGTGTTTCAAGCTACATACCTTATCAAGCAATTGTACTTTATATGAAGTATTAATGTCAACTCCATACTTTGGATTAATATCCACAATTTGTAAAGTATCACTTTCATAACTGATATAGTCTGAATTAATATTCGAATACTCGTCCCGTATTAAGTTTGCATTACTCGCGCCAATTACCGACTACTTTGAACCGCACACTCTTCTTTCCAACGTCGCTACTGAACAATAACAACAACAACACACGCGCCATATAAACAAAACAACAAAAAGACGACCACAACTGCAGTTTTTGTAAAATAAAAAAATGCACTCGCAATTATTTACAACTTTCACACTGTCAATTTCATATCAAACTAAAATCTAATAGCATACACTTGTAATACAAATATTTATCTTCAAATAAATTCACTTTTTATGAAAATTAATACAATTTTACTAAACGAAATCTCAACATACAGATGAACGACAGCAAAAGCGACCGACTTTAACCAATTTCAGTAATTAAACTAATAGTGCCAGTGAGAAAAAGAGAAGAGAGTGCTGTATACTTTTGTTGTTGTTGTCTCTAATAAGCAGGGCTGCCAGACATGGGAATTGCGATATGTTATAATGGTCTTAAAATTGCCATCGGTGTATACGGGATGCTTGTATGGATGGGAGATTTTTAGGAATATTCAATAAGTATAAATTTATTTCTAAAGTCGACATAATGAACCGCATAAATGCTTTAAAAAATATAGGCGATAATATGGCGTATAAACCTCCAAGTTTATACTTTTAAGTTTAATGAATTAATTTTGAATTTAATGAAAATATGAAATATTAAATATTATAAAAGACAACGCTCTTATTTAAGTTATCTAAAACTAATCTAAGTAATTACCGATAAATATCCCAATGATTGTTGTGAATAATTTACTGTAAGCTGAAGAAAATATGAAAAAAGGAAAATGGAAAATCCAATGTTACCAGCAAAGTTGCTGGTTCAAAACCAGCCATTTTGCAGCACAACTCGCACGGTGAGCATCTCATTCTCTAGAAATAAACATATTGAATTAACTCTAATTCATTTACATTTTTTTTTCTATCTCTCCCTCTTTTTATATATTTTATATATATTAAATCTTAAATTTAATTGTATAATTTCTCAACTCTGAAAAATTATGCAATTATTCTTTAGCCCAGAACTTACTGCCCGGCACGTAAGCATTGGCCCTCAATTGATCAACTCCAAACCAATTCCTATATACAGTCCACTATCTCTTTACTAAGTTGTATCTCAACTACACCGCCAGAGATTAAACCTGGATTAATGTCTTATCAAAACCATTACGTATGGAATATAAACGTTTTGGAAATTACCAGTGATGTCATCGCAATCTATGCTGTGTCTGTGATACACATACATATATGTACTTATGTATCAATGGCTTTGTGGTGAGGTGATGGTTCTAATTGGGTGGCCTCGGATAAAAATAACTAAGTGGACTTAAGCTAAATCAATAGTACTAATGCACGACGCGCGTCTGACATCTGTTTTTTGGAACCAGTTCTTAAACCCGGTTTTAAAAATCGCTTAAAATAAAATATTATTAAAGTATTAGGTAGTTACTGGTAGATTCTAAAGATAGTTTCTTTTACCGGTTCTCATAAAAGTACGTTTTTTTTATTCGGCAGAGGTTTCCAAATCGATCTTAAAAATTACATTTGGCGCAAAGTAGATTTGGGCCAATTGGTGAAATATTAGACTGCAAGAAGTCCAAAATCACGAAAACAAATTTTTCGCTACACATTCGCGTATGATTGGCCTTCCCGTATTGCCGAGGTCCTGGAGTAATTTATGATTGTCATGAGCTTTATTATAAAAATATAGTAAAAAGAAATCCATTATTTTTCCAATAGATGATTTCAGTAGTCTGCATCTCGCGTTGTGTAAACAGCATTTAAGGAAGATAAGATTTCGTACTCAGTTTTGTAATATTGATTTTGTTAAACTCAGTGTTGTTTAGCATGCATCAGAGATGGACATTAGTAAAATAAAGGCGAAAACGCGATCCAGGCAGCTAAAAATGTTAATGCTTTTATTATCCTGATACTGTACCAGCCAATCACTCACAATTTTTGTTTCGTCGATTCCGTTCCGGGCGAATTGACGAAAATGTTGATGGAATAATGGAAACTGTCATGTAAGCATTGTTTCGATTGCGCAGGAGCCAAACATTGCACAAAAACCGTTCGGAACCACTTGAATAAGGCTGGGTGGTGGTACAATGCAAGTTAATACAAAAAAAAAACTTCATGGACCGAATTTTCATCTGAGAACTGCTGCTGAATAGCAACTAAATCGAATCATTTCTGAGGCGGATGGTGACTGGTAAGTGTTTGAAGGGATTGACTGGAAGTCATCTGCTATGGCCAAACTCTTGACTCGATCCTATACTGTAAACAAGTGTATCGTCTGAAGCAAACAATTGGCCCTTGAAAAACGAATCGCTAGAATGTCCAGGAATTTGGTTGGGATGTTTTTATGCATTCTTTTTACGGTCCGATCTTGTCATCAAATGATGAAAAATTCGCTTCAAGAGAAACTGGTGAGGAGGGATTCCATGAGAGAAGCAAATACAATTACCTTAAAAAGGGCAATAAGCTGTGGATCTTTGATCGAAATCGAATCGAACTAACTCAAAAATCTAAAACTGATCAAAAAACGAAATTTATCCTATTAATAGGATGTGGGGAAGCTTCTCACGTTCAGAGAGCTTACATGCATTTCTTATTTAGACCCACTAAAAGGATGATGACGATTCCGAAAGATAGTTTGACTTACGTAGTAAACAAAATTAGCAATTACTCCAGTACTCAAAACGAAAGGACCGCCAATCAAAGAAGGGTGGGTGCTGAGTTGAACCCACGATTAAATGATTGATAAATAGGCACAATAACAATATTGCCACTGTCGGTTATTATATATTTAAATAATGAGACATAAATTAAACTGCATGTAATAACAAACCCATATTCACTGTTAAGGAAGACACAGCCGAACCCTTAGACCCACAGTGCAAGTAGCTCCAAGCCACCGGTAATGCATTTTTGCCCTCTTCTCTGCCTTTTTTGATAGCATATAACATGTTGCAATATATTTTTTAGCCAAAAAAAAAAAAATTAAGTTACACCAAAACAAATAATCGTCAGCCACTATCAGCAACAACTCGAACACTAAGAGCAACAACGCCACCGCCACCGCCGTCAACGGCGGCATAAATAAGCAAAACATCACCAAAAACAGCGGGTGAAATATTTGTAGAAAAAATATGTACAAAAGCAACAAACATTTTAACACCATACAATTTTTGAACAATTGCTTAGTCGTCCAGTGCCACCAACAACAGCTGAGAGCAGGGCAAACAAACAATTTCAATGTTTGCGGATAACCAAAGCAAATGAAATGAAATTGAATCGAGCGTTTCTGAAAAGGTTTCCGTTTTGTTCTTAATTCCAAGTTGGAAAAATCGGAGGCAAAACGCGCACAACAGCTACGGCGAACGTTTAACAGTAAAGCAATTCTATGAGTTGTCTTGTCAGTTAAATTGTGCCAAGGAGCGATAACAATCATTTTTAAAGTTTTTTTTCGGTTTTTTCTTTTTTTTTTTTTGCTGAATTAACGAATGTTTCCCAAACTGAAACTCAATCCGAAAAAAACAAAGAATTTTAGGATTTATTTGTTACGTTTTTTGATTTGAGACCATTGTGATTGTGTTGCACACAAAAAACATCATTATTTTAAATCTGAGCTACAACAAACGCGCGGTGTTGTTGCGACTGATCCAACGTCTGCAACTGATCCTCATCGTTGTCATTGTTTTAGTCGTTGTTGTTGGCTTTGTTGGTACTGGTGTTTTTGGTATGCTTTTGTGATTTCGGTTTGCATAATTTCGTAAATTGCAATCGATTTGCATATCCGTCCGACCGTTGTTGTTAAGTACACACAAAAACAACACACCAGCAACAACCATCAGCACCAGCTACGACGCTAAAACGCTAAAAGTTTACTCGAAAATCGATCAATTCAGCGGCCCAACAAATAACAGCCCCAAAGACGACCATCTTATACCGACAGTTGGACAGACAGACATTCATTTGTTTGACAACAATGTCGTACATCAAGTTAGTGGCCTCGTATGTCTTCAACCGTCTACCATTTTGGCTTAAGTTTCATACAGCTAGCAACAGGCTACAGCAACAACAGGCTACAGCAACAACATCAACAGCACCGGCAACAGAATGCCAGCCTTAACATTTTTCTGTTTATTGTTGAACTTTGATGTCATCAAAGTGTCGGCTTCCTTTCGTTGCGACCAACAACTCATAACAGTTCTTTATATAGACATCGACTTCTATTCAAATTCAATCGAAAGACTTTCGCTTCTTTGAAAGAACTCTGGAATTCGACCTCGATGCGATTCGGCACCACATATTGGAAACGATTAAATCATTAATTGAGTGAAAAGCTCATAATAACTTAATCAACTTTATAAAGGAAATATTATATTATCAAAGATGATAACTGAAATATTAAAAACATTTTGTACAAATACTTTTGTTGGTTCAATTAAATCTTTATTAGATTTAGTCAGCAGAGCAGTATAAAATATTTAATTGATTTAATTAAAGATGTAATTGAATATTGCGGTGAATTTTATTCGTTCAGTTAAAGAATTATTAAAAACCTATCTATAGTTGTAGTAAGTTTGGAAAATTTTGTTTTATCGATTCAATAAAAAATAATTTAAAGAAAGAAAATTGGTTGAAAAAAAAAAATATTACAAAATTAAAGTTTTTTCAGAAAAATCCAACATAACAATGTCAAATTTAATAAATACGTAACGCTAAAGAATTTATGGAAAAATGTTATTCTAATTTAGAAATAATTCAATAAAAGTCGAGGGGAACAAATTTCAATTTTGAAGTGTCCGAGTTATTGTGCATGTCGAAAACATGACGAGTGACTGCTTCGGGTTCTCCTGCACATCGGCAGTGCCCTTGGCCGATTTGGCGTTCCTTCAGCACACGAGTGTTGCTAATTATTTACCAAACCGTTCGTTTCGGTTTTGGCTGTCGAACGTTGCAAGGATGAATTTGAAGAAAGTCGTAACGTGTGCGACGTTTGCTCTTGATAATAAAATGTTATCATTTGCTGTCCTTTTTCAATCGTGCAATTTGACATGATGATTTGGCAGCAGTGACTGAATAATAAATAGTAGATTCGACAGTCGCCGCCGAAACAACGAAGCCGGCACAGATTTAACATCGATCCGTCCTATTTGACCTAGATCGGCGTTTTGGAAACTGTAGAATAGGGTAGCCAACTAAAAAAAAAAAAAAAAAACAAATGCCAGGTACAGCGAAATTTTTACTTACGTTTTACTAATTTTTTTTAAGTTAGAGACGGTTTTGTGAGAGGTATTTTAAAATACGCGGCATTTTACAAAATAAAACTATGCTTACAACAGATAAGAGAAAAATGGCGGAAGAAAACAACACCACAAGATTTTTTTTAAAGTCAAATTGTGGAAGAAAGGAAAAAACATTTGTATGTTTCTGAAGTTCAGTTTTTCGGTTGAACTAAAACAGACTTTGCGGTGTCCATCGGACGGACATTAAGATTCAATGTTTGCAGTTTTCATGATTTAATAACAAAACTTAGAGCAACGTAATAATTACCTTTGGAAGCTTGTCTTGGGCTCCCTAGAGCCTTATAAACTTTGCCCTATCTTTCCCCTTGAATTCTCATATTCGTGGATCAAAGCGGAAAGTGCGCGATCCAATTTCATTTTCGCCACAATTTGTTGAACGTATTTGATTTTATGCCTACTCGCACAACACTAAAATCTCATATTTATCGTAAAGTTTTATAGTCTATAACATAGTAATGCATCAAGAACAAATTGAGAAAGGCAATATGAATATAATTATAAATAATTTTCGTCTTTAAGAACTTTCACAATATATTTGGAGAATATAATTAATTAAACATTAAACGTACTGTTTAGAAAAGTTTCTTGAAAAATGGTGACAGATGATATCCAAGGTTATCCACAACATAAATACTCATGTTCAAAAAAATTAGTATTTTCATTCATTTTTGAGCAATGACAAACCTCATGAAAATTAGATGTGGGGAAGTCCTGCATTTAGCAATCTCTGGTGGAATTCTGTTCGTAATAATAGTTAAGAACAGTAAAGTTCTTTATGAATTCTTAAAACAGAATGAAAATTACTTTTAAACGTTTAAAATGAGTTATGTAAAAGTTCTACGAAAGTGATTTTCAACTAATTTCAGTAAACTGAAGTAAGGACGAATTTCCACCGGGTATAAGGTATAGTAAAAAAAACTCATAATTTTTCCAACAGATGGCTTTTGCAATCTGTTTCTCGCGTTGTATAAGCGCCATCGGATTACGCTAGATGTTGTTAGAAATAGAGTTTTGTTATTGTTTGAAAGCGCAACAATGAGAAAATACTTAAAATTTTACAGTTTTTCTTCGAATAAGGCAAAACACAAGTCAGACACTAAAATTTAGAATAGTGCTTATGATCCTGATACTGTAACAGCCTACGACCAAACTCTTAATTTGGACCTGCACTGTTTGCAATTGGATCGTCCTCTCAGCAATAGAAGAGGAATTGCATTCCAAGAGGACAACGCCAATCCACATACATCAGTAGTGATTTGCTAGAAGTTTCGGAAGTTGGTTGAGAGGTTCTTACACATCCGTGTTGTAGTGCGGACCTGACGCCAAGCAAATACCACCTGTACCGAATGTCACGGCGAATGATTTTGCTGGTGAATAATTCGCTTTAAGAGAAGTTTGAAAAAAGATTATTGCAGTTTTTTGAGGTGTGTGGAATTACCTCCTTTTTACTACAACTCATATATCGGAAATTTATAACGAACTTGAAAACATATTTGATGAAATGTTAATCAAAGTATTTCTTCTATCCAAACAAATATGTTGTAAGTGGTGAAATGATGATAATCAAATCAAATAAGTCGTGACGTTTTGAATAAAGTTGTAGTTTTAAATTCAAATTCTCACCGGTAATCCTATAGAATGCACTTTAAGGTTCTTTATCCTTCATTCGTCCATCCATCCGTCAATCCATGTCTTGTGTCCAATCATAATTCCCTTGAACTTTTACCACTTAAAATTATTATCGATATTGATGTTGCATCGTTATACATTTCGCTTGCAACAATGACAATTATATGGGTTAAAATCATTCGTTCACAGTGAAATTGATGGTTAATGTTGCGGTGTTGCTGTTGTTTTTGTCGCTGTTGTCCGAGTTGTTTTCTGTAGTTGGTGAATCACAAATGCATTTTTGATTGGCGGCTGTTTGCGTTCGATTCAGCGGATTCCGGCGAAAGTCTACGCCATCAACGAAAAATCAATATTTGCATTGTGATGAACTTTGTTTGTTTGTTGTTTTTTGCTTCGGTTTCAGCTCTTCTTCCTTTTTTTAGAAAACTATTGCTGTTGCAGTGGCATTTTGTTGTGGTTGCAGTTTTTTTTTCTGCTGTTGACTGGACGAGGGTCCAATAAAAGCAACTCAAACCTAAACGAAAATTGCATGTCACTACGCACTAAATAAATATGTTTTTTTTTTTTTTTTGCTGATTAACCTGCACAAATGCCGGAGATTGCATGTTTTTTCCATCAGAATTCGCTTGTTGCCATTGCTCCACTTTTTGTGGCAAATGCTTTTAAAGACAAAAAACGAATTGATCGTCAGTATTTTGATATGCACTGAAAAAAAAAACTAAGCTACGTTTAGAAGCAAAGAACATTAAGCCTCCATCGCAGGAGTTCATAAATGGAGTCCGTATTAAGAGGAAACAAAAGTCAGAACATAAGCTTTTACTAAGATCCTCTATAGAAAGCTCGTGTTGTTCCATTGAGGTCTATTTTCGTTTTACATTATTCAATCCATACCCAAAGAAATTGACATCCTGATAGTGGTGGTGGTGTGGAATTCTGTATTTAGACATTTTATTCTAGGAATGACATCATTGTTAGATTGCAATCTAATACAGGCTCATTTCAACGTAAAGCATGAAATTATCTTGACCGCATCCTCAAAATGGAGAATCGATATTTTGGTGAAACTCATAAATACCACAGATTGACTTTTTAATGGAACTGTCATTTTTCTATTTTCTGCCAAAGCGTAGTAAAATGAACGTGCATTACGAGGACTACTGACACAAATGCCGGAGACTGTCTTCCAATATACTGCCACCAAATTTTGAGCCATATGCATTATTGAGTCTATAATTGAAAGCCGCCGAACTCAGACATCACCTGAATTTTCCTATAATGTTAAGAGTTAATATCGAGGCTTAAACATGCATTATTTTTTGCGTAAAACCGCATCTAAAATTTGGGAAATCTTCATAAATGGTCAGTTCCAAAGTTGAATAAATTGTTTGCGGAATCTTGCTTTGGTACTCTGTTAGAGCTTCTACACCCTCTACTATTCAATAAATCGACCATATAATTAGAGATTACAAAAGCATACCGGACTTTATCGCAAAACTTTCTCCCGTTTCACTCGCGCTTTGGTTATTAGATTTAGATAAAAATAAATTTGTAAGCGACATTTTAGCAAGGTGCTCAAAATGTTCAATTGAAGAAGTTCTCGTAACGAAAGAAATTTAAAGAAACACATTTTCTTCGAAATAAATGTATAAACATTTTTTTTGCAGTTTTTGCTAAGAAAAGTTTCTTTCCTTGAACACATTTTTCCACTAAACACATTTTTCTCAAAGGGAATAAAACTTTTAACTTGGAAATGAAGCATCAAATGGAATCTTCTTAAATAAAATCAAGTTTTTTTTGTTCTTTTAGTGAAAGGACTTCATGAAAACCATCAACCAACATGGCACACATTTTTTCCCTGCACCACCCCTGTTTGGATTTACTGAGTGATAATAGTTGCGGAGGGCCGTATTCGAAGTTTAACTCATGCCATTGTCAAATGTCATATAACATCAGCCAACCAGTTCCCTCCCTTCCTCAAGATGTTGAACATACTTCTGTAGGACCCGGAAAAATGGCATTCTCATCCCAACGTCACCGGGACAATTGTTGTATTTTTTTTGGCGCTTTGCGCGGCTTTGACCACGTCCAATCGTTCGGGGGTGTTGTGGTGGACCTATATTTCTTCAGCTATTGTTTGAACTCTTGAAAAGAGAGCACCGAATCAGTAGTACGTTCAGTTTTCAGTTATAGTAATGAAGAATAATTATAAAATTTTTTTTAATAGCATTTGGAGTCACCGCCACTTTTGGAGGTTCACTGCATTCAGCATTATCGGTGAAGATGCGACCTCTCTCTATCTATAAATGGCTGTTTTAGGCTGAGAAGAATCGCATTAACACTTTTCAAGCAATTACTCAGTCTGGTTGGGAATTAAACAGTCCATTCAGCATTTGAAATTAAATTTTGTTTCTTCATTGTGCTTTGTTAGGCGGCGTTTAAAGGTTTGCACTTTCTAAAAAGAATTTCGGTTTCTTTTCTTTTAGTCTCATGGCTTATTGACCGACATATTGGGCACTAAAAGATATTGGGAAAATTACCATAGAGTCAAAAATTTACATTACGCTGCACAGAATATTAGGAGTAAGCGAACTTCAGGCTAATCGAGCATTCGATTTCGAAGTTATATACAAACAAATTGATTTTTGTCAAAACCCGTCATTTTGATTTTGATGTACTGAACGTGGAGTGGTTAGAACGCACCAACATTTAGTTAACCGCCCCTCCTCAGCGGTAGACGGACTTGAACTTCAATGCGCCTTCACCTTTCCTTATTCATTCCTCATTCTCAGGGCCGAGACTATGAAAATGAACTCTACTCTAAATGTGAACAGAAATTCACTGGGAAAAAGAATATTTTCCTTTTCCTTTTCCTTCTTAAACTCGAAAATTAAAATTGATTTCGTATTACAATATTTTGCTATGTGCTGCAATGATGCCGCTGCCTTGGCAACTGCGTCGCAAAAATTTTTGCCAGTGCATTCATAAATATGATCTAGAAATGATGTGTTGACGATGTCGATAAGCATGCGCATGCGATTTGTGGAACTGCAACAAAAAGTACTGTTATAGTGTGTCGCCTCGTGTTGCGTTGCACTTCTGGAGCCGTAGTGTAAGAGGCACGTTGCTGTGCGATTCGTTCCTCGATTGGCCGCTTCTGCTCAATGTAGTGGCTTATTTTGTGATATAAATTGTTTTGTGCATCGTTAAGGACAGCAAAATATTAAGAACGAGTCAAAATACGCGTCAGTACGTCAAGCATTCTGTGTACTGCCGCCACAGCCGACACCCTGCAACTGCAACAGTGCCCCAGCACCGCGGAAATGAGTGTAATGTGCACATGCATACATAACACATTTGGCTAATATGATGGTGGTGATGATGATGATGATGATGATGATGATGATGATGATGGTGACGACGATGATGCCGCTGCCGACAACTATAATGATGATGTTGTGAATGTGTGCAACTCATTATGATGCCTGTTTGCCGAGATGTTGTTGATGGAACATGTACGAAACTGCAAAATGTTTACCAACTGATTACAAAGTGGTGCAAAAGCATTGTTGCCTGCCTCAGCCACACTTACACAGAGACATGTAGGCAACCACACATGCACGTACCTGTTGCAAAGTTTTCGTTTGTGTCGTTCCTTTTTTTTTGGCTGCTCAGCTTTTTTTTTGAAAGTCTTTGATACCACAGACACGCAATGCCATTTTCAATGATATTAGAGGGTCGTTAAGGAGTTACGTGCTCCCTTCCCAAAACATGATGACGGAGAGACAAAAAAAAAAAAACTTTAAAATGTAAAGTTTTTTAGTGCGATTCCTTTTTCTTTGGTTTTAATTTATTGGTTTTTTATGCATTACATTTTCGTTGGCGTTGTCGTTGCCGTTGCCTTTGCCTTTGTTGTAGTTGTTGCGGTATGAAAATAAATTTTCGCATTGATGACCCAATTTGCAACACACTCGGCTGGCCAGTGTGGCTGCTGCTGTCTTTGCCCCGAAATATTCCAACTCCAGCAATTTCATTGAGAGAGATGTCGATAAAAATCTCAAGTTAATTTTTTATTATCATGAAAGCGTTGAAATTTTTTCAAAGAGATTTCTTTGTAATAAAATATTGTTTTCCTTCTCTGCTGCTGTCGGGAGTGCTGCTGCAGCAGCTGCCACTTGGTCAAACGGGGAGAGTTTCTTAATTTAAAATATATATCATCATAACATGCAACCCATCATCAACTTGCTCCGCCACGCTCCCCCACTCCACACTAACCAGAAATTCCAAGGCAACATTTTGAAATATGACTGTGCGGGACCTATAAAAATTCAATTACTATTCAGGTCAGTCGAGATGAAATTACACTAGCAGCAACAATGTGAGCAAGAGTATCCCCAGTCAGCGCACAAAATTTTCAAATGAACAGAATATAACGAACGCCAATTAAAATTTAATGCATTTTTCCCCCCTTTCAAAACAACAATTTAGACGATAAATTTCATTAAATGTTAACCAATTAATAATTGGCTACCAAATGCTGCTTACAATTCGATTTGTCCTATTTCACAAGCTCAATATTCTGCCAGACTATAGAGCGGTAACGTCCACTGCGAGTGCATAATTCAATATAAATGTAAATTTATCTTAGTCATTCGTATTCAAGGTACAGGTTCTGATTACTAAATGAACCGAAAATACAATACCCAGAATGCAAAAAAATTGAACGGAGGTCCGATACGAATAAAATTTATTTCATTCATGTCTACGATAAAAGACACATATGAGGCGTTATCGAAATAATGTGTTGTTCCAAAACGCTACCAAAATATATGTACATATGCCATTTATTAAGGCCTTTTGCAATCCATTACAAAAATCATAAGATATGACAACACACTGCTGCTGAAAATCAACTTTTATACCGGCCTCGTGACTATTGTCAGTTCGAAAATTAAGGTGGAATTCGGTGGCCTAATAGGCCAAGCATTTTAAACTAAATTTAACCAAATGTTGAGGCACCATAAAGGTCATAGTTGTGATAATTTGAAGGAGTTGCCTCTAACCCATTGACGATGTCTGTGACAAACATATAGCTGACATTATCCCTATCACCGCAATGTATCCGAAGAAAGGATTGCTCCATATGCACCCTAAACACGATTTAGCTTCCAAAGATGGGCATCTAAGGCTATGCCAATATGTGTACTACTATGGAGTGTGATGTGTAAAAGTCTAAAGTTTACCCTACCTGACTTGACTGGATTTTATCAGCAAATCTACAACTGAGCAGATATTTACACTGCACAAAATCTTCTAGAAGATCCAGGGAATATAAAGCAACGCATATCACCACTTTGTCGATTGTTAAAGATGCCTTCGACATTTCGAAACATCAAAAAACATTATAAACCATGACCAAATTTATCGCTCCCTCTAAGCTTATACGCCTTCGACCGACATAAAGTCTTCAGTAAAGATTGGCAAAAGTCTCACTGAAGTGTTTTACACCAAATGAGACTTTGTCGTTGTCATTTAGTCATCATTGGCTAAAAATTGTGGGATGTTATCGCAGCCTCCTCAAACTTCAACAAGCAATGAGTAAAAGTGAGTCTAAAGTAAGCTACAAAAAGACAAAATTAAATCGTTTGCTTCGTCGAATAGCGTATTTCTGTTTGAGACGCTGTATAAACATTGGCAACCGAAACAAAATAATTTATGCCAGAAAAAAAAAAATGGAAGAATAGCATTGCTTGCAAACAGGTGCTAAGTTATAACACAAGCGAAAGAATCAGTTTTGCCATTCTTCGTAAGAAAAATATTCCACAAAATATATGGATCCAGTCTACGACATTGAACTCGCTGGGCAACGCAGAAGAAGGCGACTGAAATTTCGGATGAATTAGACTGTTGAAACATTATTGAATCTTAGTGCGACGAATTGGAGAAGAAACACGAAAGACTAAAGTATTTGGTGGAATTAGTGCAGCATGAAGTAGATAAACATTTTTATTCCCGGGGCCATAGATGTTAGTGAGTGAGATTCGCTACATCACTGCTTCTAATTCAAAATATGTACATACAGTATATTTCATTAGCCAGCGAATAATATAAACGTAATCACATTTCTTAATGCAATTTGCCACTTGTACAACCCAAATGGCAAGTCACCATTAAGGGTATGTGGAAAAGCTTCTCTCTACATTCAGTAAGCTTACACGTATTTCAATTTGTTTACTCAATGAATGGCATACCTACTGTATACACGAGAGGCCGTTCCGAGCAACCGTTTAAATGGTTTTTGCTAGACTTGCTGATTATCCATCTAGTTGTAACGTTGATCTGTACATCGAGGTGGCCACTCAACTAAACAGAAAATAGGTGGTTCTCCAGTGCTTCGTATCCGTGTACCAATGTACCAATTTTATTTTGTTACATTTTGTTGACTGGGAAGACTAACGAATGTCACGTGATATCCAAACCGGAAAACATATGAATTGCATTACTGCCAATGCCTTCACGCCGACAAATGAAGAGTCCACCATGAAAAACATGGGGTTCTTCAAATTTCGCAAACATTAAATAAAAACAGTTATTTGTTTGTCGAGACCACTCACCTGGCACAGCATCTGTAATGAACAAAGAAAAAACAGATCAATATTAGGCAGGAAAAACAGAGTTTATCTTCTTTATATATATAATTCTACTGTACGGGCGTTGTCAGTGAACTCCTCCTAAGCGGATGGACCGTTTTGCATAAATTTTTGTATATGCGTCTGGGTGGTGCCCGGGATGGTTTAGATTTACAATTCGGTCCAATTGGACAAAGGGGCGTGGTACCTCCTATACAAACCACAAATTGAAAAGCAATTATTTCAGCTCCTGCTTACGGTATTTGAACAAAATTTGGTGCGTAGGTTTGGTGTATATATCTTAAGTGTTGCTGCACATATGGGCGGGATTGGACAATGGGGAGTGGTACCTCCCATACAAACCACAAATTAAAAAGCAATTATTTCTGCTCCTGCTAATGAAACATTTCCAATAAAAATAAAATTTGAAGGCAAAGCAACGTTTGCCGGGTCGGCTAGATATATTATATAATTTTGAATAATTTTTCGTATTCGACAAATCACACTCTGGTCATTCCTGACCGTTAAATTGCGATCTATATCAAAATCTTTAAATTACCAAACTAATTTGCAAGCAATAAATGTAGTTATGAAGACAGTATTGATTACATTCATTTTTACTATCAGGAAAGTTAACAACAGATCAATGAATTCTGACGATAAACGCATCTCATGCCCATGGCTGACTCGCTACGTGGCACTCGTTGCATTTTCCACACTCTTCATTATTTTATTTCACATTTGTGCGAAGTTTATCAGATTATCATTTAAACCAACAAAGCAAAAAAAAAAAACTAACACGAAATGAACACAAATCATATTTGCCGATTGGTTGGTCCTGAGCCACAAATCATCTTGGGCTGAGGAGAACATGAATAAATGCATGAGCTTTCGATTGATGTTATCGACTGCTGCAGGGCCAACGTCAGGCGATGTCTTTGGGGCCGTCACTTGATGCATGTCATGATGTCCATCCCTCAGTACCACTTGGAAATACCTTTTAATAATATCATAAAAATGTTCATATTTGTCATCATTAAATGTTTATCTTGGAAGGAAAGACACTGAACTGAACTGAAATGAAATAAAAATAACCCATATCTGCCACTTAATAATTTCTCTTTAAAATGAAATTCTGACATTATTGATTGTTGTCGTTGTTGGCTTGATGATGCGCTCTCGTTACTGTTATAGAGGCCGTTGTTGTTGTTGCCGTTGCTGTTATTGCCAGAGCGCGGCCAACAGCATTTTCGGATAAATGGATTTTTATTTATATTTCTTAACAACTTAAGTATAACGGACAACAACGGCCACAACAGCTTTAGCAACGGCCGCAACGACAACAACGGAACGTGAAACACGTCTTCCCTGGCCCCGTTGTCGCGCCTGATGGTGTTGCCATTCTTTTACCGATGCGGCTTAATCGTCCTCTGCGGTAGATTTTCGTCCAACTTAAAGAATGGAGATCTTGTAAATACAAAAATATTACAAAATAAAAAAAAGAAAGATTTCCCGCTAAACGAGAGTTCCATACAAATCACAAACAATTTAATGACAGCTCAATACAGTTCATTCGAGTGCTCTTCTTCTTCTTCGTCGTCGTCGTCGTCCTCATCTTCCTTTTTGGCAAAAGTAATAAAAATGCAATTCAGTTTCATGTCGCTGACATTGTTGTTGTCCCCTTTATCCAAAAAAAAAAAAAAACAAAAACGCTATGAAAACAACAACAATATAAGCAAAAAAGTAAATTGTTACAGACGCATTTACAATGGACTGGGCACAACACATCCGACTATGGCATCGTATCTCCGGCGGAGAGCTCCAAACCCCAAAACTGGACAATAACATGCAAACTGTTTTGTCGGTTGGCTCCAATGTGTGACCCAGTACTCTCGACCATGGCGCATTTTCCCCTGTGGTGGAAAGACATCAAGACAATATGCGAAACCTCAGGAGGGAAGAAAAGGAACGAACGAACACTAAGCCAATGTCAATAAAATTTGAGTTAAAATACAATTAAGTTGGCAATCATTTCATTTTGGTTCATCTCGCAATATCCTGGATATAGTGGACTTTTTATAAACTCCAGCTGGGCCGCTGTTGAGGGCATCAAATTGGACAATGGAACCACTTGATGGACGCTGACTGACTGACTGACAAAAGGGACTGTCTGGCTGAAGGACGAATGTCAAATATAGCTAGATAAACGAACGAACGTCGAGTGCCATATTTGAAAACTCATTACTTTTAAATCGTCAAAAATTATCGGCATACATTTCTAAAAGTTGCATTTTTGGAATGACAAATACTGCAACTATCACGTTATGATTGCAAACTATTTGTAAGCATCTAAGAAAAAGATATCCTTTTCATATTCCTCTAAGTCAATCAGATGAAGCTTTGCCATCTAGTAGAAGGTAAAATCGGGAAAACAAATGAATTTCTTCTAAACATTCCATACATTACAAGTAAGTTCATTACAAAAATACTGGAAAAATTTTTATGCAATTGCCTCAGACGGCAGTCACCGAAATGAAACTCCTGTATTATCAGGAATCAAAGTCGTTTTGTTAGCAACAATAAAGAAATTAAACGTTGGCGCATGAGCTTTTGCCGGAAATATCTTACAGAGGCCAATTTAAGAAGCCTAAACTTGTCGATTACTCGAATGCTCAAAGTATTTGTTAGAACATCTATACGACCGCCTCTCACAATCAAATAGATGTTTATATCGGCGCTAGAACCCAATATTATATATACAAGAGTCACATGTTCTAACTGACTAGACAGAGATATAACACAACGTGAACATAATTGATCGGTAAATGGAAGTACACAGAAGACATTACAATAATTGAATCAAACTGAAAGGACTGTGAGAGGGCAAGCGTTATAAATATTTCACATTTTTAGCATAGATCAATAGAGCTCTGTAAAGTCATCTAGAAATGTCCAAGTTCATAAGTAGTTTACCAAACTGCCTATGGGTTCCATTTGTAACAATTGAAATATTTTATACAATCTTGATCGTTGTAAAAATTTATGTTGATGAAAACTTTTAAATGGGCAAATTTGAGCACCCTAAGATTACGTTTGATTCATCCATCCCACAGCTCCCGTTCTGCTCAGCAAAAAAGACCCACAGGGCACATTATTTCACAACCAAAACTTTCATACCAAGAAAGGTGAGGTTCTTACCCATATAAAGTTTGTTTGTTGAAAGTCATAACCAAGTTAACTTTTCCCCACTTTCGCCATCCAAATTTCTAAATTTTTCTATAATTGTTTAAGGGACCAATCCAATTTTGGTCGTGCTTATAGGATAGTACGAATTATTAGTGGAAAAACGGGCTAAATCAAACACGGGCTAATTAAACACTCCCATTTATCTGGAGATAAATTGATACAACATCCACGACGATGTGGACGCATGTGTTGCAATTGGAAAAAACCAGTCCAATACGAAAAATCTCAAACTAGCTATAGAAAAATGGGTTTCTTTCCGATCTTTTCCAATAATTTTATCATTTATTCATCAATCAAAAACAACATACAAGAAAGAGACATTGCATCTCATATTTATTGGAGCAGACACAGCGGACAACTGTAAAATACCTTTGCGTTAAATTGTTTTATTGTTGTCCTGGAAAAATGCGATTGATATTTTCCCAAACTGATTTCACACCATTAACATTTAAAGCAACATACGATAGCAACTAGAAGATATCATCTCACTTCAAATTCATATAATTGCATCTCTGTATTGCAGACGTATTGAAAAATGCTACAAATTTCTTGCAGGGTATATTTTTGGAAAAGCGAGCCAAATGGTTGTATTATATGTGAGGAAAGGAAATTATAAACAAACTGGGACATCGTCCATGATCCGTGGAAGTCTTTCCGTAGCGGAGGATACTTTAGCTTCGGCCTGGACAAATTTATGACCATTTGTCCATTTGTTTATAAACTGAGTGGATTTTTGCAGATAGTTGAAAGCGATTTGCGGCACAGAAATGCATTAAATCGTCAGTTAGAAACCAATTCGAAACTCTTTCATTCACTGTCACGACATTCGTGTTACCCTGTGCGCTCACGAGACCATCATCAATTGAAATAAACACATAAATGAGAGTTTTATTATGATCCAAGTTTGAGATGGGAACCAACACTTCTTTCCACTGGTAATGGCCATGGATTTTATGTGATTATGATGGACTTCGTCAGCATCATCGACCATTTCTTGAGGCTGAAGTGTTTAAAAAACAATTTAAATAAGATTAAATGATTTGCAAAAATCACATAAAAGATTCCTGAAATGTTTAAATAGTAATGCGTATAAAGAAGTTTTCGCTTGTTGTGCAACTCTTAGCAAGAAAACGAGTGCGGGTGCTTTTTGTAACAATTTAATAACTTTAGTTTGATGGCACAGCTGTTGCCAATTATAATTGTTTGGGTATGATATCTGTTCAATTTCTACAACGGTCTCCGTTTCCCCGGGCCCTGTTCTGCTCTACTGTTGCTCTCGTTGCAGAGCAACTATGACCTTTTTGGAAAGAAAAACAACATCGAATAGTACGAAATCGCATAGAACAGAATTTAATTAAAAGTCAAAACGCACTGTTCGCTCCAAAAGATATGACTGCAAAACACAACGACGGGAAAATTTAAATATTTTGTAATAACCGTTCAAGTGCACCTGTGCTTCAGTACAACGGACGGACGCCGTGGTAACCGTGGACGGAGTAGCGAATGAAATGGAAATGGAAACGGCACTAGAAACTGAAAAAAAATAAAGAAAAACTAAATTGTAACCGAACCTTGATCCACAGCAAGGATATAAAACAAAAAACGAAGAAACGCAAACGTATATAACAATTAAAATCTTTCGCAGTTTCACTCATTGGCCCCCCTCCCTACACCGAGCGTGGCACCTTTCATTTTCCCGCCACCTGCCGCTGCTCCGCCTTTGGGCTTTCTGGACCGTCCGGTGGTATAAAGTTTTCACTTTGTTGTTTGCATTTATTTTAATTTTACTCAATTTTGTAGATTTTTCTTCATTTTCCCGTCATTTCACGCAAAAATGCGTAAAATTCCATGGTCCTGTTTAGCTTTTTTACTTCATTCAGTTAGTTGGGGACATTCGTAATGTTGCAAGTAAAGCTGCTGCGAGTTGTTGTCAGGAGGTAAGCGGAACGTTTGCTTTTTATCATCTCAGTTGTCATCATCGTTGTCTCAGTGGGTCTCTGCGTGGCTCAAGTTGGTCATTCACAACGGTGACACTGTGACGTCCCTGCGTCCCTCCGTACGACAGCCTCGCCGTCCATCACTCATTCCATGGCATCAATTCACAGTCAGTCACTCTACTTCATTCATTTAGCCAGTGGTGGCCAAGATTTTTAATGGATTTTCATTTGTATGCTTTTTACTGTAAGCGCACTAACGTACTTGTTGTTGGTCCTGTTACAAAATTAAAACTTGGAATGTTCTGTTGGTATTTCATGCTAAGTTCAGTTGGGAGTCTTACATCATTTGTATTATTCGCTATGACGCTATGTTAAGTGGATTGTATGTTGCCCCAACCGGTGCAAGTGTCGCCTCCCCCCAGCCAGTTCAACTACAGAATATCATCTTATGTTACGTAAAAATTTCATGTGCAGGTGAAGGTAGGAATCCACTTCACCTACACTTAACGCAAATGGTGGAAGGAAGGAATCTTTATAGGGATTAAATGCTATAATGCCAATTATATGGATGGCAAATGTGGGGAAGTGTACCACGTATTACAACTTTGTTTTTATATTTATTCAAGCTCAAGGCCATTTTATGGTTTTTATACAGCCAAATTTAAAAAAAAGTTTTAGCAGAATGATATCCTCATAATAACAGGCGGTCCGTTTAGCTATTTTGCACCCTTTTAAATATTTTTATGGTTGTGAGTAATTTATCAAGTCTTATACAAACCAAATGTGTATTTTAACGCTTAAACTAGGAACTATTTTGTTTTCACATTGAATAAATTCCCCGAGACATTGTTCGCATTGTTTAAACACTGAAATTGGAACAGCTGATGTTTCTACGTCATAATAAGTTCGATAATATGTATAATTGATTAGTAGCATCTTTCTGTATAACTATTTCAATTTCAAGTTCAAAGATATTGCAACGTAGAAATTTGCATTATTCCGATTTAAAATCAACACTGACATCGCCACGTTAAAACATTTACTTTGAGAAAAAACTTAGTAATGCCTGTTGCAAAAATTTAGCTTCAAATTCCAGAATCATTTTTGCACGGATTAATATCAGTCTTTATACAAAATTTGATTAACTTCGATATCGATACTAGAATAGAATATTCGATAGTCAAAAGTATCGAACAGCAAAGTATCGAGCACAAACGTATCGTTGTCGATTTTAAAAGTATTGAGATTCCAAAGCACAAGATGCTACAGACGTGTCTTTGCCGTTTGAAAACTATCGATACTACGAAATATCGAACCCTTTAACTATTTCCTGCTCATACCACACGTACGAACTATGGCCTCAATCATTGAATACATTTTTCACAGTGTAAATGCATTTCATTTTGTTAAAACTATGTCCCCTTATTTTTAATTTAACTGTAGTAGCCGTGGTTGTTGCTGTTGATACCTTCTGCTGTCACTCGACATGTCAGAGACGACGTTACGTTGGCACTTGGCAACGTTAAAAGGGAATAAAGGATAAACAAATTGTGGGGACTACAAACAGACTCGACGTACACCTAGATATGTGTGCATTTAAGTGGAAATGAGTTCATGAGTTAATGCTGAAAGTACTTAACTGTGTAAATTAATGCCGAAATGTAATGAATGACTGCTTCAGTGATCTATTTCGGACATTTCTGACAGTGTGCTTTTATGAACCAGGTGTTAATTACGCTTGGTGGGAAATTAATTTTAAAGCCTAATTTATAAATATATAAAGGGTTATCCATTTTTCGGTTTCAAAGGTAAAGTTAAATAAGACACACATAAAGCTATGAGTTCGATGAAACTTTTATTTCATCATAATGCTTGGACCATGGTAATATTTATACGAAATACACTGTCATTTAAATGACCGCCTCAGCAATGGTTGCAGCAGTGGATCCTTTTCAGATAGTTTGCGACCACTTTTTCGCTCATTTCGGACGGTACATTTGGGGATTATGCGCGTAAAGACTGATTTTGATATAGCCCCACAAAAACAAAGTCCAACTGCGTCAAATCGCATTATCTTGGTGGCCACTTGACGTCGCCAAAATGTGAAATTACGCTTTTTGGAAACTTTTCATGTAGTAAAGTCAAAATCGCACGTGTTGAATCACGTTTGAATCCCCACTTATGTAGTAAGTTTTAACTATTTTTACGCGTTCTTCGGTTGTTAAACGATCGTAAATTCGTAAATGCCAAACTTTTCTCTAAATACATAAGAATTAAGTTATTTAACAGCTGATAGCCTTGCCAGGCCGGAAACCAGTAAATGGATAACAATATACAACATATATTATGGGTTATAAATATGCGTTGCATTTTGAAGTACTTACAACGAAGATAGAAACCTGATTGTGCTTTGAAATAATACTTTCGCCTTAGAACAATTCGGAGTTCCTAATTTCGCTACAGAACGAACTGACATGTTAGTGCCAGATGATGTCTTTCGGAAATACTGTTGTCATTCCTTATCAAAGTTCATGATCATATCGTTCACAAACAGACAGTTGCACAGTGCTCTCAGCATGGGACATGCAAAATAGCGGACATTGAACACCACCGCCAGCCAACCAACCATCCAACCAGTGTCGCAGATAACCACCATCACCACCAGTACCGCCGCCGCCAACATTGAGGAATACGCCAACACAGCAAAAATAAAATTGGAAAATGAAATGGCAAGAAAGTCCAGTACTTAGGTGCCAAGTTGTTCGAGCGAACAAATGTTGGTTTTTATTTATTTCACTGTTGTGGTAGTTAATAACTATTTCACGGATACAATTCATATGGTTCCTTGCCACACGGGAGACAGTCGGTGGTGACTGCAAGTGGCGACCATAATGCATCCACTGCAACGAGAAATGAAATGGAAATGCTGTAATCTTTATTAGAAGATCGTGTATAAACGATTATGCGTTTATTTAGCTTTGAATGGCTGCGCATGCGTTTTCCATTTTCATTACTTTTTCATTTAACGCAATCAGTAATAGAGATATGCAACTCATATGAGAGACAATGAATGCAAATGGAAAAAGACCATAAACGTGTAGAATATGATGATGCATTTGTTATTTAATATCTTTATTTCAAGCGGCACTTTTTCTAAAAAAATGTTAGCTAAAAATGGTCTATATGATGGAGTGATGATTTTTGAACAAAGACATATGCGATAATGACAACGTCATACAAAATAATGACCACGACGGGTAGATTCAAGAAAAATATTATCTATATAATATGTCTAAGTTTATGGTAAATGTTACCGTCAGCATTATTCGTGGTACAATCTCAAGGATCGATCTTTTGTAGTAAAAGAGAAGGACTCTCTTTCAACTCAAAGAAATAGTTTAGCAGGGTAGTTCCACAAGATAGTATACTAAGCCCTATACTATATACTATCTACACCTTTGACATGCCTGTTCATTCCCCAAATTCAAATTTCAACTTTCGTTGATGATACTACATTCATGACCACTACCACTTGCCCATTACCGGCTTCTAGAACACTGCAATCTCATATGCATACACTAGAACCTTTGCTCGAAAAGTGGAAGATTACATTTTCAGACAGAATTACTTACGAATTATTTATTTACCAGTTCATAAGCATGTTAAGTATTTAAGTATTTACCTTGATCGACGTCTCACCTGGACAAATCACATAGACTCAAAAATCATTCAGTTGAAATTCAAAATGTCTCAATTCCACTGGTTTGTTGGCTCTCAGTCCACTCTCAGTTTGGAAAATCAAATAACAATCTAAAACGGCATTGGCTTCCAATATAAATAAGCTACAGAGAAGGCAACCAAGAACACTGCGTCAAATTTGCGGTGCCCCATGGAGTATTAGGAATGATAACATACGCAAGGACTTAAGCATTCCTTATATGTACGTGGAAATAAGAAATTTAAGCAGGTCATATATATGGAAGTTGTCCTCACACTCAAATCCACTCGCTCTAAACCTTCATCATTTTTCTGCTCATATCCGGCTAAGAAGAAAGGACACGCTAGACTTGATCCGCTGATACAAAATTCGGCTCACCAAAAATAATATTCGGCAATGGAAAGTATCCTGCCATTGTTTAAGATAGAATTACGATTTGAATACTTATTGTGCATTTCAAAAGAAAGAAAGATTCAATAAAAAGAGAATTGTTATATAAATGTTTCTCATAAAAATACCCGCGGTAAGAACGACCGCTACAAGCAAGTCAAATTCAGTTATAAAAAAATAACATACAAAAGTTGCCTGCATAAAATAGTCTCATTTGAAAATAGCACAGAATCAAGAAGTTTTTCCAGAATGCATTTCACGTTCGTATCGAACTTAAGATTAAAAAGATTTGTTTTTTTTTTAATGCACAGAAAGAATTAATTAATTATGTAGAAATACAACAGGAATCGTAATCAGCTCTTCTTTACAGATATCACAATTAAAAGCTCTCAACAGCAACAATAACTCAACTTTAACCAGTTCACGTCTATGAATCTGGATATCAGGCTAGATTACTCGGCACGAGAGCCGTGATGTAGGCTGCATTTGATTTGTTGTTATTTTCTACCAGAAGTAACAAGAAGAGCAACTTCACTACGAATACAAAACATATATCTTCCATGAAATATTGGGTGATTTTTTAATCGTATAATATATAATTTTTATCGAATAAACCACTCAAATTTGCGTTATATATTAATTTTTTTTTTTTTTTTTGAGTCGATAAATTGGTCGTTGCCATTTAATTTTTAAAATATCCATTCGGAAGGTCCAATTTTTCGTCACTTTTTCGAGCATTTCGGCCTGCATTCCACGAATAACGTGTGTTAGGTTATCATGTAAGGCTTCAATAGTGTTCAGCTTGTCCACATAGACTAACGACTTGACATAACCCCACAAGAAATAATCAAAAGGCGTTAAATCGCAAGATCTTGGGGACGAACCCACAAAGCCAAACCGAGAGATAAGCTGCTCACCAAATTCATCCCTCAACATATCCATTGTTTCACGAGCAGTGTGGCATGTTGCACCATCGTGATGAAACCACATGTCAACCAAGTTCAACTTAGCCAATTGCGGCAAAAAAAAAAATCTTTCTGGTTGGGTAGCTTGGTGTCACAGAGCACGAATTTTGATAATTTTGGTTTTTCCATGATGAAATGACAGAATATACTGTACACTCTTCACTTTGACATATGACGTTTGGACGCCATTACCAACCAGTGCTGCCAACCTGAGAAACTTAAATCTTAAAAAATCACTTTATGTAGACAGTCCCTAAAAGTGTTCCAGAATGATCGCAAAACTTATCCGCTGTATATAATTTGAATTCGGAAATTGACCGAACAAACAACAAAACTTGGAGTACTGATGTGTCTACGCTCAGTGTTGCTATTGCTATTCTTACACTTACAGGTGATTAAGGAAAATGTTCAACAAATATGAAGCATTTTAGAAAATCAATCCAAAGCCATTTTAGAGGAGTTTATGATGGTAAGGATGCCTTAAAATGTACAAGTTTAAAAACAAGACAGCCTGAAGTATATTTGGGAAACATTAAAATTTTCATTGCAATCACAGCAGTTATATTTTAATACATATTGTTAAAGTCTGTGTATTGCTGCAGGTTGTCCCAAGCGCAATTTTTTGTTTTCAAAATTATTATGTGGCGTACATTTTTTGGCACATCAGAAGAATTTAGCATATTATATTGTAAATTTACTTCCTAAATATAGCAATTCCTGCATGCGACATGACTTTTTGTTCTAAGATAACGAACAACTTTGTAATTTCTATTGAAGAAAAGCTATTAACTATTAATAACATATCAAAACACTAAATGTTGAGATTTGAATTTCATCAACTAACTTACGGTGATCTCTAAACTGCAAATAGTTTTGCAAAATTGACTCTAATTTGTGAGACATCATGGTGTAAATCATATTTTTACTGAATTTGCTGGCAAAATTGACAACAATTATGTCCTGTCTGACGTTTATAATAGCATTATATATTGCAGAGAATCTGAAAAAATAGCAAAATGGAGCCTTCATATTGGTGTCCTTCAGCATCACTCTAATTTTCAAAGTAAACCATATTTTGATGCCCCTCTTCCTTTAAAATGCAATAGCGCAGTTTTAGGGTAGCTTCGAATGAATCTCAAATGTAATCCCATTTTTTTCAATTTTTTTGCACGATGTCCCAGAGACTCTTGCCATTAGAGCAAAGATGCTTTTTCGGAAAGGTGCCAATTACCGCGTCAAAACTTCCGATTTGTCATAATATTTATCAATGTAAGGGGAAAATACTATTTAACTGCGGAATTTTGCAATTTGCATCACTAGTCTTACTATTAATGGCACGAAACCTCCAAGCAATCTCCAAAATCTTGGTTGTTCAGTATTGTGCCGCCCTCAAATTGTTTTTATCATTCCTCACACAATCACCCTTTTGCCCTTTAAGATTAGAATATCTCCTTTAGTATAATAGGATTGTATACAATGAAATTCTTATGAAATTCTGCTTAATTATTTCGATTTAGATTTGCCAGTCATGGCGTTCCAGAATAAAGTTATGAGAATTAATGGTGTTGCCCAATGTTCGATACGGTTCGATGCCAATGTTGGTATTCATTGCAAGATATCAACATAATTTATGTGCTCCACGTTCGGTGCTTTACTTGTAGAATGATCGACCATTGTATTGCAGGGTGGCTCAGTTCAGTCTAAATTAGTTTTGGAGTGAAATCTTTGATTAAATCATAGTCTGAAGTACGTTTTTGGCTTTTTGTTTCATAGCTTATTTCCGTTCGGTTTTAAATGCTGATCTCATCTAGAAATTTCCAGCATAAACATTAGGAATATGAAGAAGATGAGTAGGAATTGGTAGTTTTGGTGAGAAGCGTTTGTATGGAAAGTTGTTCAAACTCGCGCTTCAAACTCTGATTGCCGCTTTGTAGGAGGACTTCAGCTTTTTTTGTGTTTAAAAATTTTAAAAGCAAATACTTTGCCATTTCATCAGGGAATATAAAAAATTCCTATTTGTTCTCATTGGATAATGGGCGGGGAGGAATGTGGAGGGGTTGAGCAAGAACTAGAAACGTAACGACGACAACAACCGCCTTAGCATCAACAATAATCATCATCATTCAAAAATATCAAAATAGCCACAAAACACTCTACAGCAGACAACATAGTCTCAATTTAGTTGATGTTGTTTGCCTCACTCGTACTATGCATACTGCAGAGTGTATGGGGGAGCGGGGGGCTTGGTGAAGGACTTTGTGCATCAGCAACGTGAGGTCGTGAGCTCAACATTTTTTTTGCTGCAATTGAGGGTTGTTGTTGTTGTTGGTAGTCATCTTTGATTTGAGGTTTCTACTTACTTGCACACCGTTTCATGCTCATGTTCAACACTACCAGAGTGTTTTGTTCTCAACTATTTTTAGTTGAGATTTTAGATTATTCAACTCAGGCCAGGCACCAACTCAATCGACCGACCGATCGCTCGAAATGAAAAGCCAAACATCGCAATTGCCAACAAGTTTATGAAGAAAAAATATGTGATTTTATAGCAAATTTCATACTATATATTTCATGGAATTTATTACAAAATATTTGCTGTCGTTATTTTGCGGTGTTATTATACGTCGCCCCATCACCAGGAGCAACGGCAACAACGACAACAGCATCGGTGATGACTGTGGATTAAACGTGTTTGCAGCAGTCAACGGCCAACAATGAGGCAAGTTTCAATTCATTGCTGTCAATTGAGTTAACAAAAATTAAATTGAAATTAAGGTTGAAATGCCATCAAATAAATTGGTTGGTCATTGTTGAGCAGATGCCTTTTGTATTCAACTCCTCAGACTCGTAATTGAAATTTTTGAGCAGAAACATGTCCAGTTCCTGTTTTGGGTTCCCTGTCTTTCTCTCTCTCTCTTTCTCACCCTGCCTCTTCATCTCACTGTTGCCGTCTGTTTGCCACAAAAATGTTGCCGAGACCGATGCAACAGCAACACCAACAACCGGCAACCCAGAACTTGTATAATCAATCACCAAAAAACCACAGAGCAACACATTGCAATTTGCATGTCACAACGAGACACAACAAACATCACCAGAGCGTCAAAACGAAACAATGCCAGACAGACCCACAGAAAAAAAAAACACGACGATACTGTGGCAGGACCAACAAAATTTGTTGCAATAATGTTAGGCATTTGTCTTAAGATCAGGCTTAATTGCAGCGTAACTCTTAGTAACTGAAATTAAAACCACTGTCATTCGTCTTCTTGGCAAAATGTCATAACATCAATTGGGGGATAAACAATTTTCGTAATTTCTGAAGAATTTTGACCGAAATTTTTGTGATTGTGCTAAACACGCACAACAACTCAGCTCGAAGTAAAGGAATTGGAATGGAAAGCTAACATTCAGGACACACATTTCCATACATGTGGCCAAGTACGGTTAATGCCACGAACTCATACCATATTTCGCAAATCGTAGTATTTTTATTCAGCTGAGGGCATTGAATGATATTATTGAATGATATCGAGTCAGTCAGTATGGAAACCCATCTATGAAAAGTAAAAAGTGGAATGCACAGGACGGGGGAGGGCTTCAAACATTTAGTGAACGAGATCTACTCCTTAAAGACTAAATCAAACAATAATTTAAATTGTTCTACACAAGCTTTACACGACTGGAAATGTTGCCAGTTTCGGAAGAAATATGTCATCTAATTTAAAAATGCAAGATTCGCGATAAAGTCATTGGCCTAAATTCTGTACGATGTTGCAATAATGCTCAACAATATTGGGTGTCGTGTGGATGCACATAAGATGAAATTGCATTTCAGAACTCCCATGTAATGCATTATATTCCGATTACATATCGACTTCATAAGAATCCACGTATTGTGGGCGTTTTCCGCGCAGAGCTTGAATTCGACTCCGATTCCCAGTAATAGATTCGCTTGGTTTCAACAGCTCGTAATAAATAACACCGACCTGGTCCCACCAAATACAGAGCATAACCTTCGCAGAGTGAAACTCCATGACCAGGCAGCCCCCATCACTTTCTTTTCTTTGGATTGCTGTAATGAATCCATTTTTCATCACCCGTTACAATACGATGAAGAATAGTCTTCCTTTTTTGTCGCTGAAGCAGTTGTTCACAAGCGAAAAAACGACGCTCAACGTCCCTTGGCTTCAACTCATAAGGAACCCAAGTTCCTTGCTTTTGAGTCATTTCCAACTCATGCAATCGCTTGGAAATGGCTTGGCGAGTAACTCCTAATACTAAACCAAGCTCTAACTGAGTTTGACATGGATCTCCATCAAGCAATGCCTTCAATTCAGGGTCTTCAAAGGTTTTTCGTTTTCTTTCACGCGAACGGTCATCAACATCAAAATCACCGTATTTAAGCCCACGGAACCAATTTCAATACGTCGTTTTATTTAAAACAGCATCTCCATAAACGTTTTGAAACTCTCGATGAGCTTCAGTCACCGTTTTCTTCGCTTGAAAAAACAAAATCAATAATTCCCGCATATGACGACTATTTGGCACAAAATCATACATACACACACACAATCAAAAGAACATGACGTCAAAAAAAAAATCACTATAGTGCCGGGGCGGTATGTATACCATATGCCTAAACTTGGCTCATGACGGTTAAGTTATGGCAGAATTGACTAACACTTGTAGCTAGCGCCATCTATTGGCAAACAGCGGGAACTTAGTTGCGCACCCGACATTATTTCACCTTGCAATAATGACGGTTTAATGACGGTTAATCGTCAATTCCAAAAAATTCAAAATGAAAAATATTGTGTTAGGATGTTACTAACCGAGCCGAAAGACTTTTACAAACTTTTTCTGCGGTTTGTGGATGCTTTCAGCTAATCGTTACTCTATCACTCCAGGGAAACCAGATTATATTATAGCGAAAACAAATTCCAGAAAATTAAAAATTACAAATATTACATTAGGACGTTAGTTAAACATGTTGCAAGAGTTTTTCTTTCTAGAACTGGGCCGAAAGACTTTCACAAACTTGTTCTACTCTGTTTTCCTTTAAAATACAATTAGCTGGAAATTCCTCCAGTTTAGAATGGGAATACAATTTTCGTCGTCGATTACCGTCTACCTAATTATTACTTATCTCCCCACCAATTACCGTCATGACTTACCGTCATGAACTACACATAATATTTACTTCTTAATGCTAACAAAATAATGACATTTCACTCACGTCAGCCCAAAGCAGTGGAACAGTTGTCGTGTTAGTTTAAGCCCCGTTCATGCATAACATTACCTCACACTTGACGGAGCCTCAATTAAGTCAATTATCTTCTAAGCCAAAATAGCAATTATGATCTCCAAATTTATGAAAAATATGAATCCATTTGTGGGACATGCAGACGAGAAGTAGGAAGATGTTTATCGATAGGTAAAAATCGTCAATTAAACGCACGCACAACGAGAATCAAGAAATCAATTAAAATTTTTAAACGAAACCTCGAACATAAGCAAGAAATTAAAATTTTAGCTACAACAGAGGCGTTCAAAATACTTAAACAACATCTAAAATGCAAGAAAAAAACCAAATGGAGACTAAAATTTTCACTGAAACGAAGTAATAATTAGTAGCATGCAATGTTGTTGGAAGTCCAACTTATTGTTGGACAAATTATTCTTGTTATTCTCATTTGGGTTCAGGAATGCCAAGCTGGACACTTTTTTAGGAATCATCAAGTGATCCCAGCGTTCAATTGTCAAAACACGAAAACAATTTAAAACAATTTTCAGCAGGTTCAAAAGGTTCAAACAAAAAAAAAATGGACAAAAATATCTCACGCTCGTAAATTAAAAGATAAATCTTCCTTAATTGTAAATTGAAAACCTAAAACGAAAAACGCTTCTCAAAATATGGACGGACGAAATACTCAAAGCCCCCCTTGCTTAAAGAAAAAAGGAGCCTTAAACAAGTTCTTAACAAATCGTTATTATTGAGAAGGAGTAACCAATGAACTGATACTAGTCCACTCCAAACACGGCATGAGTGCACCACTGCACTGACACCACAAAATTGCTTTTGATTGTGGAAATATTTCCTGCAGTTATTGCGGTAAAATTCTAACAAAACGATAGTTGATTTTACGTGGATTATTGGCTGCCAATGGGCCAGTAAAGTTTGGTATTCTTTGGTAGCAAGAGTAAATAGAATCTTTGGTGGTTCACCTTGTTCGAACTATTCCTTTTTCATTTCTTTTTTTCGGGGGGAGGTCTCAAATTGACAGACCACTTAAGCGAATCCACCTGCAATTGACACACAATCGTGTAACAAGTGTGCAACACAAACAACAGCAGCCAAAGTGGCAGCAGCAGCAGCAAAGCGGATAACATTCTAAGCATAAGTAACGTGGACACAACACACGCGGGGACCTACTAGTAAAGTTTTTTTTTCCTCAGCCCATTCTACCCATTCTTAAGGAACTTATTTTTCTATGGGGCCCCCTGTGCCGCATATGCTGGTGTTGCATCACCGACCGGCACGCAAGAAAAGTTTTTCTCTCTAGCATTAGATTTCCATTTAGCGTAAAAGTGTAACAAAATGTTAATGGAGCCGAGGTAGTTCAAGCTTGAATTGCATCATCGCCAGCACAGGATGCTTCAGCTGCTGCTGCAAAGTGCTCCAGTTTGCTAAGCTCTCCTCTGTCGCTTAGCCGTTGGCTGACAGCACATGCCACCTTCTTATGCACACGTTGTTATGGCCACAGGCACTTTGATTCCATTCTCTATCACTCTGCCATTGTTCTGGAGTGCTTTCCTGGCAGATCGGGCATCGCTTTCAACTTTGTGCGCTAGGTAGAGTGTGTGCAACAGCAGCAGCAACAACGACACAAAATGATACAAAATGTTGCTGTTAAAGCTTTGCTTAAACTCATGTTACATGTTGCTTTTGCATTGTTGTTGCTGGTCGCAAGAGCATCATCAGCATCTCTGGCATCATCATCATCGTCGCCAGTATCTGATGCTTTTATAGCGATAGTGTTTAGCTACTTGCTTTCAATTTTTAATGGGTTTCCCATTACACTCTGCTCCCAACCAACCTTAATCCATTCAAAGCGAGCGAGCACTCGAACACTCCACAAGTCAAACAACCGACCGACCGACAGAGCTGAGACTGAGCAACTTGTGATGCTAAATGATCCAACAACTGATGTTGTTGATGATAAAGTCTTCCTTTCGGTTCTTGTTGCTGACTTTTGCGCTTCTTATGTACTGAGAGTACATTGCGGATTGGGAAACACATGTAAGATTCGTGTTTAGTGTCTCTGTGTGTTTGCCACTCATTCATCTCCATTGACTCCATGCAAGCAGCACTTTCGCGACCTGCTCCTCCTCGCTGTCATTCATTCATCGATTGTGGTGTTGCTGCCGTTGGTGGTGCTGATGGTGTTAACTTTGTATGTGTTTGCACAAATTAGATTTGACAATTTCTCCATCTGTCCCCCTTTCACTCTCCTGCCGTCCACGTAATGGAACATGAATTATTGCCTAATCCAAATGTAAAATGCCCAGTTCCTTGGCGTCGATATCACACGATTTGTGGCCTTACTCGTTAGCCTGCGGCCAGGGAAATGTTATCAAATTATTTTCAATCTTCTGCAGCATTGCATGTGAGCTTTTCGTTATAATTTACATGGCTGGGTTTCCGTTTCGTATTTGTGTTTTGCTTTTAAACGCGGATAAAATCTATGCGATCATTGGGCCAGAGGGCTCAATATTCTATTCTGTCCAAATCTATTTTTAATAACATCATGATTTGGACCAAGCAAAACGCCCCCAATAGAGATGTTGTTAACTAAGATTCAATATGATGCAGTCATGATGTGTAGTCGGAGTGATGTGAGTTTAATTGCTGTACAGGGTGGACGCATGAGGACTTTGTCGTCAACAATAGCGCAGTGGTCAGAGCTATGAGGCTGATTAATTACAATAGGCAAAGCTCTCGACTCATTTTTTAATGCGTTTGGGGCAAGTAAATATGAAAGCAACCCTAAAAGATATTTGAACAACATTTTTGTACATTTGTTGGTGTCTCTTAAAGTCCTCTGACTATTTAGACTTTAGATTGAGTAGGGGGCAACCAATTCGGCTATAAGATATAGCGGAATAAACAGCAAATGGGCAGCAAAATAAGCAACGAACATTGTAAACATTGATTCACATTTGTTGGCGTAGCTTAGTGGCCGTGGAGAAAAGAAACACAACATTTTTTTTTTTTTTTTGACAAAATACACATTTTTTAAAATTTGCTGAAAGTTTCCGAAGGAAAAAAGAAATTTTCCTGGGAGGCGTTTTTTTCTTGCTGTAGCTACATCCGGCAGTTTAGCAAAAACTTTGCAACAATATGTGTAGGTAAACTCTGAGGACCTATGACCTATGACGGAAATAAGACCTATTTATATTACGAGGTGTGTTCAAAAAATATGGTGAATTTTCATTTTTCTCAAAAAATATTTATTTATTCATCAATTCCTATTTTATCTCCGGCGTTTTCTCCAATCCTCGAAGCAGTTCTGATAAGCACTTTTTGGTATGCCCTTGAGCGATTCGGTTGTTGTCTCCTAAATCGTCGCAAAACGCTGTCCTTTCATGGGTCTCTTAAATCTTGGGAACAGGACAGTCACAGGGGGCCAAATTTGGTGAATACGGTGGCTGAGGCATGATAATGGTGTTGTTTTTGGCCAAATAATCTCTCACAAGCAAAGATGAGTCAGCAGGTGCATTTTCATGATGCAAAAGCCATGAATTTTTGTTCGCAACAATTCCGGGTGTTTTTTTTTTTTGTGTTACTGCACGCAAACGGCGCATAACTTCAAGGTAATACTCCTTTTTACCGTACGACCTTGTGGTAAGAACTCCTCATGCACTACACCATGGTAATCGAAGAAAACTGTGAGCAAAACCTTGACATTTGATTGAACTTGGCGTGCTTTTTTTGGTCTTGACTCTCCTGGACTCTTCCATTGGGACGAGTGGGCTTTGGTTTCGATGACTTGTCACCCTTTTAAGCAAATCTGGGTAATCGTTGACGTCATTCAACAATTACTGAGCGATGCTCATGCGACGTTGTTTTTGGTCAAAATTTAGCAATTTTGGAACAAACTTCGCTGCCACACGCTTCATGCCCAAAATTTCCGAAACAACCGTCCGCTAAAACAAACATTATAATGCAGTATATTGAGTGTATTAGATGATATTGACTAAAGTATGACAAAATCGGATATGTTGAATCAGCTACAGCTACACAAGGAAAATGTAACCTCCCTGGGCGATTTATACTTTTTTTACGAATTTCCCATCTTTTCCAAGTAGACAGGTGTCAAAAGTTCGGGTACCGGAGAATCAGAGATGATAGCTTTTTTTATTTTTATTTTTTATCATTACCAACGTATACTGCTGCTGATTGAGGAATAAAGAGTAAAGTCATCGCACCAGAGATGGGTTTAGCCTTCGTATGAGCAAGTTGTTTTCTACTGCTACAATTTTCCAACTGGTAACACCAGTCAGTTATAAAATCAAGGACAAATGGGCGTGTGAAAACGCCATTTTCTCATGCATTTAGGGCGGTTGCTTATAAAAGTGTATGCGTTGAGATGAGCCTTTTTCACAATAGTATTTTGTACTCCATCAACGAATAAACCGTAAAATTAATAAAAAAGAACAGCAAACTGTTAATTTCTCTAAAGGTGGGCTCAATTTTTATATGGGCAAGTTTTTTCCTACTCATCGCCAAATAGACCATAACCAACTAATCTAGTTTTTATTATTTTTATTATTATAAGTGGTTTTTCTAAATATTTTCCAATAACAAACCCACTATTAGATCGCTCATTCAAAAAAGCATATGACTTCAGTTGACTATATCCTGTGTCTACCAACCACCATCTCATGTTTCTTTAAGTTAACTAAGTTCCCGCTGTATGCCAATAGATGGCACCAGCTGCAAGTGCTACTCGATTCTGCCATAAGCTCAACGCCATGAGCGGAGATGCTGCTTTAAATGACACGACGTTTTGAGATTGATTCCGTCGCTTTAAAGATGGTGATTTTGATGTTAACGACCGTTTGCGTGAAGGAAGACGAAAAACCTTCGAAGACATTGAATTGGCGGCACTGCTTGACGGGGATCCATGTCAAACTCAGCTAGAGCTTGGTTTAGTATTAGGAGTTACCCGCCAAGCCATTTCCAAGCGATTGCATGAGTTGGAAATGATTCAAAAGCAAGGAACTTGAATTCCTTATGAGTTGAAGCCAAGGGACGTTGAGCGTCGTTTTTTCGCCTGTGAACAACTGCTTAAGCGACAAAAAAGGAAGACTATTCTTCAACGTATTCTAACGGGTGATGAAAAAGGCACGAAAAAAACTGGAAATGGGAAGTCTTACCCTATCCGCCACATTTTCTACATATTCCGCCGCCCGATTATCACTTGTTCCGTTCGACGGCGCACGGTCTGGCTGATCAGCAATTCCACTCATATGACGACATCGAGGAATGGCTAGAATCGTGGATAGCCTCAAAACATGAACAGTTTTACAGTGACGGAATTCGAAAGATGGGGAAAAAGTAGTAGTAGCGATGGGCAATACTTTCAATGAATCATTTGTAAACATGTTTTCATAATAAAATTGCATTTGTATAGAAACAAAAAATAGAGAGAAAATGTTTAAAATTTTTGTGAATGAACAGCATTTTTCTATAAGAAGGGTTTAAACTTAAACTTATTTCTTATACTTTCAACAGACTTGCGGACAGACGGACAAACATGTTCTATTCATCATAAATTGTTTGCGATGATCTCACTTTATAGGACCTCAGATGAGTATTTCAAATTACTACAAACGGAATAGTGAATTTAAGTCAGGCTTTCTTATGCGGTTTATAAAAATTCGCCATCGTCTTTTAAAAACCCGAAAATTAAAAATATCGCACTTCCAGTCAAATTTATATTATTATATGAAAATTAAATCTATTGCAACTGACCACATCTTATTTCTACAATTCTTAGGATCCCTTTATTGAGAATATTTCAAAGAATTACATTACATAACAAATTTGCAATTTGTTAACTCTGAATCTGTGAAAAACATCTTCTACTCCTGCCCTCAGAGACATTAGCGCATTTATCTTTTGCTTAAACCTTTTGTCGAGGGATTCTCATATGCAGGAATTTAACAGAATGAAAATAATACTTATGCCTCTGAAGATTAATAGATTTGTAAAGTTTCCTAATGACTTCATTTTGAATCGAATAGGAGATCGTAGCGGGCGGGTCACAATCTGCAAGGGACGTCGAAAGCCAAGGAACAACATACATGTTATTTACATTCGATCTTAGAGATTTATATCTTTGTGGCAATTTATGGCGTATAAGGATTTACATTTTCTACTCCCATAAAAAGATAATCACATGTGTCTGTGCGAACGTACATGGCGGCGACATGTATGTGTGTGGCATGTTGCCAACTCTCAGTCACTGCCTCAATATCTTGGGCCACCATTCCGAAGACCAACGCCGCTGATTGTGTTCATACGAATGAATAAAGTCTCTTTTATGCAAATCCCGGCTTTATAAAGTTTCAGTTTTCGATCCTCTGTAATGGCGATGGTTTCATATTTCCCTAAAGGGTGTGTGCGGAGTGATCGTTACTGAGTGTTGCATATGTTTGCAATGGGGCCTACTAAGACCGAGTTGAGCTGCAGTAGATAAATCGCTGATGCAATGTGTGTTTGGCTGTAACCACAAGTAACAAATGACACACAATTAAATGAATTTTTAATTTGTTGAAGTATTTTTCCGCATCCACCGTAACATCAGCCCAGACAACGGCAACAACAATGAGCAAACTCAATTTAAATGTAAAAATTGGTATTTAAATGCGTCGAGACGAAATAAGGATGTCTAAATCCATTCGATAGATCCCACACTCGAGGCAGACGCTCACAAAAGGAAGCGGAGGAGAGTGTGGGTTGGTTGCCATGAACAGATAGATTTCGATAAATCTTCTTTTCAATCCAAAAGTAAACAACTTCACCCTTCCCTGGCAATGGTACCTTTCAGAACATATATTTAGAAGTTGCGCTGAGAGAGAGAATGAAAAGGTGTTTCCACGATTTGAAGACAATGGGAACAACATCGTGCAATGTATGAATGCACAACAATGTATGCATAACCGCCGTGCTGGTGTTGCCGAGATCATGACCTTTTAAGTTTAGATTTCACGCATTGCAAATATTTACTTCCATTTTGACAGATTACCTATCAAGTCGTTGGAGAGTGCTGGTGGTGGCACTTCTGGAGCAGCGGGAGCTTCGCGCACCTCCATAGCCTTAAACTCAAGGATGAGTACATAAAAAAAAAATTCGTTATGCTCCTCCAGTCACAGACAAACATACCACTGACATACACACACTCACGCGTAAGGACTGCACCAGCAGCAGGAGCAAAAGCAGGAGATGTGGCAGGGATCTAGACAACCGTGGTGAAGATACTGCCAGCAAGCATCGATGGCAAAAATCCATTTAAGACGGCTGCTTACTGCTGTCAAAGTTTGCACTTATACTGCATCTATAACTGATGTGTTAAGCTCTTTTCTGTTTGCTTTCCTTACTGCTGCAACATCCAATGCTGCATTTTCCATCTATTGGCAGGGGACTTTACAACTATTGATATTGCAACTGCAGTCAGGGTAGATGTTATAGTTTACGATGGACTCAATGAATGAATTGCGAATTATTATGATAATACCAAGTTGCAACATTATGCACTGCAGTTATTACCATAATCTGGTGACATGTGGTGGAAAGAACTCAGCGAGCGATTAAATGTGCGAATTTTGGAAGTAGTGGAAACAGCATAGATAGATTGAATAGGGATCAGAGCATGCACAGCACTCAAAATATGAATAATATCAGATAGGGTCTTCGATTGTTATCACAAGTTCTAAAATCGTACCAAATTTTGAAAGTTATTCGACACAAATACTCTAAACTTTAAATCGAAAATAAGTATTCCGTTTACACAAATGGTTTCACAAACGATTGATAGAAATACATTTTCTTAACCATTTCAATAAATTTCAATGCTTTATTTCTACTCTTTGCGGCTGCGACATTGAATATTGCAGACATTTTCCTATTTATGACTCTCTAATGCTTGAGAAAAAACTTTTGCTTAATGACGCTGCTACCAATTTAAGCATAATATGAGATGTAGATGTCGCCGAAACATGTCCAGATGGTGGTGATACAGGAATAGTCGTATGTTTTGATAAATTCTAACATGAGTGTTAATTTGCTAATGAGTCTTTATTTCCACAGTGGCACACACACATAAACATATACGACTCCTTTAAAAGGCTTTTGTGTCCCCCCTTCTTAGTTTGGTTTTGTGACGCTTTAGGGCACCATAAATTTTGCGACAAATTCCATGAACAATAAAAAGCGGAGTTGCCGACTGGCGGACGGGGTAAGACAAAAGAGCAAACATTCATTTCTTACACTATGATTTTAAACAATGGCATCATTAGTTTGTATTTTATGCACTGAACTCTGTTCTCCACCAGGTTTTTTTTTCGTTCTTTCAGCTTTGTATGATTCCTATGGAAACAACTACGAAATATGTTAAACAAGCTTAAATACTGGAAGTGCTCAACCAAGTGCAAAGTTGCACTTTCATACCCGCTGAATTCAACGTAGCTGTTGCTAGCTGCCCTCCAACTACACTTTACTACCGGGCACTACGGCTGGCTGGCTGGCTGGCTGATAGTGACAGAGTCCATAAGATTTGTTGCACGTATGCGTGAGTTAAAAATCTGATATGCTCGCATAATTGCGCACATTTGCTTAAGTAAAGGCCGCGGACGGACAGACAGACAGATGGACGTAGGGACTAAAGGAAGCAAACAAACTGCCGTAGAAGGCGAGCGGTTACGCTACAATTATTTCCGAGAGTTGACTCAAAGATGTCTACGCTTCTTTTTAAGTAAGTATTATGAACGTCGATGCTGATGTTGCTGCTGTTGATGTTCTTGTTTCATAGTTAAGTTGGCTAATGGGGCAGGAATTCAGTTAAAAGGGTATTTTAGTCTGCCATGGAAATGTTCTTTAGCGTCAGCCTCATTGATGGCGATCTCGGAGGAAACCACTCATACGCTTACCCTCTTAGTGCTGACACAGGTAGGTAGGGAAGATCATAACGATACCGGTATTACAATGTAAGCTCTCGGCGCATGTAAAATGTACTTGGAACAGTCAGCTCTTATTGTGATTGCTAGCAAAGGATATCTCCAATGACTTTCCGTTTCTCGGATAAAAGAAGAATTTTACTGATTAAAGAAAAAAGCAAGATCTCAACTTTTGAAAGAAAAATAAACGCACAAAGATATATTAGTCTAATTGAGCTGTCAATTTTACTACAGCGATCAATTAACATTAACTTCCGCTCTTAATATAAGCTGCGCCTAAATTAATATAAAGTAAACAAATTTTCCCTACATCCAAAGAAAATATATAGAAGACATACAGAAGAGCTACAGCTTAAACGTATTCAATTTTTAGATTCACCCAATATAAACTACAATTAACAGCGATTTTGAACGTTAATTTAAGAATAATTTACTAGACTTGTCGATTACTCGTCTACTCCAAGTGTTTGTTAGACACATCGCTGTGACCGCCTGTGGTAGCATCGAGGTTCAAACTCACGATCATATGCATGATAGTTGCGTATTCTAACCAACGTGTCACCACCGATCACGACAAATTCTGACATGGCCAAAATAAAGTAATTATTGAAATATTTTCAGGGAAATTATTTCGTAAAAAAAAATAATTAACTTTTAAGTGTCTCCGACATACGAAATGCAAATAAAAGAGGTGGACAGTTCCAATTTTGTTAGAAACATCACTGTGAATTCACATGAAACTGCATCAACTTGAAATACAAGTGCACATGGGAAAATTCAAATGAATATCCTCCGGGATTGGCTAAAGAGATTTACACAAGAATCTCTAAGGAAACAAATAACGTATATCGTCAAATTTCAAGATTAATTTTCTAATACAACATTTCAAAAAGACACCAATCTTAACCATTATTTAAATGTTTAATACATAAATTCGTTAAAAATGCCAGGGAGCACCGACGTTGCGATTCTGACCCTCTAACATTTTTTGAAATCATGGACTTAAGTTATCACCGAATACATTTTCAATGGATATCGCACTACGATGTATAGATTGAAAAGAAGTGAAGAATATATTTAGCTATAAATTTTTCTGCAATTCATTTGGTCAAACAATTTTTGAATCCTTTTTTGTTCATTAGAAGATGATTGGAGAATGGGAGCTGAAACACCCGGATCACTATGAATAGGTCTCTATTAAATAAAAGCAACTAAAAATAACTTATATTTTCTTTTCATCTCATATTTTAATTCATATTTCTTTTATTTGATTGCCTGTTTTATCATTCCATTTAGTACAGTTTACAAGCTTGTAATGAATTCTTTCTTGCCTTGTAATGATACTCATGATAGCTTGCAATGTATTTAGGGACATTTAATACCTGAAACAATCGAATTCTTTACAGAAAAATTGCCTCCATTCAATTCACCGATGTCAATAGACATATAGATGACCCCACAGCCATTTATGGAGATGGACAGAACAATCAGGCGCTCGATGCAAAAACTGTGATGCCTCATACAGCTGCTACACAGAACAATATAAAGTCGGTTATGGACTTGTAGCGAACAAAGGACTTAGACTAACAAGCGACCGAACAGCCATGATCCACTCCAATGCGAAATATTGCCTCTGCTTCTAGTATTATGAACGTGCGCGTGATCTGGGTGCTGATATATTCTGAGACCATCGGCTGGTACCTGCTAAGGTACGCACGAGATTAAGCAGAGCAGAGTGAACAAAATGTAGACATCACTAAACTACATATCCACGAGAGAGACACACCCAACTCCAACAAACTCTCTCAATTTCTACATCATATCCCGAATTCTTGTGATTTGGGCACACATATTGCTCACATGATGACAAATAAGGAAAAACCTCGCCTAAACAAGGTCTGTTACGATGAAGAATGCTGAACAATGTCTGAGGAGAAGGATCGTACATACGAGTATATAGTAATGCTATGTATTGAGATAACACTGTAAGAGAAGAGAAAAGAGGCAGATATCTTCTTCTAGCAAAGGAAACGATTTTGGATACAGCATCTGAGCGACGACAGAGAAAGTTACAAGATATAGGTGAAACCCAAAAATTCATTGCAACGACAACGATGCTGCAGAAGACAACACAACTGTAAGTTGTTAGACTCGAATGGAAGCTCAAGTGAAGAAATCATATCAAGTATTGGCCCTGGCATAGATTGGCCACCATCAAGCCAGAACGAGGTCGGAAAGCACTACCAAAGCTTAGCAACAACAAAGCTGCAAGGATGATGAATTACCCGCATAGTTATTCAAGGCCGTTGGCAAAGAGCTCATAATGAGCGCGTATCATCTCCTAAACACGATTTGCCTCTTCGAAAGCAGGAACAGTAATTGAACACCAAACGCATCATGTCCACTGCTCAACTGTCGTGGTATCTGTTTTCTAACCATCGCTTATGAATGTTATATGTATGTGAAAGTTTAAAGTCCATTCCATCGTACTAGATTGCACCTTATTAGTGCAGGTTTAGACCTCGCAAGTCTCCAACTGATCAGACATACACAGCATCGCAAATTCTGAAGAAGGAACAAAACAGATCGACACATCCAACTTCCTCGTCAACTGCAAAGCTGCTATCGATAGTCCAATATAGCAAAAACTATATGAAGCCATGGCCGCGTTTGATATTTCCTTGAAGTTTATACTTATTTGTAGGGTTGCACAACCCTACACGAAATTTTCAGTGATGAAAAGAAACATTCTTTCCGAATCATTTTGCACTGCTCGCACATTTAACAGGGCGACAGCCTATCTTGGGGACCCTTTAACATAAATACTTATGGATATAGTTATGAGATTGGTACCATTTTCATTGCGTTCAATCATAATCATAGACATGTTTGATCAAAAACTGTGAGATGTTACTGCAGCCTTCTCAATCACTGGGAAGAAGCTGACAAAACAAAGTTATTTATTTATATGATTTGTGTGGAATGCTTCACAAACCTTAGTACCAACTTCGATACAACTTCGATACAACTCTCTATTACAGTAATTAATTAAGGTAAGTATGTACGAGTATTTAAAGTGTAATTCTCTCAATTTGCTTGATAAATCGAATTATAAATTTATTTGCGTTCGTTATTCACGATATCTGGATTAAAATGATGCAAACTTTTACAGTTGAGTGTTCGTTGAATTTGTTATCCCCCACGGTGTAGGAAAAAAAAACACGGAAAATAATAATTAAAAAATATGCTGTGGGTTTTCCGAGCGTACATTTTTACTTTTGCAATTTTTCACATGAGCAGTATCTGGAAAACGTTTTATGTTGAAAAAAAGTTCTGTAATTGGGAAATTGGGTAAATTGAAAGACCGATTTTTATGAACTATCATTCTTGAAATGTCATTTCATGTAATCACAAAACCAGTTCTTAATAAAGCATTTTTCCAATTCATATTATTGGACGAAGAATAATTGCAACGAAGAAGTATTTGTAATTGGTTCAAAATCATTTATTTACACAAAATATTGTATTTTTATCAAACTAAACTATAAAATTTCTTTATTTACGAAAACAAATGTTTTCTCATCTCAATAGGTGAGACTTCATTAGGTTGAAGGAAAGGAAATCATCGATATGTCATCTAAAATCCATTTCCATTAACTCACGTAATGATAATTGGAAAAAATTTAATGCACTTAACTGATTCAATCAATCAAACGGTTTTGTGGCAATAATTTGTTTGCATCACAAAATTCAATCAGAAAGCTGAGCTAGATATCGAAAAATGTCAAAGTATTTGATAGTGGACTATATTTGTGTACAGCTCATGTTAAATTCAGAAAATTACTCCGTTAAGAATACTAAATTTGGGAGGCAAATGTAATAAAATGTGTAATTAAACATATTTGTCCCCACCATAAAACACATGTATATCATATATCGATCTAATTTGTCATCGATTAAAACAGACAAAATATTCGCATTTTCTTCTTTAAATCTCTTTAGGGGCAGCATGTTGAACATCTTTTCCAACATCCAATACACACTAAATATTATTTTCACAAATATTCCCTAGTTAGCTACCTCAGCTGTTAACCATTTTTCCAATTTCCCCTCCATTTTCGCCCTGCGATGACATAACACGATTCTGCTTCGCACAACGTAACTTTGTTGATACTTTGTATGTTCCAAACTCAGAGATGTCGTGCTTCCTTCCAAAATATCTCCATCAAAAATCATTGAACAGAATATATTTAATATTCAGATTTAACTATGCCATTCCGACTGACTTTTAGTATTTCATTTTTAAAGCGGACATGAGAGTCAATTTCACGAAACTGGAGTTGTCGAGGAACGAGCCGGCAGGGAGTGAAGCGGATGAAATTTAATAAAATATTCCACAAAATTATTGATGAAGTTGAAACTGCAACGCGGATTCTATTGATGCAAACGACCGCGCAGAGCGCATGATTGTGAATACAAAAAATCTATGGAAGAAATCACGAAACTACACCAACAAATAAAATCATTTAAAAGAACAAAACGAAACGGCGACATCTAGAAGAGGGAGAAAAGCGACAACACTACGAGGCAGTCGAATTTAGCCATGATGGTAATGGGATGAGATGACTTGTTGATGATAACAAATTAACTGAAAAGTCAAATCATGCAACTCTTTTCCAGCAGAAGAACGGACTTGACAGACAGACATTGTAGTTGCCGATGTCGACAATGTTCCTTCCTCCCAGGTCTAACTCAATACAGCGGCTTTTGCTGCCGCTTGCGCCGCTGCAGCCACAATAACCAAAAAAAATATCTGCACAATGTTATTAAAACGGTTGGCAGTGGAAGCAGATCCCTGCCTTCATACAGAATGCATGCCGCCACATAACCAAGTTAAAGGTTGTTTGTGAGGTGACGTTGAGAAAGATGTTGACTATGTTGCCCTGGAAGTAGCCTCAGAGTGCCAGTGGCCAGGCACATATAATGAAAAGCGAAAAATGTGATGATGGGAATGAGGATGTTGTGACTTTTATAACTGCCAACAATGCAAGGGGAAAATGAGTGATGCAAGGACGTCTTGATGACGATGGGGGTACCGAGCATTGACATGCCTTCCACCTCTTTGATATTTCGTGGCATTGTGTGTGTTTTGTTCCCCGTCACTGCCTGTGTTCCGTGTAAACGCCCATACTTGAGCTATTCGCCATCCTCTTAGATTTGGGCTTTGTTATCCCGAGGCTATTTCCATGATTTGCTCTGGGCATAAACTATTTTTACATGCTAAAGTCAGTTTGTTTGATTTTTCGCGTGTTTTTGGTTTAGATTTTGGTGAGTTTGCACAGTACCCTTTGTGGTCGCTTCGGAGTCTTGTAGGTTCCGATGCTGCCAATCCAGCTGTTCGAGTGGCTGGCCTGTTATTAACTTGTCGTATTCGAAAACAAGATGAGAACGATTAATGCTCTTGGCCAATTTAAAAAGTTTGCATTCCTTGTTAAGCATATGAGTGGTGCTCGTAACGATTGTTAGCAGCAACAGCAACAACAGCTGTGGAAACTGCAGCCACACTGTCATCATCCTCATCCACGGCCACTTCAACGTTCAGTGCTGCATCAGCAATTGCCCATGCAGTAATATCCATACTGATACGAGACAAACATCCCACCACATCTATTCCATCCACTGCAGTATTGACTTTTCAACTGTGGCAATGGCAACTCAAACAATTCCACTGACAAACTTCGGGCTATGACTATGGATGAATGGCATAGCTGAACCGTTTACCACAAACGAAGAGAATTGCTGGTATCTTGACGTGCCAGTGTAAAATCATTCCCAGTCGTATGGATGAAATGGGCTGCCAACCCAGTCAACCCCACTTGAAAGAAATGAAGCCTTGTTCTAATCCTCGTCCAAGATATCGCAAAAACTGAAGCTGAAAGGAAACATATTCATTCACCAGGCATAAACTGTGGTCAACATACGCAAGTTTCCTGGGATTCACGAGATCATCTCGGTTATTGGCAATACATACTCCCCGGTGCGTATGTAAGTGCTCAGTTGTTCCTGGTCCTTCGGATCTGCAATCGCGATTGCAGTTTGTGATTCTTGTATATGATTTGCTTTTGACGAATACCACTTCTTCTTCGTCTTCTGGCACCTCTTCCATGTCGTCGTTGTGCACGTTCGTAAATCGCTAAATTGTTCCTTTCGCTCATAGGCTGTAGCGTCAGTCCCCTGCCCACCATTTTTTTAAGTGGGGGAAACTCCTTGCAGGGCTATCGGGCGGAGGCATCTAAACTGAGAAGTTGTAAACCATGTCTGCCCGAACGACATACGCGATGGTGTGTTGATTTTGTTGACAATATATCAGAGTGGACAACCAAGAAATGTTTACTATTGTCGTAGATGTTGTTGCAATTGTTGCAAATGTTAAAGTTGATGATGTAACCAACTCAGCTGGAGATTTTGGCAACAATTTGTAGTTCGCATTTGCTTTGCAAAGTTTGTCACAGAGCTTTAGAAAGGAACCCTAATTCAAGAATGTTTTAGCAATATATGAAAACTTTCGTCTTACGGTTTTTAACTAGTTTCGTTGTTAAGAAAAATGCTTAGAAACATTCAAATATCATATATTTGCCATACCAACGTTTTACCGCATAAATCGGTTGGTTCAAATAATGTATGCAGATCTCAAAGCATCGCCTATGAATACTTTCATACGATTATCGTTCTCACCTTACTTCCATACCACTTTCTGTTAACAATTACAATATCATAAGCACATATTTGAAATATTGCGATATATTATTTATATACGACTAGCTGACCCGGCAAACGTTGTTTTGCCTTCAAAATGTTAATGTGGTAAAAAAATTAATTGCAAAAATCTCATCTCCAAAGCCATCTATCACTTCAAATAAAACCTTTTCAACCTTCCGGAATACTCTACCACTAATTTAAGACCAAAATGAGCCAAATCGGTCCAACCGTTCTCGAGCTTCAGCGAGACTAACCCACAGCAATTGATTTTTATATATATATATATGCAATTGATATATCGGTTGTCATGAATATGTAACATGGAAGTTGCATCTTCAGCTGACTCGTAATGACCATGTGGTGGAATGGAATCTTTTCACGGACGGCGGCCAATGTAACCAAAACTCGCCATCAGTGCCTTTATTTCACCAATAATGACAGATTTCTCACCACATAAGAACAACAAAGGAAATCTAAACAAGGATGCTCTAAGTGTACAAGTATAATACATGAAGATATTACTTTCAGTGCCGAAAGGCAACAACGTCAGGGAGCAACAGCCGAGGAGTATGAATGCCATATTTAAGGGTTATAAAGCCAGGTGTGCATATGACCTCCCGGTAGGCCTATTTCAAATCGGAGATTAAAAGACCATAACTGGCATGCATCAGATTCTCAACTCGGTATACAAGCATAGGTACCAACTATCACGCAATCGGTCTCTTACCCATCGAACATAATATTCTATTCTATAGAGTATATTACGTGAAAGACTAAAGCTTATTCTATCCGATCTGATTGAGTCTTACCATTGTGACATTAGATCATAAAGATCTGCAAATGGGCTGGAAAACTCCCATGAATACCAGCTCCACACCTACCACCTTTTCTTCGGCTAAATAGCTGCCTCTTTAATGCAATCCTACTTATCAACAAATGCTGCAAAACACACATGGAAGCAGAAAACTTACAATTTTTTCTGGACATCAGCTCATATGGAGAAAACCAAAAGCAGAGAGCAAATTCAATCCTACCTCCCCGCCTCTGTGATTTATTTCCAAATTCCAGTCTAATCTACAAAAGTTTAACAAACCTGTGTCTTTGCTAGCAATCTCTAGAAAAAAGATCCAGCCATATATCAAACATCTACTACACCGTCATCACAAAACACGCTTCAATCACAGTTGATTTGAGACATCCCAGATCCTAAGTACATTTCATCAAATCAAGCTGTTGTTTCCTTTCGTTTTTTTTTTTTTTTTTGTGGGATTCAGCAACTGAAACTCCAACGCGCTCTGGCCAAGAAGGTATTTATTGTATTCGAACAGATGAAGACAGATAAGGTGCTGTGGAATCAGACGTTTTTGAATTTAGTGTTGACAAGATAATTACGTTAAACAGATACTTATAAACAATGATCGCTGTAACAACAACAAAAAACGTCATGGCATACAATGTACCAAAAGCAATCACAGGCGAGAAGAGGCAGATGAATGGACGGTCAGACGGCAAGTAATCGCACATTCCGACTCTCAGACGGTGCAAAAAAGTCTGTGAACTTCAACAACAACTTGGCCTTTATCGCTCACATTGCAATGAAATATTGCCTTGAGGAGAGAGAGAACCAGATGAAGGAACATCCGAAATAGGAATGGACACATTGGCCAGTAGGAAACAGCAGCTACGATTGCACGTTGCAAGTGTGAACTGAACGAGCCAACATTATAGGGGTGATAATTGCCAAGCGAAAACCAAATACCCACCGAATCGAGTGAGCACATGGTGGCTGGTGGTGATGATTGGGTTGCCGATTTAATGGCCATGCAATTTTTTGGGATGTGGTGTGATGTGAACTTTGGCAAGCACATCCTTTTGTTCAGGCAAACACCTTTTACAGATCCTCAAATTATACTCTCGGTTTTAGTTTTTTAGTAGGGCTGTTAATGTCTGCTAATTTAGCCACACGTCAGTCAATCTCAGACCGTCTCATACGCTGGAGCAACAATGAATACAAAGAGTATTTCAACTTTAGGCCGATAATTGTCTTCGCCGTTTCGAATCGAACAAGCTGACAATTTGCAAAAAACGCCTCGTTAGTTTCCTTGTATTGCAAATCGCCAAACAATAAAAACTGTTTAAAATTACAATAATATTGCGATGAAATGTTAAGGATACCAGAGTTTAGTTTCCAGTAATATATGTATAAACAACAGCGATGATAATACATAAAAAACAACATCTACACCGATGGCAGTGCTATAATTATTTAGAGATCTAACTGGTTTTAAGTGATTTTTAATTGTTCACGACAATAATCGCCTTCATCCACAGAGTCAGCCAGACGTATTCATACACCCACAATCCGAAAAACTTTTACAACATCCTCATAATTTGTTGTACATTTTTGTGACAACTTTCGCCGACAATTTCCATAAACAGAGCAGACTACGAGGGTCACAACGTGAATGCATCTGGATACTCTGCTTTCTAAAGTAAAATGTCGTGATTCGCGCGATTATCCTCCGAAATTCATTCTACACCTTCTCAGCTCCACTGCAATTTACTTCAAAACACAGACCTATGGGTTATTTTTTTAAGAGCATGGGAGCTCCCTTGTGGCTCACTTGGTTGGCTGGCAAAAAAAAAACAAAGCAATTCTATTCATACCATATATTTGACACCCAGAAGAGCTCGCTATGTTCAGATAGAACTGATGTCTGGTGTACCCGTAATTGGATTTTTGTTTTTTTTTTGGTCATAAAAGGGCTTCAAGTCGCATGCTTAGTCCATAACAACACATTACTTATTACATACATAGAAAGTCGGCTACTATTCCAAAGTTATAGCCGCCAATATGCCAGCGGAGTCCAAAGTATATAGAAACTGCGGTCGTGGGAACAAACGACTTTATTTGCTGGTCCATAAATATTCTAGATGAGGCTGAACAGTTTTCGACCAATAGTCTCTGAATCATCAGCATTTGTAACTTCTGCATCACTTTAAACGACTTTTATTAAAAGTGGCGACTGCAGCGTTTTTGCAGGCGCCTTCCTCATTGTCATTTGCATAAGATCTTTGATTATCTTTACTGAAGACTTCATGTTGGTCAGTGGTATCCTAAAAAGACGTGTCAACATTGCAGAGATCAAAGACAGTTTTGTAATCAACAGAAAATATAGATATCGACGTGTTTTTCTGGGATCTTTAGCAGCTGTCAAACTAATAAAGGCCAAGCATGTTGGACTTTCACATACTACACTAGGCGAATTTTATATGCAGCAGGAAGCAAACAGCTCATGGGATAGGTGGCACACACGGTTTTATAAAAACATAACATAACCCTTCCGCTCAGCCACACCGTACTTAGGAGATAACGCTTACCAATTCATCTTCGCTGGTTTTAAACAGCTCTGTCGACAGACTATCACCCTCCATAGCTTTATGATTTTTATGATATCATATTACTATCCTGATCTTGTTTTTTTACTAGTGGACATTGCGTCATTATCAATAAGCTGTCACGATGCCTTCGTGTTCACTTCCAGAAGTAACGATTAGCCGTACTCTGGGTATCTGTGACCAGATGGGTAATGTCAGGAAGGAAGTCCCGAGCAATAACCTGTACTTTTGAGCTTTTGGTAGCACATTCGTCGTGAAAAGTTTTTTCTGTTAAATTTTCTTACATCACGAGATAAATATCGTTTGAAATTTTGTGCAGAGCACTAATATCTGCTATAAAATACAGTTGAAAAACATAGCAAGGCAGTATTGTGGTATTTGCTATGGATATCAGCTATATATCAGCTATATTTGTACAAAAAATAAGGTCTGTCAAACATTTCTGGATGAAATCTCAATCGAACATATATTCAAAAAGTGATTTTAAGTATTTAAGTATTTTCTATGGAAAAGACGCATCTAGGAAACTGTATGTCTGTGTGTGTGCACCAAAATAGATCATATTGGTGACAATTTTCCAAATGTTTACCTTTAGCAGTTTTCTCAGTTGTTTGGGACCGCCCTCTGAGCTCTTTTTGTGGAGAATTTTTTTTTTAATACAATTGAATCGGTAACTGAACTTCATTAAAATCCTATTCCAATATCAACATTTATGCCACAGGTACTTTCTGATGTGATCCTCATCCACTCTTTGAAATATATAAAACAGCAATGATGCCAACAAAAACCACAAATTAACAACAACTTAAAACATTATTTTATATATCTCAATAACAACAACAACAACTTAAACAACTGAACGAACTCATACGAATTTTATACAAATTATTACTGATGTGTTGCAGCAACTAACATATTTCCATGTGCCCCGGCCTCTTCTGCTATCCTTTTTGCTTTCAACATGCTCATCTAAAGCTGAGTGTTGCTATGGTTGATGATGACAATGATTCTGAGTTTGCTTCTGATTCTGATGGCAAAGTTTCAGAGATTGGTCGGGACGCGACATGAGGTGGAATGAAGTAAATGCGTCAGTGGTGATGTCATTGCCGGTACCAGGATTAAATACAGGAAGATCTAACGAGATGCAGGCAAACATACATTCAGACACATTCCGAAATGAAATGGAAATTTACAGAAGTTGGATAAATCCAACACGAGTTTCATAAATTGTTTCAACTGACGAACAGGCAGACAGGCAGACACTGAAACACATGAAGGCACATAGGTAAAGACGGACGACGGTGTGGCAGATAGTCATGGAACGGATAGAATGTATTGAAAACTCATACAGTCTGTGTGGCATGAATTATTAAATGTCAATTTGCAACAACATGTAAAGTTTTATTGTGACAACAACTTGTGCCAGAAATTGTTGCAATAATTTATTTTATTGTTGCCAACTATTAGAGAGTCTCAAATAAACATAAGCAAACTACGCCAACAGCAACAACAGCATTCATTGCTGTGTCATCGACATAGTCATCATCTTCGTCGTGTGCACAGGATGCTGGAAACTAGTGGCTGCACTGCCTCTGATTGTGATGGCCATGGATGCGACCGATATCCTCCATTCAAAATGGTTACAAAGTAAATGCACAAGTTTTTTTTTGTCGTTAGCTAACTGCTTAGTTTGTTTGGTTTGTCTTCTTCTTCTTCGTACAAAACGGTCAACAACATGGCAACAGCAACAACATACAATTTTAATTTTTTTCCCCTGAAAGACATATGTAAAATATATCCAATATTTCATATACATTTTGTACTTTAACACAGTTGAAAGGGATGTTCACATGTTAGGGCTAAAAACCCCAGTACTAGCCTTTACATATTGGGCTTCGCCCAATATGGCCAATCAGTTCCTCCGACTTTACACGACTTTATGTACCCTCTTAAATGTCCTTCACAATTGTGAATCACATTATGCGAACACAGCTTGATGACACTCAATTCCATTTCCTTCACATATCGTTCAAGTACTAGTTTAGATTTTATTTGGACTTTTCCAAAGAAATTTCGAAATAAATCCATCCATATCTTGTTCGTTAGCATCCCTGATGCCGGACCGCTCATAAAAATACAAGCAGAGAGACACAAAATAATGATTTCGTATGCGAGTGGCAAAGGAAATCAAAGTCTTCTTACTGCTTACAAAGAACAAACGAGTACATGGCTGCTTACTATCTAGGTTTAGTTAAACGAAGCAGCAAAATAGTGAAGAATCCTTTAGAAAAATAAGCTTGAATTGATAGAGATCCATCGGATTGCCATGGCATGGTATGACATGGCACTCGCTTCATCCTCCATTCACCACTCTCGCTCCCCACATCGAGCAACGGTTTGCGCCAGTACTGGCGACGGTGCTGGACTGCAATGGTTGAATGTTGAATGACCATCCAGCATAGTTTGGTGTATTGACTTTGATGCTTCTCCAATGATTTGTATGCAAAAAACATTTTCAACTGAAAGAAATAAATCAGCATCGCACTTCAAAACAATACCAACAACAGCTCCAGCATCAGCAGTATCAGAAAAATGCTTTTGATTCAGATTCCATTGCCTGGAATACTGCAACACAGGACTCCCCGGCAATAAAAAAAACAACAGCAGATGAAATGCATTCCGTCCATGTTTTGTTCATTCTTTGTATACGATGGCATTTGGATCGGCAACAACTTTGTTTTGAATCTTTTAAAGAACGGACAAAAATGTTAACAAGTTCATAAGAATTATGAACTAACGAATGGCGAGAGGGCGGAAAAACTGCAAAGCATCAGAGATTTCAAAGGATTTCCGGAAATTGGCAGAGCGAAATGAGAGTCAACTTTAATTGAATTATTATGAGTAAATTCTCCTACCCATACGGGTGAAATTGAAAACTTACATAGTAGTATCGAGAGTGCTGATTGAAATAGTTTGTGCAGGAGCTGTATAAAAATCCAATATTTCTGCGCTAAAAACTTTTCTCGAGTTAATACTATGTATGGCCGGGAATAAAATCAACTTGAAAAATCTTTTAGAAATTACTAAAGACATTAAGATCGCAATTACCAGTGTTCAATTTATATGCAAGAAAATTTGATTTGCTATAGTGGATCGCTTGATGAACTAAATCTAAAATAGGTAACGCCAAATGGTGAAGAGACAAGTGCACTTTCACTAGGCGATGGTTATAACTACCAAATTGTATGAACTGAAATTGAAATTGCTGCCACTCCAATTCTGTATTCTTCTCCACGTCAATGCGATACGTGAAGGGTATTTTAAGGCTCTTAACAGATTCCTACACAAAGAAGGCATCGAATCATTAGAGAAAGAAACCTTGCAGTGATCGTATCACTCTTTGGCCAGACTATATTAAGCATAAAGCCGAATTTTGCATTTCGTTCACGGATTCTTAATCGGATCGGATCTTTAATAAACAAGTTCATTATCTTCTTCTAAGTAATTGAAAAAGAAAATCACAAAATTTGAGAATTTTACCCATTACCATCACTGTATATAATGGGACTAGTTTTGCCATTTTTGTTGCGCTATTTTTACACAAAATTTGATGCAATGCATAGTAGAAAGATTCTTTATTCGTCTATTTTATTAACGTTTCCTTTATTTGTATTATTTTTGTTTCATACGTTGAAATCCCAGCAATGAGTCAATCGCCGTATATGATTGGTAAAAATTATTGTTATATCATATGTAGTTGAAAAAAGAAAACTACAATCTAATTTCTTTCGAGTGACACATTTCCTCAGATGGGGAAGTAATATCAAACCTAAAATTTTCGGCACATCCAAATTTATCTCCCAGCTTTTGGGAGGATTATAATGGTTCGCAGGCAAACCTACTATCAGATTGCAATTGATTCTGGGTCTTTATGATGACATAGTTCAACTTTGTTCTTCCAAAAAAAACCTTCATACGTAAATGTCTGAGTTAACACCTTTGCCGACAGAATAACCCTCCACATTCCAACACTCACGCCTTGGAATTGCATTTCTTTCCTTGACTACAGAATCGACGCGATGCGGATAAAGCGAGCGAGCGAGTGCATATGCTGTGGATGTGTTGGACGATATTGTTCCGATTATTGCAATGATTGTTAACAACACCAAGACCAACCAACATCCCATGAACACAGTCAGCAACAACAATTTGAGATTGAACAGAAAAAAATATAAACAAAAGCTTTCCTGAAATGGAATTTGCATTTAACAAGATCGAAAATTGATTTTTCGTGTAAACCATCAAAACATACCCCAACATACGAATAAAACACGGAACGAACTAAAAAACAAATGGAATCGAAACAACCAACAAAGAAAAAAACTCTACACAAATCCAAAAAGAAATGAATGAAAGTTTGACTCGCTGACACCAAAAGGTGAACACCACAATATCGAACACTCGACGTCAGAGTACACGTATTGACAGCCACAATGAACCAGCAGCAGCAAAGTCGTAAACTCTTGACTTTATCTGATGCTCCTCTGTCTGTGGCACCACCACTCAAGATTGTTGGGTACTGATGACGAACAATTAGTTGGCGTTTGTTGTTAGCTGGGATTCATAACAAATTGAAATCTTTGATTAATGAATGAAATGAATTTCAATAAGATGGAATAATGTGATTGCACCCATTCCAGTGCCGAAAGGTGAACGTAATGGAAAGTTGTATCAAACGGAGATTCAAAATTCCCCATTTTCCCTTTCGCAAGTGGATGGCAGTCGAAAAATGCAAGAAGTGGTCGAAAGTTATTGGCAACCCGGGTTCTGCATAATTCAAATGTGGAGAAATGGATTTCCGATTTTGTCGATCAGCCACAGAGTATCAGTTCTATTCCTTAGAGTTTCTGTTTGAATAAATGAAAATATTGGCAGGCGGGTTTATGGGAAACGGAGCTGATTAGAGGTCCCATACATCAAAATGATGACCAAACGCTTCCGTATGAATATTTTATCATACAACTCGATACTCCCTGGATATCGAGCAAGGTTTAGCCATGGCAAACAATGTCGTTTGCTTTATATTACGTAGATCTCAACAATAAACTCATTGTACAACAATAAACAATTGTACAGCCATTGTCCTTCGGAAAGGTAATCATCATAAAACAAAATCAACAGACCTCCTCCATTAACATCCACATGCTACAATTTTTCAATTAATACATTTATATGCTTCATTCCACATAAATGTAAATTGTTATAATTTTCCATGTAAATTACGGGCTTTTCGATAAAGACCAAGAATTCTCTCCTCAAGGAGGACAGAATAAAGTGGGGACACGCCCATCAAACGGTTAAATAATGACATCATCATTATCAAGAGACTCTAAATCATAGGAAAGTGGACAATTGATGACAAATAATATGTTATGCATGACATGTCAACATTTGTACACAGGTGGTGGTGATGGCACCGGTGCCCTTTCCATTCAAGTCATTAAATAATGAAAGAGTTACGGCTCAAGTCTAGCACAGACTACACTTAATGTCAGCCAATGACAAAAGGCCTTTTAACGTCGTTAATGATGTTATTAAAACAAGTGAACGACAACCAAATATCGCTTTGTGTTTTCCTTTTCCTGTTATCCAATATTTACTATGCTCCTATGTTATGTTTTCGTATGAAAATGAGATAATTGAATACATCCAATTGTTCTATGCAGTCAAACGAACAATGGAATTGTTGTAAAGGTACAATCCCATCGTTCATTGTTGTTGTCATTGTATTACAATGACGACAACAACAAAAGCACCAACAATGAAGTGCGAAATGAATGATGAAAACACGTCTCATTTGTTGCTGAAAAACATCATGAATATGGTCACGAAACAAACCCTGAGCTATCATATGGCCAATGGAGTAATGGATTACAGTGGAAAATAATTTTGAATATTTGGTTAATACTATTAGTACGTTTAAAATACTCTGATACTCTGTTATTGATGTTCAGCACCTACAATGAAAAACTTCTTCCCTAAAGCTTTTGGAAGTGATGAATTGGAACCCGGCCAATCATATTCCTAGAACGATGGGCACATTTTCTCGCTATATTTGAGTTGAGTTTTTTTTCAAAAAGTTATTTAAGATCCGTTTCAAAACATGGAAAATAAAAGTTTATGTTTATCTCTATTTATCTCTATTTCTATTAAACTCAAATAACAGAATTGAAATAGAAATTGACCAGTGATGCCGCTTGTTCTTGCTGAGCAGAGAGGAATAATAGAGCAGTGTTCATTGGTTTTATCGATAGCGAAAATCGAATATCGACAACTTGACCAAGATCAGTAAATTAAGCAGATGATTTCTCGACGACGAATAAAGATTTTTTATTATTTAAAAAATAAAAATTATTTCAAACGACCCAAATACGTTAAATAGCGTGCATTTTGTTTTTTTTTAGAATGGCAGGCGTCCTTGGGATATTCTGCGATCTTATTCAGATTTAAATGCTTAGAGAAAGTGTAGTTCTTGGTTCAAAACTTTACTGGCAGCCGGAATTAGCATCCTTAAAAATATGACTCAGTTACCGTCCGTAAAATAATCTTATAATAATCGGTCAGGCAGTATAGCATAGAGTAAATCACGTTGTATTGACATCGATAACCGTTTCCCATTCGAAATGTTTACAGAAATATAGTACCTTCACAGTGCGTAATTATTTCAAACGACCCAAATATATTCAATAGCGTGCATTTTGCATTTTTTAGAAAAGCTTAAAAGCGTGGCTTAGTTACCATCCGTAAAATAATCTTATAATAATCGATCAAACAGCAGTATAGTATAATGGAAATCGAATGTTATCGTATTTTAATATCGATAACCGTTTCCCATTTGAAATGTTTACAACAAATACAATACCTTCGTGATTCGGAATAAACTCATTTGCAATTTGTGAAATTGAGAAATTTAAAAAACGCTTCTCTAAAGATAGTTCTATGTTACAAGAACAATTACAGTTAATTAAAAGCGTCACATAGCGATGATTGTTGTTTTTCTATTAGCGAAATAGAAAACGGAAATTAGCTAAAGAACGACATGTTGAGCTACTCAAAACAGCCATTGGAACAGAGTTGTATTTCCTATATAATAGCAGAAAGAAGAATTACTCTTGTCAATAAAATAGTAATATCTGATTCGTATTTTTTATGACATTTATAAAAAACTGCAAATTGCCGGACCATCGTCGATGTGAGGGAAAGAAACATTAGACTATTGCTGTGCCAATGGAAGTCAAGATATGTTCATAATTTCTATATAAAATTGCAAAATCAATTGCAGATTAGAAATTCGGGAAAAAAAACTTTTAACTGATCTTGATCAGAGTTTTCATTTAAAATTTAAAAAGTACTATTAGCATTGGTAGAACACCAAATAAAATTAAAAAAAAACGATTCAAAACTATATTGCATTTGTCGATTTCCACAAGCCTTTCGAAAACGTAATATATTTAATAACTTTACTACGGAGAAATATATTTGATTTCCTTGTTACATAACCAAATACGAAAAATCTATGTATATATATATATATATATTAATATATAATATTATATATATATGTATATACATATGTTGTTCTATATAATATTCTTCTATATATACATATATATCTATATCATATATATAATTTTATGGAGTAGCTGTAAATTGTAATTAAAGTTATAATTCCTCATTTTAGGACGAAAAACATACAAAGTGAAAAATTCTAATAACTGAAGTAGACTCCCATATTGCAAATCATATTTTTAATATGTTGTAATATCATTTACGATGTTTAGAAATGATATCGCTATTTTCAAACAGTTTTGTTTTTGTTTGTGATCAGGTCATATTCTGTGTATCTTTGTGATATTAGCAACTATACCACATCCATATATACATTTCATTACCATATATACTACTACTATATATATACAGTGTGGGCCATAAGGGTGTTGGCGGTTTAAATATTCAATTTAAAAAAAAAATACGAAACATATAAAAAATATAATTGTATTTTTAAAAAGTATATGTAGAAGCATGGGAATTTTTAAGACTTAAAAATAATGTTGTCCAAATGGCTTCCCTCGGCTGCTTGACACTCTTGGAACCGAAGTCGCAAATTTTGGAAAACTCGTTGAAAAGTTGTTCTCGGTATTTTGTTACTTTCCTGAATAATGTTCCTCTTCAGCTGCTCTAAATTGGTCGGATTATTCTCGTAGACTACCGATTTGAGGTAGCCCCAAAGAAAATAATCGCATGGAGGGAGATCGGTGCTACGTGGGGGCCATTCAATATCCCCCCTTTTCGAAATGAGTTTTCCAGGAAAACATTATTCAGCAGCTCTATGGATACCCTAGCCGTATGACATGTGGCCCCATCCTGTTGAAACCACATCCTCGAGGTATTGCCTTGAAGTTCTTGCAAAGCTGGCACCAAAAAGTCTGCTAGCATGTTGCAATAATTGTTCGCTCTAACCGTCATCGCATGCCCTCTTTCGTCCTCAAAAAAGTATGGTCCAATAATACCGGTTGACGTTATCCCAGCCCACACGACAAGCTTAGGGCTGTGAAGTGGACGTTCATGCAAGCGTCGGGGATTAGTCTCGGACCAGAACCGACAATTTTGCTTATTCACATGGCCATTAAGGTGAAAATTGGCCTCATCCACCACTCTAGCATCAAATTGACAAAGTTAAGTCGGTTATTGGCATCATCGGGTTTTAATTCTTGGACTATCGGAATCTTATAAGCCTTCAAATGCAAATCACGTTTCAAAATTCGTCATAAAGTTGTTCTTTTGACATCCAAAGACTGACTTCTCTTACGTGTTGACTGTTGCACAATGTAGACTGATCTTGCAGAAACTGGGCGACCACGAACCGTAATTGGTACTGTTGAGCCGGTTGTTTCGAACATTCTGATCCATTTTCGTATCACATTGGCGCTTGGAACTTCACTTAAATCGTGTAAACCGTGTTCATGCCGATACAAACGTCGTGCAGTAATCACTGATTTATTGTTTTCGTAATACGCTCGGACACAAAATGCACGCTGCACTCCCGTGTACGGCTCCATGGCGACTAAATTTCCAGGAAGCGGCGCAGCGAACAACATATCCCCCCGCCACCCCGCGCAGCGCGTTACCGAGAAATCGAAGAATTAAATCGCAAACACTCATATGGCCCACCCTATATATATATATTCAAATAACTATTATGTAACAGTAAATATCTTCAAATACCCCACTGTCTGTCTTTGTACACAAAATAAACGTTATTTTTTAAGTGAATCGATATTTGCGCGACGATATCTGTGTCACACTAAAAATTATTCTTATGACTGCTTCAATAATACTCAATATATTCAATACTCCTTTCGATAAATGTTGAAGTTTACCAGAAAGAAAGATTTTTTCTACCGAAAAAAGAGAATTCAATCAGACAACTCGCTGAATGGGGTGTAATAAATGCATGAACCAATAAGCAAATATATTTAAGCAAAGATGTTATATTTATATACACACATGCATGCAATAAGTAAGTGCGAATCACGGACCCACAAAGGACAACAAATCCTTTGCAGACAGGTGTGTGTGTAATGCCCCAAAATGCGTCGCAATTTCAGTTCAGCCGGAGCCTAATTCTGAGATTGGTGCAGAGAAATGCATTTCATCGAATAGCATTACATTACATGGCACGGCATTATTGCCGCACTTTGTTGTACAAAATGATTATTGAGACTATAAGTTGTGAACTTGACATATGGCAAAAGGTTTTTGTTTTGCAGCAAAGGGAGATTTTATGAGCGTTACTGCGACGGCAAACGTATGAACGTGGCACCATCATTGAAAGCAACACGACAACAAACAGAGCTCTTTTTACCACTTTCAGCTTTTTTACTTTTTTTTTTTTTTTTGTTCGTTTTATTAATACTTTTTCCGCAAAACTCAGTCATAACACGCAAACCATTTGTGAATGAATGAATGCCCGCAGATCTGTTTTTATCCCTTGGTGAAAAGAGCAAATAAAACTCCAACAAAAAGCCAACTTTTGAAGGCTTATGCAGGAGTACCAGACCAGACCAGACTTTATGTAAAATGCATTGAGCAGACATACAGACGGGCCCAGTGTATGTGAGGGGAGTGTAAACGCCATGTAATCGTATTAAATAAAATAATGTCTGAATATATCCACCAATGTCCGGACATGCGAACAGCGATCACAATTTTTTTACTATTTGAAAAAAAAGTCACCCATAATCCAACCTGTGAGTGCATCCAAGAATGGTATGTTTATGGATTCGAGGTATGTAAATTGGTCAATGTTTATCAGCCAAAACAAACAGCAGTATTAAACGGTGACCAGCGAAGGAAAGGTGTGCAATCATAGTGTAATTACGTGAAATTTAGGAAATATTAAATTTTGAAAATCATCACATTAATATCAAGATTATTATACAACAAATTAAAAAGCTCATTGCAAAAGGTGAATTTGCACACGAAAACTGCTAACCGACTGCCCTTTAGAGAACAACATTGATGACTCGTTACAAGTTTCAGAAAAAGGTGAATCATTCCTCTAACTGCGACAAATATTATAAAGGAAAATTGTAGAAAAGTTCTAAAAGGTGGTAAAACATACAAAAGACCAATAACAAAATATTTTTGACATTTTATGTTATGTCGATGTATTTTTCCACCTAAACAAATTTCCATGACCGAAACATTTCCAGGTAAATTTCCATAATGTATAAAACTCACAACATCTATTTAATATTCTAGAAATAAATCTCCTCCCTCCCAATCATTCCATCAAGTTTAAAAATGCAAAGTAGTCGCAGTTGAATGTGGCCATAGTTGAAATTACATTTTCTCCAAATTGATTGATTTTCTCCATTGGATATTAGTCGTAGTGCATGCACATCAATACTTGGTTGTCATCTCTTTTCCTGTACCAGAAGGGAAGAGCCCATAGCTTCCTTGTTCAATTCTAGGCCAAAGTTTAATAGACATTCAATGCGTAACCTTTTGATTGCATTTACTACTATTGGATAAGGGATATGAACGTAAGAAATGAGGATATGAAAAACCACTCAAAGAAAAATAGTTAATTTGATCGACATTACAGATTGCATTTCTCTGATTTCTGGCTATTTTCATGAAATGTGATATGAAAAATAGCACATTTTCGATCGACTTCTCATATTTAATATATGCAACTATTCATTTATTGTTAATTTTTCGATTTTTTATTTAATTTTTGGCCTATTTTTTCTTTGGGCAACATTTCGCATCGTCCGCAGGAATGACGTAGTGAATCAAAATTGAACAAAATTTTCACTTACTGATGAAATTTTCCAGTTAGAAAGTACAGCGAAGACACTGAATTTCGACAAATCGATCAATTTGCGTGGATGGTACAAGTAAGAGGTGAGTCCATGTGACGTTTAGAGTATTAAAGCATGTCCTGTTGTAGTCGACCGTGGCACGATATTATACAGACCTGATTGTTGCACATAGGATCGCCGATTCTAGCCTTCATACAGCCGTGAACCTTTCTTAAAGTAGTCGTATAAGCATAAAGTTAGGAAAACCTTCTCAAACTGGCATTTGGCGTCCGCATAAATGGTAGATTTTCAACAGTCTAAAAACAGAATGCATGTAAGTTCACTGAATGCGAGATCTTCGTTTTCAGTTATTGTGTAATTACAATAAGTAATTCTTTTTCCACCACGTCCAAAAGTTTACTTTAATTACGTTTTTATCGCAGTCCGCAGTCCTATCTAAAAGTTTACGATTCAGTGTACTCGTCGCTGAATAATAAAATTTGTCAAAGAAGAGCGTTATCTACAGACAATAGAAAAGACGTTGCAACTGTTTGCATGAATAATGAATTCACACATTTGTACATCTGTGGGAGTCTGCCACGTTTTATCCTCACTCTGCAAAAATTCATAACCAATGCAGACATAATAAGTGCCAATATCGAGGATTTTTCGTTAACAACACGAACGTAAACAACTAAACCAATAACAATAACAACAACAACGGCTGAAACATTGTCATAAAGAAGGGACAACAACAGAACAAGTAAGCAAACTGAACCATAAAACCCAATTGTTGGTCATTTCGATAAATAAAAATGCGAACAGGGAATAAAGGATTGAAGTTGCAACGCGTACCAGGACACAAAATCAAAATCATGTCCCATTTGCCCGAAATGGGAGGAGTTTTAAGATCAAGAAATATTCTGGTAAAAGAATAGTAAAACAAAACTATCAATTCACTGCTATGAGTGATGTCGTATAGGGATACATCATAGAAAATACATCTTGTTATAGCTTAATTCGGGTCATTAAAATGGCCTTACGAGTTTTACTTAAATTGCGTTCCTTATTATTCACAACAACTGATACAGCGTACGTTGGACGTTGGAAATGAGTATAAAATAAAACAACAACAGCCAATAAAAGGCTTTATTATGTTTTGGAACTAAAGGAGAATAAGTACTCGTATTTATTTTTGTCTGTTTTGTTCCTAATTTTTTTCTATATCGAAAGCGAAAAGAGAAAATTAAAATGTTAAATTTAAGGATTCTACTTGGCGCAAAACGCCATTCACAATAGCTTTACAAAGCTTCACAAATAATGCTAGCGATTAGATGTGAATTTTAACTCTAACATTCTCCCTTCAACAGACTTTTGTAACGAATAACAAATAAAATATAAGTTTAAGACTTACATATAAATTAGAACTGTAGCTTAAATGCTTTCGAATACAAATTATCATAGGATAACTCTCGATAAATAATGCTGCCAATGAAATGTAAAACATTTAACATTTAACGTTATATTGTCAATAAACTTTTAAAACGAACAAAAATTCAAAAATTTTAAAAATTCTCCAACAACATGTTTTCATTTCTAATATTTCCAATCGTTTTCAATTACCAAAACGAACAGTTTACCAAAAATTTGTTGGTGTTTAGACGTTTGTTTTTGGGCTAACTGAATAACGTTGCGCTTAACAATACTTCTTAAATAGGCCAGCAACATTTCGGGAACTTCCAGGACTTTTGTAGCATAAGTATAATTTCACTTTGTAGTAAAACCGTAATCAAATAATTCAATAATTCATTCCTTCCACTTCTCTACCACACTCTAGCATGACAATTGTAATGATTGCATTTAAACCACTGTTCGCCAAATTTTCGATTTATTGGAGTATCAGCACCTCGGTAGTCATTAGCAACAGTTTCGAGTATAAATTACTTCACCAACAACATTGCCCAACAGCTGGTTATACAGTGGATCGCCTTCAGTGAGTAAAAATTCTAATTGCGTACAAACTCATTACGTGAAACGTCTCACATGAGATGGTTCAGAAATTCGTTTTTTGTGTATTATTTTTTACCTGGGTCTTTTGGTCTTTTATCCAAATTCTACAGATTATTTTGGAGAATCTTCTAATCAAATAATACCTTTAAACTCTCATTCGCATAAAGCCCTCAAAATATTCACTTTTATTGACTGTTACCTACCCGAAATACTCGTATCTAGTGGTGAGTGAGCCACCCCGCCCACACCCCCCCCTTTCCACAACAAACACATGCTCGATGTAAAAAATCGACAATGACAGCTACAAATATTGTTTCAAACAAGAAATATTGTTTGATATCGAAACGAATTGGAATATTTGAAGGCAGCACACCCAGATACGAAGCCATCACATGGCTTGGTTGGCTGTTTGGTGGTATCTTTTTGGCACAAATACACGCTTTGATTGCCTAAATCGCTTTTCAATGTTTTCCTCAAAACATCACCGCACAATATAATCGAACAACAGCAGCAACAACAACAACACCAAGTCCACTGAACATTTTCAATTTGAAGGTAAAGCTTCGAAATTGCCTCTTGTCGCTCGGCTACTTTGTTTCGAACGTATCCGTACTTCTTTTTCCCGCCAGATATTCTCATGACTCGAAGGCCTTTTGGGTCGCAGCGAATGTAAAGTTTCATTGAGATTTTTGTTTGTTCTGCCGTAATTGTCGTTGCCGGCGCGTTGGATGCGGCGGCTGTTACCGATATTGTTTGTGATTGTTGCTGCTGCTGCTGCTGCTGTTGTCATCATCAACCTCTGTCACCGGCAAAGCCAACACACAACACACTCGCATCCATGGACCCAAACATCATTATTGTCATCGCATTATATTTTGTTTTGGGGGGCTTGAGTTGCAGACAAGCGTTACATTTTTTATATCTTAATTGAAATTTTGTCAAATTACGTTGACAGTCACAGATTAGATTAGTTTCAATAAGGCAATTCAGCCGTGCCTCCTCAATGCCTGGTCTGTATGTATGTATAATTGTATGTTTGTATTTACATACATACGAATACGAAGGGTATATTCGATAAGACGCTGAATTTTACATCGATTGGTTCATTCATGAACTTGGGCTGGCTACTTATGCAGGTATAACCCGAGACTTGTAGTAATCACTCGAAATGTGGTAACCGCTGTTGGTTGAGATGATGATGCAGAGCAAAGCTAATAACGATTATGCTTGAGCTTAGGATGATGTCTATCATATGGATCAGATTTTGCGTACTCCACCCGTCTCCCGATTGGTTGGTATTGTTGACACTTGTGCACTGCTGAATCCAACAAAGTTTTCGAATTTTTTGCCATCGCATTTCCAACTGGAGACGTGGTTAAACGTTTAGTATTGCACATTTTTTCGCAGTTGACCAACTACCACAACCCAAGGAATTTGCAGACACTGCTTGGTCATGCTTAATTTTGTTATTGTTCATATTGGCCGCTTTTGCTGCTGCTCCCAAATCCGCTTTGTCGCAAGATATTCCAACATTTTGTGGACTTTTCCCCCTTCATTTGGTTACTTTGCCATGTCATGTCATTGTCGTTGTCATTTTTGCTTTCTTTCAACTCTAAAATTTGATATCTTTTTAATCTTATCACAGTTTAATCCCTTTCGTGAGGTCTCCTAATTGAATTTAAAACAGTTTCTGCTCTTTTGTACCCACGGTCCGCTTTAGTGCTCAGAGGCCATTGGCTTGGGGCTGCTACCCATGCGTTGTGTGAGAATCTTACAGTTGCAACTTTTCATCTTCAATTAACTTTAACGCATATCAATCGGCGTCCTCCTCAAGCAAAGTGACGAAAAATAACCAAAAAACCCCAATCGATCCGAGAACTTTTAAAGCTAAATATTTAAATAAACCCCTCGCTCCCATGGAACTCGGCTGTTTGTTTGCTTTGAGCGTGCGTATATTTGTAGGTAAATACGAGGCACCGTCACCCGTCCAGTCCAGCCAATTTGGTTGACAGTGTAATTTTCCAATTAAGTGAATTTTGGGTTTCATCATGACCTAAAATACACACATCCATACAGCGAGGAAACCGAAGAGAAAATGTCAAGGTAGCCGCTGTGTTTGAACAAAAGATTTCTTTGATGAAGATTTCATTTAATTCTCGGTGACATTTTGACAAAAAAGGAACAAAATGTCCCAGCAAAACATGTGGCTCTTGAAGTGATTCAAACTCTCAGCTTATTTAAAACTTTTGTTTGTTTCAAAGAACATTAAAAGTATGCCAAAAGTTTAAACATTATTTTTGTTAAAGCTTACAGTGCAGATACCGATGCTGTTACCAAAAATGTTCGATTGATTTGTTTCGTCAGATATCCGAAATGTAATTGATGTTTGCATATTTGGCAGGCAATATTTTGCGAATATTCAGACATAGTCAATGGTACATATATTAAGACATATTTTTGTTTCTCTATTGGTGACATTCATCGACCTATCATGCAGCAATCTATTAAGTTTTATAAATTGGTCTCAAACACAGACTCAAAGTCGCAAACAGATAAGTCTGTGAGACAAAATGTTTGCTCAAACTTATCGCCCAGTATAAGATGTTGTTTTTGGTGTGCTCAAACTGTTGTGAAACGTTTTTAATTACACGAATGTTCCCTTTTACATCATCGTGCGACCGAAATAAGTGTAAAATAATTCGTAACTCTTTATTTGTCTACATTTCAAAACAATCAAATTACATTTCAATGAAATTACATTCTATAAAACAAAATCATCAAACAATTTTTTATGAGATAATTTGACATGTGATCATTTAATCAAATTTAAGCCCTTTCAAAACGATACAATATTGAAATATTGCTGTCGAAATTTTTGGGTTTTGCACCAAACCAACAAATGCAAATGTTATTTCTTATATATTTAATTTATGTATTTAATATTTTATTAACCAATCACGACACAAAGGTTGCTAATCACGACTATCATGCATATCGAAAAATCGCAAATAGTTTGTAAAATTTCGCAAAGTATCTTTAAATTTTGCGAACATTTCTCAGTTTCTTACGTATTTTGTTGTAAAATGAAATGCCATTTGAAACTCGACCAAATTTTAAAAATATTATATTACATTTCCATTATGACAAAATTTGCAAATTACAAAACGCCCTAGAAATAACGCCAATGTGAGCACAAACTATTTTTCGAATAAGAAAAAATCAACCTGGTAACTAAATTTTTCCGCCGATTTGAACAACTCCTTTTCCACGAGCAAAACTTATAAATATGCTATGAAGAAGCACCGTCTTATTTGAGCAATCTCGACACACAATCTTGACAGAGGGAAAGATCTACAATTGACATATCTCAAAGTTCAGATGTTTCACTGGGTATTGCGTTTATGTGACATCATCATCATCACGTCCATCAGATGTTCCATTTCAATAGCTTTAAAGGTTTGATTAAAGTCTGGTGTTTCTTTTATGGACTGTCATTTCCATAATTAATTTGTTTAAGGATATTATTAATTATTGTTTAACAATTGTGCGCGTCATAGTTATAAGATCAATGCAATGTTTTGCAACCGACATCGGCCAGCCGAACGGCGGTCCTGTATTGCTGCATTGTTATTTCATTGGTGGCTGTAAACTTTTACCACCCATAATGATGACAACAGCAACAGTAACAACTGTTACGGCATTGGCAACAGCAGCAGCAGCAGCAGCAATTACGCATAAAAGACAGACAAAAAAAGGAAAGGCAGAATATGAAAAAATATTATTAAAATAATAAAAACAAACAAGCAACATTTACGATTTACAACAGCAATAACGATATGCATGCATCCAGATTATTGCCGCTGCCACAGCAGCCGTGACAGCAACAGCAGCACCAGCACCGTCCATGGCAACAAAACAATAAAGGCAAAAAATTAAAAAGTGAACAACAAACGAGGTATAATTTTCGAGTTGATAACTTGTTAACAACCGGGTATGGACTAACACAACAACTACGATATGGTAACAATAACAACAACAAACTACGCCAGCATTACCAACGGCAGCGCCAGCAATTGCTGCTACGGCACATTCGACATAATACATATGCCATCGAGCGCTACACACTCGCGTATCGCATCGTAAAGGCGAAATTGTTGCAACAGCAGCGAAGACGGTTGTTGCAACAGCACACGGCAACCAGCAACCGGGGCACCCCGGCCTCTTCTGTAATTTGCATGTCAAAATGTAACAGAGTCTGTTCGTTGGTCTCCTCGTCGTTTTATTATTATGCAGCCTTATGGGAGATGGCGTAGAGGAGAACATAACGCCAACAAAGATCACCACGTAAGCGTTTATGCATAAATATTGCTGCTGTAGCCTCTCTTGTTGTTGCTGTTATTGCACAGTTGGAGCAATAAGTTGTTGCAGGTACTGCGGCAGTGTGCGCGCTAAAGTGCACCGAATATTGCGGGGAGTGAAAAGCATAACAAGAAATGTGCAACAAAACAGAAAATTACTTTATGCGTTACAGGCACGATGACAGTAATTACAACGAAATCGAAACTGACGGAAGGGTAATGCTAATAAGGCGATTTTGTGGCAGTGGCAAAATTTACACATCGATAGGGTTAAAGACTCTGGACACTATTTGTGCAATCGTCGGGATTGGTTTTCATTGTGCCGATGCCTCTCGTCTTTTTCTTTTTTTTTTTTTTTTTTTTGTTTTGTTCCAGGAATATATTTATTTAATACATAGATTTAAAATCTAAAAGACTGTTTAACGTTAAACCATGGTGGAGTCCACTCATAACACACCGTTTACAGTGAACTTTTATCCATAACCAACCCTTTATTTTATATCCGCTTTTCATATAAATTTCAATGTTTTTAGGCGTGAAATATAATATATGAACTGTTATAGTAGTTAATGGACTTATTTTTAGAATTGCTTATTGAACCATATCCACAGCAAGGAAGGTTCCAAACTAAAAAAATTTGTAAACATTGTAATGGTTTCCTCAGCATCCATCAGCATCCATGCTTTTAGTCAACGCTTAAAATGCCAGCCTCGCTTTTTCGCCGATTTTCCAAATTTATTTTTTCCCTATAACTCATAATTTGTAGAGTGCAGCACCTTAACTTTTTGTTCATTTCATTGCTTTATAGCGCTTGACAAAATTTAAGAATCTCAACAGAATTACCACAATGCTTCCGGTTCCCCCGATTATCTCATATTTTCTTAGGTTCACACCTTTCATTCACTATCACAAATTCTGCCAAAATTAGTACACGCTAAACGTTTGCTAAAGTAGAGTCTGAGGAAAAAAATCGACAGCACTTTCCACGCAAATAAGAAGATTTTTTAAAACGCAGTTATTTGTCTGAAACTCCTAATTACTGGGCTGCAATAACACAGAGTTTTCTCCATTGTAAAGCTTGATAAAACTTGAAAAAAATCGACCACGTAATCACGCTCGCTCTGGCACTTTCCATGAAACAGTTGTACTCAATGTAGTCAAACTTAGTTGTGAGCATGAAATGGACTCCATTCCCCCCATGCAAATTTAACGGTGTATCAAAAAATTTTCCCCCCTAATTCGTAAACCTACGTTTTTGTCAATTATAGAATACTTGATCAAATTTAACCACAAATTACCTAATTTAAGCATAAATTCCTATATTCATACTTTCGTTCATTTGCACTAAATTCAGCATCATGCTTACAGTAAATGATTCGAATTTTCACACTCCTTATGGTTGCTTTTGCAGCAACGAAAAAGGACGTTGGATGAAAGCATACGTAAGTCAGTTCACCTGACTAAAATTTCAATACTAATCGATCGCTTGCTTGTGACACCTTCGACCCACAGTCTAGATGTCGACGTCCACTTGCTGAAACTCCCTGTTTTCATATAATATTTATCGATTCGGTCTACATTTTCAGTGAAAATTGCTACTTTTTAGTGTTTTTTAGTAATCACGCCAGCAGTTAGATCGATCGGTTCTTTTCTGTACCTATAATAAAATACTATACTGCTTTTAAGACATGGTAAACATATTATGAAAAATCTTAAAAAATATATTTTTTTAGAATTGCATTCTATCCTATTGTATTATTGGCCAATTTTGGGCTTAAGCTTCCTATGACTAAGAGATAATTTTATGCTAAATTGTCGCATTTTCAACAGAGTTACGGACGATTGAAAGGACCTGCTTACACCGGCGATCAAGAAGAAGTTCTAATTGGAATGGGAAACTTAGTGTAGTCAACCATCTCAAAATGATTTGTATGAGATTCGCTGACATCCCTAGTAATTGCAATTGTTACTGTCGTCGACAATCTAATTACAACTTCATTATTCGAATCGGTAGAATATACAATATGGCTTATTATTGCAGCTGAGTGAGCAACATTTATTGTACTGATATTTGGCCAGATAGGAAATCGTATCCTACTTTGGATTATTGATAATCTCTTTCAATAAATGGTAAAATCGTTGTAATTTTAATTTAAAATTTAAATTGCTTAGCCTTGATATGGATACTCTCAGAAGAACAATTTAACGCGGTTCACTATCAAGAATCGCATCGTGCCAGTGTTACCATCATTTTTTTATATCTAAAGCAGGTTAATCATCACTAATCAGTGACTTCTCTCATCACAATAAAAAATAATCAAATTACGAGGAATTATGTGATATTTGAGACCACCTTTACTGAACTATTTCTTGGACAATATTGTGACGAATTGCTCTTTATTGAAGGAGAACTCGACACGAAATATTGTATTTATTTCAAATTGTTATACATCACGAATAACTGACCCATGATTAACAACGACTTTTTGTGGAAATTGAAAGTATAAATTTAGACGATGAATTTGAACACAATGGCACATCACGCCACACAGCCCAACAAACAGCCCTGCCTTACTATCTATCTCCTACTTTCATACATAGCCGAAATAAACATCTCAAATTCTACAAAACGTAATTTCTCTATCCATTTTCGTTAAAATCGGCCTTTCCAATTTAAACCCACGTTGGCAACACCGATCGCTGTATTTTATATTTCAAGGTTCGAATCATCATTAATAATATCAACGAGGTAGAAAAATCGTATTATTTGTTTCTCTTTAACCAGCTTCACACATCTTTTGTAAGCTGCATTTCAGTTTCATTAGCCTCAGAGACTGGAGTCGACTGGCCGACTGAGCTTGGTCGATGACTACGCTTCGCTACGATGATGATGCCGATGACGGCAAGTGCTGCACTTGATGGTGTGGCCGTCCGGCAAGCTATGAAGACTGACAGACAGACAACTGTTAAAAATCATTGTAAATTGGCACTTGTATACTACGCGCCGATCTGTGGTGTATCGGCGGTCTGGGGGGCCGAAATTTCAACAAAATTGCCTGAACACGGGTAAGGACGCGAGGACGAGTATGTGTGGAGGTAGTGGATATCCCAGGCTTGGCTTCACTTGCTATTTGTTCCATAACAAGCATCAATAAAAATTATAACTACACGTAAAGCTCATTATCGTTATGCAGCCTCAAAGGCTGCGCGCTTTTGTTTTGCTCGACTGAAAACCTGACTCTTATTTATGAGGTTACCCATCATAGTGAGTGGACGGACTGACTGACGGCATATTAGTTCGTATAGAGCCTAAAGCTTTGGAAGCAGCAGCAACTGCAAAGGGATGCAAAAGAGCCCAAGCTGTAACTGAAACCGAGGCTGCAGCCTATAATGTTCTATAATAAATGTGCTATAATTGTATTTCATGCAACCATCCATTGGCTGGGCAAGCGAGGCGGGGGCATCGTGGACGGAGAGTGGCCAAAGGAGCCGTCGCATATGTATGACGATGAAACAAACGTCCTTCAGGTTTAACCACATTCCTTGATGAAAACATAATAAGAACTTAAATGAAAAATTGTTGGCCACATGACAAATGAGTATAATTTCATTGAAAACTGGCTCAAGTTTTGACATGATATGATATCCACCGTCGTCCATGCTAAGCTACGATGGAAGTTCAGGTAGTGACCAGTGCCGCTGCTGCTGCCGTTGCCGATGCCTGCAACATTGGCTACATCGATGTGGACGTTGATACAGAGGCAATTATTATTAAACGCTTTATGGCGTTTTATACGCTATAAACAATTTTCAATTTAGATTATGCAAAATGCAACAAAAAATACACTGACAATACCGCTATGTTAGGCGAAAATTTGCCAAAAACAAAATTATATTTGCATTGCTATCCACCCCACTTCTCGCAGCGCAAACCGATAGTGCTTTAGCTCTGCAGCTGTTAACAAAAGTGAAAGTTTCCCATTCATGATGCCAATGTTGTTGTTGGTGATGCTATTGTTGCCTTTGTTGCTCCCATCAAATTTCATCCCTAAAGGGATTGATATATAATTTTCACAATACATTACTAAAATAATTAGCCACGAGGGAGCACGTTTTTTCACTCAGGCCATTAAACATTAAAATGTTCAGCTTCAGTTTGAAGCGAACTGCAATTGTTGCTGATGTTGTTGTTACTGTTATTGCTGTTGTTATTGTCTTCCAAATAAACATTATGGGGGAAATGCAATTTTAGGTGAGGAAATATCTCGAATATAACGGCGAGCATTTGCGTTTCTTAGGAACCACAGCGATAAAGCAAAGTAAGATTCATTCCATAAGGTTACACCCCTTCACACTAAACTAATAACTGTGCACAATTGCATAGGGGTTGCGATTTTCCCTCATCTTTGCCTCTTTTCGCACTGCCAAAAATATTTCTCTTCCTGTGAATTTGTCGTCTTGCAACAGGAAGTGAAAAAGTACGTTTGTTCGCTAACTGTTGTCAGCCACGCCCGGATAATTAGGCGCAACGAATTCTCTCTCTAAATGAGCCACAGCCCGTTTCGTGTGACTCCAGCACATTCTATTGAATCAGCATGAAATTGTGCATTCTTCGTTCTTTTATTTGAGGGGACTTTATGTTTGAAATATTGATGTCAAAACATTTTACAGCATCCCTCATTTTCTATGACTTTTCAACTTAGGGCAGCAAGTAATGCAATAGCAGAATCAATTGAATTTATTAATTGGATGTTAATACAAACTGCATGGGAAACGGAAGCATGAAATTTATTTATTTTTGATAAATTACGACAACTAAAGAGTAACATATTGCATTTGATGGAAACAAGGAGCAATAATAGTTCCTGAAAATAATGCAATAACATAGTGAAAAAGTTTAAAGAATAATATTGGTATTTGACGATGTGATCCTCTACAGGAAATCTGGAAGAAATAGAAAAATGGAAAGAACTACCTTGTTTAGAAAGCCATTAAGTGAGTTGCAATCATATTTTCTTAAAACAAAGAAACAAAATCACCTACATCTCATGAACGGCGTCAGTTTTTACTGATGTGCCGAATCTTATTTGGAGAAGCTTTTACTAGACTAACCCACTGATTAACTATCCGAAGTGTAACCGCCGATAGTTATCTACGAATTTAGCAAGTTATCAATTTATCAAATTATCAACTTACCAAATTATGAAATTATCAAATTATAATATTGCAAAATTACAATATTATAAAATTATAAAATTTTAAAATTATAAAATTATAAAATCATAAAATTATAAAATTATAAAATT